>VZTQ01012108.1:1169723-1281228 GCA_013400755.1 Pelecanoides urinatrix | reverse complement strand
CTTTTTTTTCCTTTTCCCTTTTTGACTTGTCCTTTTTGCCTGTTTTTTCCCCCTTTTCTCTTTTCCTTTCCTCTTTTCCTTTCCTTTTCTCTTTGAACCTCTTTGAACTGTGCTAATTATAACGTAGCTCTTATGTAACTAATATGTGCAGGTAATATTGTGATTATATATAGAGAGCCATATGGTCCTGTGCAGTCACTTTCAGTGTTGTTAAACCGCTGAAGCGGATAAACTCCATGTCCATGCGCAAAGTAATTGCACAAAACTAATTTGTGTTTGCAAACAGAACCGAAATTAAGTATGTAAATAAGCAGAGCTGCAGACTAAATATTATAGTAGGGAAGGAGGGGGGGGTGGGGAGGAGAAAGTGGAAACAACTTCATAACTGCAAAGTACAATCAGTGCAGGAGATGGAAACGGTAAGTGTTTATAATGTGCAGAGAGCTAATGCTGCGAACAACTGTTAGAGGGTTTCAGGCTATAAATCCCGCGTGTCTCTCCTTCCCCAGCCCTGCCTCCAGCTGCAGCACCAGCTCCGTCATTCAGGGGCGAATATATATGTGTTATATTTAATGTTTTTGCTGGGAAATGGGCATAGTTTAACCCTGTGTCATTCGTTTAGAGAGACTCTATTTTACTTAAATTTTTTTAAAAAGGAACATTTTATAGCCTAGGGTGAGCAGCGTGAATAATGGATGCAGGCACGCGCTTCTGCCAGACATAAATTGGCTTTGAACGTGCTACGTCTGGGGTCAGGCAGCAGCTCTCTCCCAAGGGGCAGAGACCCCCCTGCCCCGGGGCTGCGAGCTGTACGTTCCCCTTGCCCTTGGGAAGAGGCTGGGCTTTATTTTGGGGGCTGCCGGGGAGTCTTGGGTATCAGCTGCTGCGTCTCCGCGGGGACGTGTCCCATGGGGATGCAAATGGCTTTTTGCAGTGCTGTCAGCGGGGAGGTTCGTTGCCCGGGGCTATCGCCCATGCACATCCCAGCACACAGAATATTTGCAGCAGGCAGGCGTTTTGCACCGGCTCGAAATGCGTCAGGGTGCCCGAGCGGGTCCCAAGCCATCCTTACACATGCCACGGTCCCGAAGCCAGCTGAAGTGATGCTGGCTGCTGCAGAGAAGCACTGCTGGGTCCTTCAGTCTCCCAACCGGCAATGGGAAGGTTCCCTCTGCTGGCAAACGCCAGGCTCTGGCCCTTGAAAAGCTCTCACTAATTATATTGAGCCGGTGTAAAGCCAGAGAAAGGGTTTAATTGCAGCAGTGCTTGGGAAAACATCACTGAGTATACACACATGTAATATCCTGTATTTACCTGTATTTACCAGGAGAAAAGGTGCTGGCAATCCTGGCTCCTATTTATAACCCTGTTAAAGACTTGTCTTGGGAGTGGAGGAAGAGCTCGGCTTCTCGCTACAAGTTTTTGCTTCTTCTAAAATTAGCAGCGTTGTCTGGCTCCCTCAGATGGGTGCTTGCAGGTGACTGTAAAATGGGTTGAAATCTGCCGGCGGAGACATGCTGCGCGAGTGCGATGTCATTATTACTGCTCTCATCATTAATGGTAATGTCCTTGTCATGGAATCGGGGGATTTCAGCTCTGTTAGAAACCAGAGAGCTTAGAAAAAAGCTACCAAGAAAATAAAGTGGAATGGCTGTTTACCAGATGGATAAGGGGCAGAATTGCTCGAGGGATGTTATGACTCCTTGTTTTCAAGATGGTGCAAAAGCACAAGGTAAAACAGATACATTAATTGATAAATAAATAAATACTCCTCGAAAACAGATGGGTCCCCTTGAGCCCAAAGCCATCTCTTTTTGTTTCTTTTCCCAAGCTCGTACTTCAGAACAGCGTACGGGTTGTGCACGACACGCACACGCGCGCTCCTTTGCCGCAGCGTGTTGTCAGCACGTGGTGGTTTTGCCACAGGTAAGACATCTGAACTGGCTCGAAGTCACCGAATTTCTCTTCGTCGGATGGGGAAAATACCCCTGCGGCAGCCTGCACGCTTGGGTTTCCTTGCACCGCTGCAAAACTCTGCTCTTCTCCGCAATTAGGATGCGATTCTGCAGCTTGGGGGGGAGAACCACGGTGCTGTTCCCCAAAGCTCTGCTGTGCGTGTGTAACGGGCTTTTGCAGAACTTCTGCAGCGTGATCTGTTGCTGGGAAGAGCCCGTTTGGGGTTTGATTTCTAGGATGTATGATGCTCACCGCTCTGGGTCATCTCTCAAGCTCCTGGCTCCTTGCGGTGAATCAGCGGGGAGGGCTGGGATGGCGGCCGGGGCACCCCCAGGAGCTTTTCTGAGCTCTCCGAGCGGGAACGCTGGATGGATCCCAGCAGCAAATATGAGGGACTCGGCCTCGGGAAGGTTTATCTTTCAGCAGGCCTGAGGTTGGGTGGCTTGCTGGTGTGGTTGCTGTGGTAGAAACCAGAGGAGGGTCTGGTGCTGTCAAAACTTGTGGAGCATCCTCAGGTTTAGCTGCTAAATGGGAGCTGCTTGTGCAAGAGCCGCCAAAGCAAAGCTAACGCCTGAGCTGTGGTGTCACTCTGGATTGCTGCACGTCGCCCAGGTTGAAATTTGGCTTTGGCTTGGCCGAATTCAAGGAACTCGTTGCGGATTTGCCGCTGTAGGACGGGGATCAGACTCCTCGCCTTGCCCTAAGCTGAACCCCAGGCTGCAGTAGGCAAGGCTTTGGGTTCGGTAAATGGGAAGGTAGAATTTCCAGAGCTGCTGAGAGAGGCTGCTGGGAGGCTGATTTCTACCCTTAGCCATGATCATTTTCTTCTGTTGTTGTGCAAATGTTTTAAAAATAACTTGGGAGAAAAAAAAAATGCAAGTGCAGGGGGAAAGCACTGATAAACACAGCCTGAAGTGCTGTTACAGGCAGACTTTAGAGCCTGAAATCACCTCAAATGTATTCTGAATTACCTTGAGCATATTTAGACAGATCTATTTTTCATTGCAGGACATTAATGTACTGACTTGGGGGATTTTTTTTTCTCTGCAGAAACATTTCTGTCGCATGCTGTGAAGAAGGAGTAATAGCCCTTCTTAGCACCAGGACAAGAAGAAAGACTTTGCGAGGGAATGGCTGGGGAGCTAGTTGGGGGCATGGCTGCGAGTCTGGACTCTGGGGGGTTATTTTTTGCTGTCCAAACCAAGGCAAGCGGGAGCTTCGGAGGTCATTTGGGCTCTGGAGCCTTCTCCGACGAGGCCGAGTGTTGATTTTCTTACCTGTCTTGTACAGTTTGTGAGGCTGCCGTGCTCTGTGCAGTATTTGTATCCCTAAAGGTTTGTGAATTCCTGCGATCTCCTTTCCTCGGGTTAGGATTCGAGGCGCAGAGTGTATGAATTAATATTAATAGTGGCAAATTAGCTTTTTCTCCCAGGCTCTGTGCTGTTAGGGCACCCTCCCTCTGCCAGGCAGGGGCTCTATGCAGATCCCTGGATCAATTAAATAGGTGCTTGAGCATCACGTCTCCCAAATCCTGGTTTTGCAGCTGAATAAGCGGGTTGAGGTTGCAGTCCCTCCAGCTCTCGCTGTGTCCGACAGCGGGAGGACGTGAGAATGGAGATGCTCTGCAGGGTTGGGTGGAAGAGCAGGAGGTTGCTGGAAAAAAACCAGTGCAGCTGGTCACCTAGAGACGGGTGGAAGGTTTGTCTGAACAGCAGGTGAGGGGCAAGAGGAGCAGCACGGCAGATGTTGAGGGGCTGGCCCAGGCAGGTTTTAGGGAGAGGAGGAAGCAAAGGCACGCGGACAAGACGGGCTTCTTCGGCGAGCAGCTCCTCCCTGCGCAGCCTCCTGCCAGGCTGGCTCTGCCGTGCCGGGGGGGAAGAAAGGAGGAAGATTTCTCCTGCTTTTTTTTCGTTGCTGGGCTTTGCTGGAGCAACTCGAGGAAGGGGATGAAACCAAAGACTTCTGGCGTTTCCAGAAGTAGCCCTGAAGGAGACAAACTGAAAGGGGATATCTCCCTCCTCCTCTATGACTGGCTCGCTGCCTGCTTGGAGTAACTGTAAACCTTCCCTGTGTCCTTATGATTAATGACGGAGGCAAAGAAACACCACGGCTGCTGCTCGGCTCCTGTGGTCAGCAGCCTCCCACCCGTGCTGTGCCTGACCCCGGGAAGAGCAGCCTTTCCTGGCGTTATCCTTGGGTAATATCCTTGGAAACCCAGCATAGCTCAGAGCGAATACCCTTCTGGATAGCTGGGAGTTAGATGTTGCCCGTTCCAGCAAGGATTTAGGTGTGAAATCAGAGCAGCTCCTGCAGATGCCCTCTGGGCAAGGGCTGTGGCTGGGGGTGAACGCCATGGGAAGCGGCTTGGCGCATCCCTGCCGTCCCCAGCGCCGGGCAGGTGTCCAAGCCGGATGACTTTACAGCGGTGATGGGCTGGGACCTAGATGAAAAGGGGCAGAAGGGAGGTGAAATCTCTCTTACTTTTTCCTCTTCCACTGTTGCTACTCCCCCTCCTGTTCCCAAGGTCGTACTGCATTTCCATACTCCCTCGCCTATGGCATGGCTGTGTCCTGTGGTCCTTCATGTCAAAGTGTGGGATTTTCCCCTCATCGAGATACTTTCCCAATGAGAAAGGAAGATGGAGGTGTAGAGCAATAGGTAGGTTTAATGTTCTGCTAAAAAAACAACTAAATGTAGAGTCTTCCTGCAAGTATAATTTAAAGAACGAATGACAAGCAAAAGATTTTCCCATCTTTTAATGAGTTGTGCTGTTCATTGGCCAAAAGTTGGGTTGCTGATTGGTTCCAGCTTGAAACAAGGTTTATCGGTCTTGCGTTGCCCTTAGCTCCAGCATTGCCATGCACGAACCTCCAAGGCTGCAGCCGTTGAGCTCCGTCCGATTCTCGTCTCCTCCGTGGAACCACATCCATCGCAGGGCTAACGGGGTACTCTGAACGCGATAGCGATTAGCTAAAGAGGCTGTTGGATGGGGATCCACCTCCCTGGCTTTGGGACCCGTGATTTGAAACAGGCCTGCAAATAAGTTTGCGGATGAAGTAAAAAAATAAAAAAATAGAGATTTTTTTTTTTTTTTTTAAGTCAATAAAGCCTCGGTTGTCAGAGAGGAGCGTGCCCTTAAGCTGGTGACCTTGGCGGTTATCAGTGCTGTCGGAGATCTTTATTGCTTCCATCACGCTTGCCAGGGATGAAGTTTTACTTGTGTTGGTGGCGTGACTGCTCGCGACGTGACTTGTCTGGGTGCTGGCGGGGGGGACGAGCCGCCGAGCGGGGCTTTGGGAGCAAGGCGGTGGTTTTGCAGCTCTTTTAGACATCCTAGCACTGCAGCAGCATCCTTGCTGCATCCCCCAGCCCCTTGGTCCCCCGTGCAACCCCCGGGGATGGCTCCGTGCCTTGCAGACCCTCTTCTCCTCACTCATGGTGGCATGGCTGAGGTCAACTGGACCAGAAGGGTGCCTGGACCATTCTCTCCCTTAAGCGTTGAGGGGTCTAGCTTGGCTGGGGCAGAAGGATGGAGAAGTTGAAGGTGTAGGGTGGAAGGAGACGGACAGGGAAGGGAATGTGTCTCGACCACGTGTTTCCCCCAGCCCCCCTGGTTTCCCTTGTGGGAACTGGCCTCTGGTTGTTCCTGCCTAAAGAAGGCAACGATTTGCAAAGTGAAAGGCAAAGAAAGCGGCAGTGTCAGGAAGACAAAAGGGAACATTAAAAACCAACCAGCTCCTCCAGAAGAAAGCAGTGTGGTCTAAAGAAGGATCCTTGAAAAATATAAGGCATCAGTCCGAAGGAAGGGAAAAGGGAGCATGCCAAATTCCCCTCTAATCCCCTCGACAACAGCCAGATATAAAGGGTTGCCAGACTTTCCTCTGGGCTTGTTTTGCTTTGGTCCGGAGATTTTTGCAAACTCTGGCATGCTGGGAATTTTAATCAGGGCCAGGGCCTTGTTTATAAATCTGAGTGGAGGAGAAGGTCCAGATTTTGGCCTTAAAAAAACCCAACAAAACAAAACAAAAAAACCACCCAAAAAAAACCCCCAACAACGAAAAAAAGCAAACAGGGGGAAAAAAAAAAAGCGCTGCTCCAGAGGGGAAGCTTACAAGCTGTTCCCATCCTCATTCTGTCCCGGCTGATGGAAAATCACCAGCGCTTGCCTCATGTAAATGGCACTTTATCCACTGGAAATGTGAATGCTGTCACCAGTGCCCAGGTCTGTCAAGCTTATCAGCTGAGCTAGTGAGACGGAGAGATGCACCCGGTCCTGTTCACGCCAGGAGAGTGATAGATAATAACATTTTGAGGGGAGAAAAGGTAGTGACGGACGGAATTAAGGCGCCCTGTGGAACTCCATTGCTTATTCACTCCTAGTTTCATATTCAGGGGAAATGGCGTTTGCTTTCCGGTTAGTTTTCTTTCTTCCTTTCATGCTTTTTAAAAGTCTCAAACCCGGCAGGATTAATTCTCTTCTCCCCTCGCTCCCATCTCTGCATGTGTCACTCCTCATTTGCACCTGTAATAGGGTCTGGCAGATTTACATTTGGGGCTTTGGGTGCCAAGGAATAGAGGGATATTTTTGCAGACAAAGCAAGTAACGGCGTGGGAGCGGGGGATGCCCAAGGCGGCATCTGCCACGGGCGGTGTGAATCCTCCCCCAGAAGTGCTGCTCGGGCGGAGGGGTTTGGGCTCGAAGATATCTGGATATGAGGGATTGCCGCCGTGGCCGTACCACGGTGCCAGCCAGAAATCTGGTGATGGAGCTACCGCCAAGGGCTTTGAAGGCAACACCCTGGGGATGGGCTGGAAAGAGGCTCCGGCAGTGGCTTTTTGGGGGTTAAGGAGATGTTTTCCCAGCCCTAAAAGAGTGTATATGGGAGGAAAGGGAGCCTGGAGGTGGCTCGTTGCAAAAGAGGGTGGCTGGGCAATGAAGCCCAAAAAAAAAAGGTGCAAAAGTTGGTTTTATGGGAACTAATCGTTAACTTGGCATCAGTGCACGGATAGAAATGTTTCCAGCCTGCTGGGGAAAGGACCTCGGGGGGGAAGGGTCTGTTCCCGTGCAGCTCGCAGGGAGAGCCGTGGGGTCTCTCCTGAACTAGCACCGTGCCCTCTGAGGGATTATTAATGCAGATCAGAGCTGTTTTCCATATGTATGATCCTGAAATATCTTCTTCCCGAGCGAACCTTAAGCACGAGCGCTATAATGTAATGAGTTAAACTGCTTGTTCGCAGTTCCACTAAAAGCAAATGGACTGGGAATTTGTTTTAAAAACTGGACAGAGCTTTATCGGCCAATTAATCAGAATGTATAATGGATAAATTAAAGGGCAGAGTCAAGCGAGGCTGCCAAATAAAAACCAATAAAATGCAATCTGCAAATGGACATGACATTATGGGATGCCACGCAACAGAAGCAGAGAGGGGAAAAACAACGCGCGGCCTGATGTGCCTGTCGGGCTCCCCAGGTCCCCTTGGCTTCCCAGCCCCAATCTTGGAGGGCAGCCCATCTTGTGCGGCTACTTGTCATTCAAAGCCTGAGGAGTGTTCCCGCTCGAGGGCTATCACCATTCCCCTTGTCAACTGGAAGTTGAACGAGCCACCGGCTGGGTCCAAGGCTGCTGGAGGTTTGGGAGCCTTTGCAGAAATTCAGATTAATTTAAGGTCTTAAATTAAATTTGTGGGCAGGCCCAAGGGGTGAATTTTGTGGTGCCCGCTGGACCAGCTTTTTTGCCTTTTTATTATTGACAGCGCTGGAAATCGCAGCATTTGGGGTCCCCGGACGTTACAATAGCTGCTCCGCTGCTTTTATGGGCAAAGCCGGTTCTTCCAAGGAGCTCAGGCAGGGGGCTAAAGGGAAGAGCTGGCAATCGTAGAAATGAGTTGGAAGAGCTAATTTCCTCCCAAGCTGTGCAAACTCTCCACAGTTGATCAGGCACTCGAACCACCGCGCAGAGCTGCGTGCGGCTCCCTCGGCAGCGCAGACCCCCTGCGGCTGCGGCCGGCCCCGGGGAGGCATCGGGCAGATTTACGATCCTCCTCCCTGCACGGATGGGGAATTTTCTCCCCAACAAATAAACTCCAAGCAGTAAAATGACTTTGCAGGTAGGGTTGGGGGTTCGGCTGGGCTCCCCGGCTGGGCTCGCGCCGCACAGCCAAGTTGCGTCTGTCCTCTAGGTTTCAAAGAGAAAAAAAAGAAAAGACTTTGCTTGCTAGCTGCTGTGCGGTACTTCTCAAGAGCATAAAAATCATCCTACTTTCTTGCATGGTGCTAGTCGTAAAATCAGGCTGCCGGCGCCTGCGGGGAGCCCTCCCCTCCAGGTGAATGCGGCTCCGATGTGCTTCCTGGGAAAATGAGGCTGCGGCTCGTGCGCTGGGTATCGTCTCACAGCGCAAGCTGGGGCCGCTTCCAGGTCACTTGGCACATCGCGAGTGTTTGATGCATCCTCTGAAGGGACAACAAGGGTGTGAACCTGTCAGGAAGCAAAACCACAAATAACCAGAAATAGATTTTTAGTTGATTTTCTTTTTTTTTTTTTTTTTTGTGCAAGTGTAAAAAAACTTCAAAGCGCTTCTTTTGGACCCTCGCTACCTCAATACCAGCAGGGTAACAGCAGCATCACTGCAGGCAAGGAGGGAAAAATATTTACATAATTTGAAGCAATATTTAGTTTACTGAGAGACGGATCCGATGGAGAGGAGGTGACTGCGCACTGGCCGTGCCTTTTCTTTGGGAGCTTTGGATGCCAGACTGATCCCGCTGTGCGTCTTCTGTGGCATTGCTCCCTGCAGGGAAACTTCCATAAGGAAATCTTCTAGTTGAGAGAGGAGGCCAAATCCTGATGAACATATTGTTTGTGAGCAAACACCACCAGCTAGCTTCTCAGCTGCTGCGAATGACATAACCATGTGGTGACTTCCACCGAGCTATAGCAAATCCTCGCTCGTCTTTATGTGCATCAGCTATTAACGTGTTGCTCCTGACAGTGCCGTAACGGGTTGAGCCAGTGGGGTACTGGTGGAGCTGAGGGTCAGACCAGTAAAGACTTCCCCTAACTCTTAGGTCGTCTTTTGCAAATCCCCCTGGGTGCCTCTCTGCTTCTCCAGGGCTTTAAATACTAGCACCAACCCTCCTTTCTTTGTCTTGCCCCCAAAACCCGCAGGGAATCCAAGCCAAACGGGGATTTCAGCTTGCATTTGTAGGATCCAGACTTCCCATCCCAGGCATGGATAAACGCTCCTCGTTTCCCTAGTTGGGGATCAGGGGCTGAGCGTTATCTCGGTAAGGAGATCAGGGTTAGGTCTGGTGGGTGTTTTGTCCGTCAGAGGGTCTCGGTGCTGAGGAGAGGCGGAGGACGAGTCACGGTCCCTCTGCACCCCAGTGCCAGCCATCCCCATTGTCTTTTTTGCTACTGCGAGCAGCGAGGTTGTGGTATCGTGGTTTTGGGGGGAGCTGGGCTGCCTTTGGGATTGCGGCGGCGTGGCAGAACGGGAGCTGCTGGCATCCCTGCCGTGCACAAGCACGTGGTGCTGGTCTCCTCCCGCCTGCCCACGGGCAAGCGGCAGCACTTTCTGCTCTCCTTTCCTGCCGTGGGCTGCAAAGAGGTTCCGAAGTGGCATTCAAAAGCATCTCCCAGCGGTGCTCAGAGAGCAGGGCAAGCTTGTGGGCTGCATCCTGGTGGATGCTGAGCACCTGCATCTCCCTGAGCATCAACCCCCCCGACAGCCTCAGCGCTGAGCTTGCCTGAATAGGGGCTCTCGGGATTAGTCTTCTTCACTAGCTCAGCTTCCAGAGGCTCGGAATCAAAGAGGATTTGCCCAGCGATAGAGCAAATCTTAAACAGCACATTTGTTTACTTGCGAATCACGACTGTTTCTGCGTGCCCGGGGCCAAGCTTCGCATCGCGTTTGCGGGCAGCAGAGACCAAGAGAACTTGCTCAGCAAGCAGACAGCCCTGTTGGGTGCAAATATCCTTCCTCATTAAGCACAGGGAGAAGCAAAGTGCAGAAAGGCGTTGGGTGCTGTTGCGTCTTCCACCGCTCATGGCAGAAGATGCTCTTTGCGAGAGATGCTCTTTGCGAGAGATGCTCTTTGCAAGAGATGCTCTTTGCCCATCTGCATCCATCTGCTGATGAAGAAATAACTCCTCGCCTGCTCTAGAGGAGCTTTCTTCCACGCCGTCTTTTGCTGGAGCCTCTGCCGCGGGGTGGGCGAGCCAGGGGTTGCAGTGGCAAGGGAGAGCAGCGTGGGAGAGGGGTTGGAGCCTAGCAAAATCTGGGCATGTTTTCTTCTTTTGGACAAATAGCTTATTCTCTGAAAATTCAGTTGTGGGTCGGCCAGCACCATCTGTGAAGCCCTGCCAAATCTGGCGAAGAGTTTCAGCCAGAAAGAAAGAAAGAAAAGGAAAAATTAAAAAGCCTGGAAAACGTCCATTTTCAAAACCACTTTTCAAAACAAATATTTCAGGTCTTTCTTTCCAAATTACGTTTTCTGTTGACGTTTGCCTGTTCCATAATATGTATTTTTAAAGGGTTTGGAGAAGGTGACCTCAAGTACTTAGGTTATTTGACTCGTTGCTTCTACGTGGGAAATATTTTTGCTCCCTGGACACAAAGCTATGGGAAAAGCAGATCCAGTCTGCCCAGAGATCTGTTTGGTGCTTGCACAGTGACTGTTGCAACCTGGCTCTGTCCATGGCAGGGTCAACACGCTGCCACCGAGTCCGTGTCGGCGGGAAGGCTTAAGGACCGACTTCTCTGGGGAAGGGAGACAGTCTCTGAGCTCAAATGGTCCGATATCTGCTCCGGCTTTTAAGCTGAAAATTGAAATTGGGTTGCAGAAGTGACTGGGTTGTTACTTCAAAAGGAGCTGGCTTTTGTGGAAGAGCTGGGCTACATCTGCTTGTGTTCCCACTCGCCCCTTCAATACCGCTCTTCCCTGGTATCTCCTCTTCCTCGACAGCCTTGGTTTCCCACCTGCTTTTCTGCAAGAGCCATGAGCCCCAGTACAGTGTCACTAATCCTTTCTCACCAGCAGATTTTAATGGGGAAGAGAGCATAACTGGGAGTGGTTGCCAACGTCTGGGGCCACATTCTCATGACCGTAAGTGGGCAGAATCATGTAATAATTTAAGCTGGATGAGACTTCTTGGACATCATCTGGTTAAACCTCCTGCTGATGTGGAAATCAGGTCCGTAGTGCCGGCGTTAGTTTGCCTCATGCTTTTAAAACTGCTCTACCTGCAAACCACAGAGCATTCCAGTAAAATGTGCCTCCAGACTGGTGAATGCAAGAAGGCCTTGGAGTCATCAGCTTGCTAGAGCGGTTTATTTGGCTAAATATGCCATTGATTTGTTGGGGCTGCGTTCTGACTGTGTGGGCTTTGTAAGTCAATACAACTCCAGTCCTACTCTCTACGCTCGGTA
Organism: Pelecanoides urinatrix; assembly: GCA_013400755.1. Classification (NCBI taxonomy): domain Eukaryota; kingdom Metazoa; phylum Chordata; class Aves; order Procellariiformes; family Procellariidae; genus Pelecanoides; species Pelecanoides urinatrix. The sequence goes on along the minus strand of VZTQ01012108.1, from coordinate 1,269,843 downwards.
ATTGCCAGGTAGTGGATTGTATTTAGAAAGTGCAATGCTGAGTGTGTGTGTGTTTGAACAACAGGCAACGGGAGGGCCGTCACCAGGAGGAGAGCGGGGCGAGGGCTTGATGGGTGGCACAGGTTGGAGAGCAGAGGGAGAAGGATGCAAGAGAGGGTACCGCGTTTCCAAGTTGCTCGAGGAAGGTGAGGGAGAGACGTAGTTGTGTCCTGCTGGTCACGTCCGTCAGTCTGTGCTTTCTGGATATTGCATGTCTCCATCAGCTGTCCCACCTTGGTTGCGCCCGTGAGGCCATCACCTATTCCTCTGGGAGTTTTAGGCGTTGGTAGGAGAGGCAGCGGTGTCTGGTGGAGACCCTGCCTGGGAACGAAGAGCTCTGGGCTCTGTCCTCGCTCGCTTTCCCTTCCCTCTGTTGTGCTGTGCCGAGCGCGATGGGGTTTCGTCCCCGATCTGGGTATTGTCCTGCTCCCCAGTGCAAATCCATTCCCAGCATCGTGGTAAACAGCACTATAGTTGATGCAATATATGACTATACACTTAGCAGTGACTATACTCACCCCCCAGTAAAACATCATGGGTGACGAAGGGCTTAAATAGTAGCCTGCTGGAGCCAAGGGCACGGTCAAATGGGATTTGTTTTTCTTCTCCCTTTCTCTTAAGAAGACGTCTCTGAAAGCAGACAACTGTAAATAGTCACTTAAATTTTTCCCATAGAAATGCAGGGTTTTCATCAGACACCTGCAAGTCCTCCTGGCCAGCACAGCGTAGAGCTCCCCAAACCTCTTCGAAACTGTAATTTAAGAGGTCCGTTTCTCAGTGAGAAATCAAATATTGCTTCAAAAATCATTCTTTACATAACTTCACCGAACAACAGGCACACAGGCAGGTTAGACATGCACCCCTTACGCATATGTTTTTCTTAGCTAATCATGAGAGTGACCTTGGTGTCCCTGATGCAGGCAAGGTCCACACCGATTTCACAGGGATCCTTTACTGCACCTTAATCCCGAGCCCGTGTGGGATCCTGGCCAGCCCCCCCCAAAAGCCACCCCGTCTTCCCATCAGCAAACACGCCGCTTGTTAGGACAGCGGAGCCTTGGATGCCAGTCGAGGCGCGTTCATTCGGCCGTGCACGCGGAGGCGCAGGGTCTCCTCGCTCTCTCCGGCGACGTGCAATTAGTATATCTTTAGACTAACACATTCCTGGCTCGCAGGAGGGGATGTGTTCGAGGAAGGAGGAGTTCGCACGGGTGCTTTTTTGGGGGGGAAAGGGACACCTGAGCAGACAGGTTATTCCTTTTGTGCTCGTTGCCCACTGTGTTCGAGCGGATTTGCAAGTCCAGCTGCTGATCTGGGAGCTTCACCTCTGCACTGAACAAGCTTGTAAGAGAGGGAGATAATCTTTGCATTTTAAATGCCTTCCCCGCTCCATTAGCGCTGTACGCCGAGAGCTTCGCGATGGGACGTTGGCAAACGAGGCTCTTGTCCCGCGCAGACGCTGGGTTTTTCTTATGCTGGTACTTATTAGCTGCCTTCCATCTAGTGTCACTGTCACCTCCACGTCCGCCGCCGATTGCCAGGGAATAAACACAATTAAAAATGAAAGGAATCAGCATCTCCCTAGGATGGAGAGAAAGAAAAAGCAGCGCATGTGCTGCTTTTCCCCCCTTGCTGGGCCTGCTGCATCCCTTTTGCCATCTGAATCTATTCCCCCAGCAGCTTTTAGTCTATCTTCACTGGTGCTGGAGCACAAATAAAGTATGTAACAAGAGTCTTTCAGGTCCATTAGAAACACAGAGGGAAGTAGTCAATGTTAGCCAAAGGAAGCCAGCAAAGGATGAAACCGTCAGGGTTGAAGAAAAGCCCATTTCCAGGCAGGGAGGAGGCGCTAATTAAATTAAATTTGAGATTTCTGCCACTCATTCCTGAGCAAATTTGAAAAGAAAACTTCAAAAAGTTTTTAAAAAAAAAAAAATCTGAAAAAAAGAAAGAACTTTAAAAATAATTAAAAAAAAAAAAAAGCAAAAATCCCCTAAAAGCAGGTGTGGAGCGGGGGCTGCTGACTAAATTATTTCGGCGCCTCTCTCCGCGCGCCTGCCTTTCTGCATCTGCCGGGGCCCTTTGGAGATGCCTTCCCTTTGATGCCGCGATTGATTCCCCTGGGGAAGCAATTTATGATTATTTTTAGCTTTGCCAGCACCGAGGGGGGATTCCACGGGCAAGGCTGAGCCCTGCCTGCCTTAACCCCTCGCAGCCCACCCCGGCGCCGCGGCTTTGGGGGGAGGATGTCAAAAGGAGGAAAACGGGTTGGTTTTTATGAATTTAGGGATCCTTGTAGCTCGCCCTCCTCGTGCTAAGCAGCCGTGATCCGTGAGGAATCGCAGCGTGTTTGTCGGCAGCGGAGCTCGGAGAGAGCACTTAGAGGCACCAAGGCAAAGCAGGTGGGAGGAGGGATGGAGGAAATCTGCTCTTGCAGAGCAAATTGTTTAGAAAAACCAGGAGCTGAGGTTGGAAGTGGTGCTCGTGTTGATGGCCGTATCCAAAAAAAAAAAAAAAAGGTCATTTGGGTTCAGCTCGCAAAAAAAATGTTTCAAAATGTCACTGGATTTAAAATCCAGGAAAATATTCTGACTGGATTTCACTCTTTTGCCTCGACTAAATCAAAGTAGTCTTCTGTTTGCTTTTGAGCTTTCAGACTCGCAGCTGATACAAAGCAAATGTAAAGGAAAGGTTGCACCGCAAGACTGTTTTCAACACAAAAGTTTTGAATGAAAAACCAGAACAAAAAGGCGGGCGGATTGGCGTGTTCATGGAAATACATTGGTGCTTCTCCATTTGCGAAACCGGGATCGAATAACAAAAATAGCGCTTTCTGCAGAGCATCTCCTCCATCCCTAATGATGAGATGGGGAGAGAGGGAGCCAGAGCTCCTGGGTGGGGTTTTTTTTTTTCAAACTCTGGGAAAAGCTTGGGCTTGAGCCAGAGCTTTTGGATGGGCTTTTTTGCTCTCGGCAGCCAGTGGACATCGTTCCCCATCGCCTGGTGTGATGCAGGAGTGCGGGGAGGAACGCCGCGGGTGCACGGACCAGGGCTGGCAGGGGAGATGCCCGGCTCCAGCCCTTCCCGTGCTGCTTTGCTTCGCTTTGCTTTCCCTCTCCCAAAGCAACGCCACCGCTCCGCCTCATCTCCGGATGGATTTTCCCATCCTCCGGGGTCGGACTTTGTCGTGGCGAGCCCGCTTACGGTGTGAACGAGTGTGCTCTTAATTGGTGGAGAATCGGTCCTGAAATGTCACGGGAGGATTTATATCGCAGCAGGTGCTAATTGTGCTATAGGCTCTTGGATAATGGCTCCTGGAGAAAAGAATCGCAGGCTCTCCTGTGCTATCTCCCCTCTCTCCCCTGCCTCCTTTTCCCCTTTTTATTCTCCAAACTCTCGGTGGATCCTGGAGGGCTGGGATGCTTTGGGAGGGGTGAGTTCTAGCGATGTCCCCTGCCCGCCCTGCCGGGACAAAAAAGTGGGAGCGGTTTTAGTAGGAGTGGGGAATAATAGAAAACGTCCTTGCGGATGTGACTTAGGGATGGGATGCAGCTTTTCAGGATTGCTGGCACAGGAAAACTTCTGGATGGATTAGAAATGCGGCTGTGTGGCTGCTGGGGGACTTCCCAGTGGGGAAGGAGCTTTGCAGCCCTGGCAAGGGGAGAACCCCCAAATTTCTTCCCCCCGAGAAAGAAGAAAACCTCGGTTAGCCCCCAGAAGGGCAGTAGGTTACGGGAACGAGCCACCCCTGAGGGTTTTGATCTAACCAGCCTCATTTTGCTAGTCCTGAGCAAGGTAGCCCTGATGGAGGTCGCCGTGTGTGATCAATGATATGTTTTTGTCAAACAGGACAAGTTTTTTTCCTTCCCCAACTGAAACAACACTATTGATCTTCTTGGTCAGTTACATAAAGACCATCTGCATTAATCTGATTTAATGGGGATTTAGCTGGCACGGGAGTGAACCTGTTACTGTTCTAATCTTATTTCAGCAACACACCGCTGCTTTTTTAACGCTGTTTTCCTTTCCCCACATCTCTGCTGTCCCAGTCTATTTGGATCAGACTTTTCCTGGCCAGTTCTTTACTTGGTTTTGCAGCTTTTCCCTGTTTTGTTTTTTTCCCCCATGCTGGATGTGCTCTCCAGCAGCTCAACCATCCCAACCACCCGCAGCGCTCCCAGCAGCCCCCAAACCCTTCTGCTTCTAGGCTTGCATCCCAAAATTTGGACCGTGTCCACCTATTTTTCCTTTATTTACGCAAGGTCTGGTGGCATCCCTGGGTGCTCCTGCACAAAGAGGAGATGCTAGCAACTGCTGTGGCCATGGAAGCTCCGCACCGCCGCCCTATCCTGCCCCCAACCCTTTCCCAGAAGCTTCTGGACCATGTGTTGAGGTCCACAAATTCAACCTCTGCTGCTGCAACCCCGGGAGGCGAGGGTGGGCTGGGAGAGCTGGGGCTTGCGCTGGGACCGCACCACCAGATTGCCTGATTATCAGTGCTGCAACAGAGCCGAGAGGCCTGATGGGTTTCCTCACCTCCAGATGGTGAATACTATGAAAAGTACATGAGTATCAGGGGAGGGAAGATCAAATACCATATTTTTGGCACTTCTGCTGGAGGCTGGGGAGTTGCTAGGACCGAGCAGCAAGAGGCAAATTAAAACCTTGCATTGATTCCATTAACTATGATCATCTCCTCACCGGGGATGAATTTAACCGCTCACCATTAGTATTATTATAGACCAAAAGTTGTGTTGAGATGCCCACGCAACATTAACTCAACCCCACAGCGGAGATGCGTTGTGATCCAGCCTGCGCGCGCTTTCCCTCGCAAGCCTTCCCCGTGATGAACCCGCAGACCCTCCGTCCCTTCTCCTGCTGCCTCCCCGAGCGAGGAAGGCGTTAAAAGGCAACGTAAGGCACCAGTTTAATTTGCCAAGCGACTGGCTCTGCCGTCACTATGGAGCCAGCTGTGCCATTAGTGCCTGCACAGCTGGACTGCTGTGCTCGGGGCAGGCGGGGCTGCTCTCCTTGATCTTGCTGTTGAACCAAGCGCAAATACTTCATAAACACACGGTTGGCGTTTGTAGCTCAACTTTCCTGTTTCCAAGTTGGCGGCGGGTGGGAGCTTTGGGGGTTTTGGTCTTTGCTGAGCTCAGGTTTCGTGCTAGGGGAGGCTAGCATTACCGGTTATTTCAAAATTCATCTGTAAGGTAGGGCCAGGCTTTTCTCACCTTGCAGAGACACCGAGGAGCTGACCCCAGAGGGTTGCATCCATCCCGTGGCTGCAGAGGTCCCCAGGCCTGCTCTGGGAACCACGTAGTGTGAGATCTTCTCCGAGCCAGGAGGTACTACGTGGTTGTGGTTTCTGACCTTAGCAGGGCTGATCCGTGCCCAAAACGTCGTGCAATACTGTTCCTGGTGCTCACCTGCCCGCCGGCATTTGCCTGATCTCCCGTGGCAGGTCTTTGGACTGAGCTGGTAGATTTGGGATCTTCTTCTTCTTGGGTTTGGTTTTGTTTTAATCCTTGTTTTCCCCATTGTCCTGGAAACTGCAGAGGAGAGCGATGGGAGGAGGAGAGCGATGGGAGGAGGAGAGCGATGGGAGGAGGAGAGCGATGGGAGGAGGAGAGCGATGGGAGGAGGAGAGCGATGGGAGGAGGAGAACAGGGCAACCTGGACGTTCCGTAGGGGAAGCATCCCGTGCTGCGCCGTGGGGACGTCGCGATGGGAGGAGGAGAGCCCCGGTTATGGGGCTGGGACACCTGAGCAATACATTATTTGCAACTTCTCGTAATTAGGGAGCCTCTGTAAGGACAGCTTCAACCGATGGGTAAAATAGGAGACAGAGAGGTGCAAAATCAGCCGGACGAGTGAAGGAGAAAAAGCTCAGAAGGAGCTTCCTCCTGGTTTTACTGCAGGGAGGCTGTTTTTCTCTTGTTGAACCAACAGAAATTGCTGTTTTTGTTTCCCCTGTGGCCATCTCCGATGTCCCCCTCGTCCGACCACCTTGCCCACGCGCTCTCTCTGTGCCACGGGGGCTTGTTTCGGGTTCCCGTTTCTCGCTGCGGCCAGCTGCAGGGGGCTGGGGCTGGTGGAGCAGGTTTCTGGTCCATCCCACCTCAGGTTGGACATAAACCTTCTCAGATCCACCTGGGGTCTTTCCTGTCCCCTTTCTGGGGTGTCTCGGAGCTGTCACCGCTTGCTGCACAGCCCAGACTAAGTCTAGCCCAGCTCCGTCAGCCAGGTCCCTGCTGCCCGGGTGGGCTTGTCATCATTGCAGGGACACGTCTGTCACCAGCTAAGTCCCTTTCTTTGGCTTTATATCCATCCTTTGCGCTCTGTATCCGCAGACATCTGCGGCTCGAGGGTTTGCAGGCAAAAGCGATAACCTGGACAAACCCAGGCCTTCGAGATCGGACAGACGACAGGAGAGGAGTGGGATGGGGCTGGCAGCACAAAGATCAGCAGCTTTTTTTTTGGCTCCGTGCCCCACGGCTTTGGGGTCAGAGGGAGCTGGTCGCTGCTGGGTGAGGCAGCTCTTTGCAGCGGGGTGCGCAACTTGTCGGGGAGCATCGGCGAGTTACAAGTCTGCAGCGGGTAATTTTTCCTTCTCTTTCGCATGGATTACACTTGTTCTCTGCTTGGCCTTTTCAGCAGGGAGAGCAGTTTGGATACACATTACCAACACGGCAAACTGTGCTCTAATTGGCCAAGAATTGGTCCCAAAATGTCAGGGAAAGATTTATTTCCCAGTGCAGCCTCTCCAGGTACTAATTTTTCTATGGGCCGCCAGATAATGGCTCCAGTGCACAATAGCTCAGTCCCTAATCAGGATACAGAGCTGTAATTGGGTTGAAGGGATTTGAAATCATTAAAGCCACATTCAAGGGGAATAAAAAAGGAACCCCCACCTTTCTTTTCTCCCACCCCCCAAGACAGAGTGACTGTGTTTAATGAGCAGCTCCTGGCATATCACTTATGATGTTCTGGTAATTGTGTCGGCAGCAGAGCAGCCCAAGAGGAGGTTACTGAGCATCCAGAAGTGTGAAAGTCTCAGATCCTGCCATTTGAGTGATTTTTCTGGTCCAGCACCCAGCCCTGCATCGCCGGCGGGTGCAATGAGTCCGGCTCTGTGCGTCTCCAGGTCCCTCGTTATTGCTGGATCAGTGTCCTCCAGCCTTGGGTGCAGGGAGAGGTCGAGGTTGTTATCCCCACTTTATGGATGGTTCTGGGTCCACACTGGTGTTTTGGTGAGAAATTGGTGAGAACTGGTAAAAATCAGTGGTTCTGCAGCGGGTGAGGAACAGCAGGTAGGAAGCTGAGGAAAGGTCTCCCACGCCGGGCAGAGCAAAGTTGTTTGGTTTTGCTTTAATTTGCTTTGATTTTTTCCCCGCTTTGTGCTTTTACTTCTTCAATTCCCTCCTTTTCACATCAGGCCGTTTCTCCAGTGTTTTGAGACCTTTTGAATTCCAGATCTGTCCCTCCAAAGCTCTTGCAAACCCACCAGCTCGGTGTCACCCAGCCCTTGTAAAACGTGCGTCGTCTGTGATAGTTGGTGGAAACGGGGACGGCAGAGCCCAGCTTGACGTGTCCCGCTTTGACAGCGCGCTGCCGAGAGCGGCCGTCGCTCGCGGCTGAGATGGTGTCAGAATATAAATGCAAATACGAGAAGTTTTGTTTGGGTCAAGTGAAACATTTTGCTTGACCCTGAAGGATATTTTTTTTTTTTTTTTATCCCTGGGATTTTTTTTTTTCCTGGTGACTCGGAGCAAGGGGGCCAGCATCGCTCGGCTTTTGTCTTTTAAGCGGCACAGCCGCACCGCCGGTGAATTAATGCAGTTATCTGGCATACTACAACTTCAGGTATTAATTTCCCCTAAGCCACGTGGTACATCGCTGCACCATCGACTCCTCTGGAAAGATCATAGGGAAGGTGACGTCAAGAGACTCACCGACGGTGGGGAAAATATGATGTCCAGGTTCAATTCGCAATGATTGTTTTGTCTTCTCTACAAAAGCAGCAAATCCCCAGAAGCTGGTCAGGAGCGCAGCTGTTTATGGCGAACAGAAGCTGCTGCTTATCTCCTTGTAGCAACCTGTCTCCAGGAGATCACGGCTTAATTAACTCGCGTGTTATCGAGAGTGAAATTGTACAGATATTGTTTAAAAAAAAAAAATAAAAAAAAAAAAGAAGAAGAAGAGATAAAGTGGGAAGGAAGGAGGTGACCTGGGAGCCAAGTGGAGTGAACTCTATAGAGAACCAAGGCACACGTGGCCGACGGTGGCTGCTGGAGGCGGCGGGTGAATTTGTATGTGATGGATGAGCTGGGCTGCCCGGGCAGGGCAGAGAGATCCCCAGACCCAGGCATGGTGCGAGGGTGAGGAGCAGCGATGGGCTTGCCCAAAAATGCATGCGAAGCTTTCCACCGGAGCGGGTTCGCATCTGAGCTCCGCTCCCTGGTGAAGGGACCGCGGTCTCGGCTGGGAGCTGGAGCCTCCCGGGGGCACATCAGCCCGGGGGCTGTCACACCTCATCCAGCCTGGTTGAAGGACAACTCCTGGCCTCTCTACCCCAACGATTTATTTGGAGATGGGCAACACGCCTCAGGTTTCCTAGAATAGATCAATTATTTTCTGTCTGACCGGTGTGCATAGACCGAGCAAGCAGCAGGAGGGCAGAGCCGAGTCCTTCCCAAAGATGCTTTGCGCTGGGCAAAGCTGAGTCCCAGCTCTTAGATTATTTAAAAAGCTGGGTCAGCCTTATCCCTGGCTTCAGCGAGCTTTCCATCAGCCCCAAGCGTGGGGGCAGTTGACCGTGCGGGTCCCTGCTCGTGCTCCCAAACACTTTACCCCAGAACTGGCCTTGCACCTTGCTCCAGACCTTGCACCTTGTTCTAGACCTTGCTCCAGACCTTGCACCACACCTCACAGCAGGCAGGGCAGGCAGGAGAGGAGCTTGGCCCTAAGCCTGGCCCTAAGCCTGGCCCCAGGGCTGCTTGCACACAGCAGACGGTGCCCGTGCGACGGAGCCAGCAGCATCCCCCGGGCGAGGGCTGGGGAGCAAAGCCCGCTCCTCCCCGGCGCTGCAGGGCACGGCTGCGGCGTGCGGATCTTCCCGGGGATGGAACGAGACCTGTTGGTGAAGGAAATTGCAAAGTAGCCTTTGGGCGAGGGCTGCGGAGTCGCTTAGGGCGCCTGCAGAGAGATTGGACAACCTTTCCCATTCGTTGCTCAAAGTGCTCCGCAGATCAAAGCCAGACAGACAATAATACGTTTTGAACTAAGAACATTCATTTGGATCCAGAGCATTTTAATAAATAATTTTTGAAAATCCAGTTCAGCCCTGTCATCTCAAGCCAGTTCCATTTAATATCCAGCCCTTCGACTGACAGATTTTTAACACCGTAATTAGCATGTATGGCTCTAAAAGCCTTCGCCGGGTATCTCAGGCCTTCTCTGCATTACAGCCTCTTCTCTCCCCTCCTCCCGGCCCCCTTTTTCGATATTGTTATTCCATTTGTAGTTGTTTATTGTGCCCGCTGAGACAGATTAAAGACGGGAAGGAGCCTGAGAGTTGTTCTCAGGGGCTCCGGGGCGGTACGGAGGAAGCACGGCGGAGCTCACGGATTCAAAACCCGGAGCCTCGCTTTTAAAACCATGTGTCTGAAGAGCGGAGGCGGTGTCTGAAGGGTTTCATTGTTGCTTTGTTGGGTCTTTCTTGTTTGATTTGGAGTTTTTTGGTGGTTTTTTTGTTTTGTTTTTGGAAGGGGAAGAGCGAGGAGTGCGAAGGGTTTCTTTTTCCTTAATGAAAGCCGAGGTTCTTGTATAACTGGATACGACTGAGAGCTGGGGCTTAAAAGGAAAATAAGAGAGGTTATGAAATACTTGGTCATATTGTACGGTTTGGCAGCGCCGAGAAATATCCTCGTGTGTTATTGCATAGAACAAAGCTTTGCGTGCTCCATCCGAGGATGAAAGCGGGTCCAGCAGAAGGCAAACGCAGCACAGTCCCCTTATTTCCTCTTCTAAGTCTTGAAGTGGGATGTAAATTGGGTAAACCGCAGGCGTGCTTAGATCCGAGTCTCCTTCCCCCAGCAGAAATTGCCAGTGAGCGGTGGAGACGTTTGCCAGTTCCCATTTGTGTGCGTGATCTGAGACACCGAAGGAGCCGCGATTTTGTTTTCCTAAGCCACCGGAGTGTGAGCGAGGGGGAACCAGACCTTGTCCAGAAAAACAGAGAAGCCAAATGTTTTCTTCTAGTGATTTTGTTCCACTTCACTGTTGGCTAAGGATGGGCCCAAAGCAAAATCCCAGCTCTGAACAAAAGCCTGAAAGCTGAACCCGCTCCCAGACTGCGGTTGCTGCTTATCTCAGCCACGATAGGAATCAAACCTGGAAACCTGCATCTCTCTCCTCTGTCGCAGCATCTGGCCTTTGGAGCGTAACTGCCCTGTCCTGCAGAGGTGTGAGCCTCGGGGGCATTCATCCATCTCTCAAATCTGTGAGTGCTTCTGTGCTTAAGACTAACACTTAAAAGCAGTCAGTGCCGTATAACAATCTTTCTGGCTACCTGGGAGCTCGGCAGGCGTTATCCTTTCCATTTTGCCACGGGATGAAAATCGAAGCGAGGAGAGCAATGCCTGGCTTTCAGGCAAGGCAACGCCGAGCCCTGTTTTGCCACTCAAGACGTGCTCGTGCAGACCCGCGTTAGGCGAGGGGACGGCGTTGAAGCCAGCGTGCCGATTTGGGATGCTCGCCTGCATCCTGCACGCCCTACAAAGCGTTCCCCTCCTGGCAGCAAGCGTGCGGAGGGTCGGGGTGCTCAGGCTCCCCTGGCAGACAGCCAGCCCCTCCAGCACCTATAGGTGCTCACGACATAGCGCAGGTCGATGCGTTAAAACACAGCACCAGCTTCTCGCCGCTCCTAAGTGCAGCGGAGCCAATTTGGACTGCAAAGACCCGGCGCCGCGCTCGGCTCTGGGGAGCCCGTAGCTTATGCAATGCAAATTTGCAGAAGATGGGAGCAAAGCGCTTGCTCCGACTTGTTATTCCTACCGCGGTACCTCGACGGCAGATGCTTTGGGGGGAGATGCTGCCCGGCCGCGGCGTGCGGCCACCCGCCCCGGCATGCCACAGCAGCCCTGCCAGCTGACGGCTTTGACAGGATGATGGGCTTTGGCACCTTCCCTTCGCCAGCTTGGAGCTGGCCCACGGCATGCCTGCCGGGTCCGCGGGGGCTTGCAATAAAGTTTAGGGCTTGCGCTTGGCTTATTGTTGGCTTCTTCTCGCTGCTTCGGCGGTATTTCTTGTCTCTGGTTTGCAGCTGCAGCGCACTAACCTTCACCCTGCTGGGGGTAATTATTCTGCGAGCCCCAGAAGTTGGTGTAGAGTTAAAGCTGAGCTGCAATTTGCTTGCCCAGTTGCACGTCAAAAATTGCATTTAGTCGCTGGGTTTGGTGCCTGCTTTGCATCTGCGGTTCCTTGTAGTCTTTTGTTTTCAGATTGCCTTTTTGGAGATAAATACTAACATCCAGTGAGGAATGTTGGGCGAGCTCTTCTTTGTAAAGCCTCGCTTTCCTTTCTTTCTGGAGTCCCTGCAAAATGTCAATCGCTTTTTTTCCTGCGTCCTAAGTGCACCCACTTACCCAGGTTCCTGGTATTTTGGGAGCAGATCCATTTACTCGCAGTTAGGCGGAGTAGGAGGCCGGATGCCCATTTCTTACTGTTTGCTCTGTGCCGGTCTGGAGCCCTTGGAAAACTGGACTCTTAGATGTGGAAGGAGTTATCTGCAATTGCAGACTGCAAAAATTGGTGATTTTTGATGCGGTAACCCAACAACCGGTCACGAAAGTTGAGGAGGACAAGGCAAGTTCAGGCTTGCTGCGTAATGTCAAGGTGAGCAAGGCGATGGCATTTACATTGGAGATATCCGGGACTCAGGATCTGGGATTAGTGTCAGCTCTCACGTGGCAAGCTAAATTAGGAATGCAGAGGCTGTCTCTGTTTGTGATGCGGGGTTGTTAGGCGCTTCAGGTACTGTCATTCTTATTTAAGGATATATTTAAGGATTAACAGTAAGAAGTCCAGCATTAGCAGGAGAGAAATGAATGTTAGCGAGCTTAGGCTTGGAGGGCTTATTTTTGATCATCATCATGTGAGCTGCTTTAGGAGAGATGAGCTCCAAGATGGGGGGGGAGGTTCTTGTATTTTTGCAGGAGAAGAAAACCTTTTGCAAGTTTAAATAGAGATCGGAACTTAGCAACAATGACTGCTGCATGGGTAAAGCCGCGTAACTCCCCGAAGCTGGTGTCTTTGCCGGGCTGAGGATCTGGCTCACAGCATCCAGCCTATTTTTAGCCTCTTTTTAAATTTTTTTTTTTCCTCTCTTGCAGAATATGCAGAATCAAACAATGTCCACAGATTTCTTTGTTCTTTGAAATCATTCAGTGTTTTTAATTGGCAACCTTTCTGTTTCGCCTTGATCGCAGTTGACTGCAAGTAGGTTACATTTGCTACGCGTGCTGTCTCGGGCGCTTGGGCTTGGAGAAGTTCTCTCTTGATGCTGCTCCTTGTGACTGGGTGGGGGCACCAAGATTTTCTTGCCGCAAAACATTTTTCTTACGTGTAAACGCCACGTTTCACTTTCCCTGGCTTTGGCTTTGATATCTGCTGCCCACAGGCACTGGCACCGGTGAAAAGGTGTCGGAGCTTCACAGCTTTTCACATCCCGGGATTAGAAAGGCTCTTCTTAAAACAGAAGTGGGCGCAGAGAGTGTTTCTTTTGTGCAATGAGTTTAATCGGTTCTGATGGCTGAGAGGCAGAAAGAGGAAGGTCTCACCATGCTTTCACCTCTATTTTAAGCAGTAGCTTGAAATGTGCATCCTGGGCTCCTGTCTTTGAAGTCTTCACAATTCTTGTCTGTTTGGATTTTTTTTTTTTTTAATTATTATTTCTAAATACCATAATTGTCAGGTCCGGCTTGTCCTTTGAGGTGAACTTGGTATGCTGTGGGGTGTTCTTCAACCCTCTGCGTCTGAGCCCTTTGCAAAACCCTTGCTGGCTGCTGGGCTGGGGACCACGCAGCTCTGGTCCAGCGCTCCTCGGGTGCAAGAGAAGAAGAGGGTGGCTGGGCTGAAGGCAGGGGACAGAAGTCGAAAGGGTGCCAAATTTTGTGTTAAGAGCCGGTGTCGGAGCTGAACGACCTGCCAAGTGGATGTGTCTGCTGCTTGACCAAGCTGGGCAACCAGCGAGTCTCCATTACTTATGCGCTTCCTGAAGCTGAGGCAATTGCTATTATCCCACATAATATATTGCATGACCTACATTTTTACTTGAAAGCCTCCAGCTAATAATTAGTTTGAATTTTGATTTATAAATAAACACATTCATATTCTAGTTTTTGAAACAGGGGAAGAAAGCAAACCTCTCGATAGATGAAATCCCCACCTTTCCCTGCCGGTCTCTACTTTTTCCCCCCGTTCCTCTAACTTTCGGGGCAGGCGGGGAGGAAAGAGTGGATTTGCTGGGCTGGGTGAAGGAGGAAGGTTTGGATGTAATGAGACCGCTGGGTGTTTTCCTGGAAAACTGTAGGAACCTCAGTGCTTGGGAGATTTGGGCCATCTGGATAAATAGGGTCAAGCTCCACATTGGCAGCGATGAGGCGGGGGCAGCTTGGCCTCGCCGGAGGAGCTGGGGAGAGCTGCAGATCGGTGCACAAAAGCACCTAGCAGAAGGCATGCCCCTTCCCTTCCCTTCCCTGGCTCTGCCGGCACGGTCGGCATTGCCGCTGCTGCTCCTCCTCCTCACTGTCCATCTGCCTGCGCGGCCACGTCCAAAGGCACGGGAGACAGCGTTGGCCTTGGGTCAACGCCTGGGACTTGGCATGTGTGCGTGAGAAGGGGATTGTTAGTCACAAAACGGGTCGGGTGTTAATTAGCAGTCGTGGGGAAGAGAGGACCGTGGTTTGCGGAGATGCGATCTCTCTTGGAGAGGAGAGGTGCATCCCGCTCTCAGCTCCGGGAGATGGATGCATGTTCCTAGTGGGATCCCATCCGCGTTGCCTTTCTCCGTGCACCTCGGGGATTTCTGTTGCTGGAGGTAGAAAATTGAGAAAGCTGTGATGGTCATAGTGCTTGTACAAAATCCCGGTGTCCTTACCGAGTCCTTCGTTGTCCAAGCTTTCCCCTGTATTTGGACTTAAACTCTGGTCTCTTTTTTTTTATGGCATGATACCATGTGCGCAGGTCTGATGGGATTGCACAGTTTGGGGTTGTTTTTTGTTTTGTTTTGGGTTTTTTTTTTCCTTTTAAGAGGAAGAGTGAATGGTAAAACTGCCAGAGCTGCATCTCTGGGAGATGCATCTTTTCTCTGGACCAGGTGGTCCCTTCCTACCCGCTACCTATCATCTGCCTCTCGCTTTGACGTTCAGCAGCGGTAGCCCGGTGTGACCATGGGTTGGATCATCGGAGTGTGTTTTCATAGGCAGATCTCGCGACACAAGTGGCTGCACCTGGGGTTTGATCCAAAGCTGATGGGGGAAAAAAAAAAAGCCTTTCTGCTTAATACAAAAATCCCCTAACACACCTCGCTGTACAGTATGGCACCGCGTGGGTAATTGTCATTCCGCTCCGAGCTGGTGGTGTGTGTATGCCTCGAAGCAAAGACAATTGCTAGCCTTTGTAATTTCCTTTATGGCAACAACAACAAAAAAATCCAGTCAAACTTAATAGTTTGAGTTCTGTGGAAATTAGTGTGAAATCCTAAAGAATAGGGTAGACAATGAGGTGTCCCCGGTGGGATCCCACAGGCGAGTTTTGCTGTGCCGTGGGAAGGTTTTCATTCTCTGGTTGCTTTGGTAGCGCTTGCCCATAAGGTGTTATCCTAAGCGATGCCACTTCAGGTGCTATTTTTATTCAGGAAAATGTCAAATCCTTTCTCAGAACATAGTGACTTGTTGTCTTGGTAATTTCTTGCAGAAACAAGATCTATAAAAATCCTCTGTTTTCTTGGCACTAGGCTTTTCTTGTCTATTTTGGTTGTAAATATTATTTAGAATCGGAAAAAAATAAATGGGAGCCGCTTCAATAGGACATGAGCGGTGTAATTTCTCCCCCAGAATGGCTCTTGTAGGGCTTCTCGAGACACAGATGTAAGCGGGGAAGTAGCTGTGTGCACTTATATTTATGATACTGGCCCACTGTCCTTTGAATAAGAGTCCTTGTATGCCAAGATCATATCTGGCCCCGTTCTTTCTTCATGCACTGTTTCCTAATCTGAAGCCCAGCTCTCTGGGAGCTGGAAATCCAGCAATGAGCCGGGTTATATTTATTTTGCATTGAGGGTGATGGTGGGGGGGGATGACCTACAACCTACACTGTTTTTTTTTTTCCCATTGAAATTTCCAGCAAAGTTGACATTTTCAACAACAAATAATCACTTTGGGAATAACTAATTTCCAAACCCGAGCTGTTGCGAGTCTTTTGCAAATGAAAAAAAAAAAAAAAAATCATATGGTGCCTCTGATAACACTGAGATACTCCGCTCCTGCTTCTGCGCTTGGGGGAGGTTGGGGTGGGGTCGTGCAATACCTCAGCCAGCTCCAGAGAGGAGATTTCTGCTCCTACATGGTGGGTTCCCACCGAGGGTGTCCGGCTCTGCAGGGTTGGAAGCTCCAGGCAGTCGTGGTGGATGGAAGAGGATGGTGGTGATGGAGGAGGAGGAAGAGCAAAGCGGTGTTGACATCTGCCTCCACGCGTTGGGTCTTCCCGCAAGGTGCAAGAGGAACGGGTGCTTTGAGGAAGAGAGGGGCTGGTTTTGGGGTGCTCGTGCCATCATTCAGGCTACTGGGTTCTGATGTATTTTAAACGTGATGCAAAGGAAAAGCAAGGCAGGAGCTGCACGGCCCTTCCTGGGAGAGAGGGAGATGATGAGCAGTGTCTCTCCAATCACAACAAGATCCCCAGAGTCCAAAAGGAGCAAGACATGGGCATGAAAACCAAAGCTGCCCTAATAAAAACATTTACTGGGGTTTGGAGACCTGTTCGCTCCGACACGGCGCATACATATTAAATGATCAAAGTTTCCATGCCTTCGGAGGAGCCGGCTGCTAATCTAATGCAACCCTTGGGCTCTGCTCACCACTGACTCTGCATGAAAGCAAACGGCAGCTCTGTTTTCCTATTTAAAAGATTTCCGAGCTAAGCCGGGTGGGTCACAGTTCAGAAGCAAGAGGATCTGGCCTTTTAAAGGCTTTGGCAAGGAGGGGCTTGGGAAGGTGGGTTAGGGGTTGAGGATGGATTGGTCTCCGTTTCTCAAGTCCTGTCCACCTCTGACTCTGCTCTAGGCTATCTCAGTGCTGCCGTGGCCTCTCCCCGCCGTCCTCCTCCTCTTATTCTTGCTCTTCCCCTCCCTAAATCGCTCTGTCCCGCATCCCATTGTCCGACCCGCGAAGGGCTCTGCTGGCTTTTCAGATCCCAGCCTGAGTTGCAAAAGTGCCGCTGCCGGTGGATTAAAACCAAATCAAAGGGGGGGAAAAAAAAAACAAAACCGAATCCCACCCTGTTTGGATTTATAAACTGAGTACACTCGAGCTGGAAGGTGCCGAGGAGGAAAAGGAAAACACAAAGCCCCCGGGGTGCCGTTTTTCAAAGCAAAGCCCTTTATTTGACTGCCTGCACTTGTTTTAGCTATGCAGGGAAGGGAGCAGGTAAAAAGCCTGCCGGGGCTGCGCTTGCAGAGGTGCTGGGCTCCCTCAGGCAGCCGCTGGTGCTGAGCCGGCTCAGCACCTCTGCAAACCACCAGCTAATCCCATCGTCTGCTGCTTTTGCAGAGCAAATACTTCACTTACTGATTCTCACTGCTCCCGTGGTTTGGGACTGATGGGCTTGGCTTTTCACTTGGGTTTACAGCATCTTTTCTGCATCTCGAGCGTCTCCCATGTCTTTCATGTAATTCCTTAACTAGTTTCTGTGTGCTGACAGTCCCTTTCTTTTAAGGTACTTGAATCTGTTTGATCATCAACAAATTTCTCTTTCTTTTCCTCTGATAAAAAAATTAAATCTGGGCACATTTTAAAGGCTTCCTCCTCAACCTCCCTTTCTCTTTCTCCTTCCGTGCTCAGTAGGGAGTCAGCCCTTTTCTAGGAAAATAAAATAAATAAAAATTAGAGTTCAAAGTGTGACATCTCCTCTTAAAAAGAAGAAGAGGGTGAGGAGAAGGGGGAAAAAAACCCAAACCTCTCCACCATATATTCTTACAGATGTGACATCAAAATGGAAAACTATAAAGGATGCATTTTTCAAAGACTCCTACAGGGACTGAGTTGTTTCAGTGGGAAACGGGCGACCACAGTTTCTCCTGGCGCTTTGAAAGCATGTCCCCGAGCCCCCGCAACCCTCTTCTAGCTGGAGCGCGGGTGCTTCTCCACCCCCCAAACACATATTGCAGTCAGCTGTATGGGGAGCGGAGGATGCTGCAGTCCCCGCCTCGCCGCGGATGATGGGAATGGTTGGGAGATGAGGATGGTTGGGACATGAGGGTGAAACGGTGGAAGAGGCCGGGGCTGCAGGAACCCGCTCGGTGATAACTGTTCGCCAGCACCCGCTGTGTCCTTGCATCACCTTGGCATCTGCATCCATGTCTCCCAGGACGGAGGCATCTCCTTCCTTGCTCGCTGCAGAGGAGTTTTTGGGAAGCAAGCGCAATGGGAGATGGCGTAGGAAAGAAAAACGTGGAGTCTGGTGATGGCCACCATTATTTGGGGTGTGGGGATGGACAGCAAAAGCTGCTGGCCCTGCCAAAAGCTGCCCATGGCTGGGGGCTGCGTCAGGACAGGGTGACCTCTGGTTCCCCACCCAGCCTGGAAGCGCGTTGGGGAAAACATGGATTCATCCTCGTGATGCCGCGGAGCTGCAGTCTGGTCCGTGGGTCTGCTCTCGCAGCTGAGCAGCATCTGGGAAGTCCTGCGGGGTGGCAGATGTGTTAGCGGCACGCTGTTACCCAGGTAACTGCCTTTCCTCCCCTGAATCCTGATTATCTGGTTCCTCGCCATACCCCATGGGGCCTCGTGACTTATTTCATCTTATATTCATCCCTATATTCATCAAAAGGGGAGCAGGCTCCCCTTTGGCAGGTGCAGCCTCCCAGCCCAGGGAGGGTTGTGGGTCAGTACCTGGGCGCAGTGGAGGCTGAGACGTCATGTTCCTGAGGAGGTGGAGATCTCACCCACCGTGCTGGCACCCATCAGACAAGCTACCGTGGGGCTTGGAGCAGCCAGGGGTCTCATCCAGCCCCGCGACTGTGCATAGAGGGTCCGATGTGCCGGTGGGAGAGCTGTAGCTTCAGGTTGACACCTGCTCGGCGTTTCAGCTGGCTTCCCGGAGGCAAAGGCTGTTGGACTCCAGCAGCAGCAGTTGTATTGCATTAATGGAAATAAAAGGGAGCTCCTAAACGCATGTGAAAGCTCTTGGCGGGCCCAGTACAAAGGGAGCAGCGTCACGGTGAGGCAGTCGCGTACAAAGCGAGCTCATCTCCAGGTTTGCCGGTGTTCAGGGTCAGCAGGGCGTCTCTGCTGCAGGCAGAATACCCGTGGGCGCAGGGACCAGCCCCACGCTATTCGAGCCCGCATTTCACGTCTCTGTTTTCAGGGGAACTCATATCAGTCAGGCAAAAAATGAGTTCCCACAGCTCTTAGCATGCAAAAGCCTTCCCCCCGCTGTAGGCAGGTCGCTTGCGTGCACGGAGAAGGCTTTAGGAGGTTGAATAATGTTTCAGACGATAGTTTTTCCTCTATCACTTCAACCTTTCCTGAGTTATCTTCAGCAGAAACTCCTTCCCCAAAGATTTTCTCCGAGAAAACTACCTCACCAGCCTCATCCTGTCGCTTCCATCGGTGCTCGCGGAGCATCCTACTGTCTGCTGCAGGACACAAAATCTGGGGACCCCCCGCTGCAGCCCACGGCTGTGATGTCTGAGCGCTTTCAGAAGTGGCATAGACAACTGCCCAGTGCGATCGATTATTTCTTTGGGGGAGGGAGAGCCGCAATTAATCTCTTCTTGTCTCTATTGCTTTTTATTGGAAACCTTTTGCTTCTGAGATGCTCATCCAAATACCTCTTGTCCGACGTGTAGGTGGTAGGCCAGCACTCGGTGGGTGGCACGAAGAGGGAGTTGCTTGGTTTGGGGCTGATGGAGCTCGGGCTGCGGGGTGGGCTCGGGCTTGCGACGCGCTGAAGTCTCGGGGCCGGTTGTCTCACTGCGAATCGATCCCGTGCTCCTGCTCCCTCTGCCTCTGCTTGGATTAATTACAGTACAATGCAATATACATTTATATGGTGTCTGCACAAGTGTCTCAGGGCCCTTTGCAATCTGAAAAATCTAATTAAGGTGCAGCCTCCAACATGAATGCTTATTACCAAAACGTGTACAGCGAGACAGAGGCGGCATGCCTCCACGGCTCAACCAGGAGCTGAATCCACGCTCTCGTGGCATTATTAATTACTCAAAGCTTGGTGTCCGAGACGCCGATCGATACCGTGGGCCTGGCTAGATAGCGAGCGTGAGGGAGCAGAAGATAACCATCAGCTAGAAACCTGGCGGAGGCTGTTCTTGGCCTGGGAGGAGGAGGAGTCGCTTTGCAGAGACGTGTGCAGTAGCAGCCCACGTTTACCAGCGACTTTGATGCTGGAAGGTTATTTATTTGATGCAGAAAGACGTCAGCAATATTGAATTTTGGCCTGGGGAAGGTCCTGCCTTGGGGACCAGGCTGGTGATGGGCGCAGCATCGTTCTGCAAGGTTTGCTGCAAAACTTATTTGGCCTTTTTAGTTGCTCTCATGAGCAGCACCAGCTGTTGGGAACGTTGGGAAGGGAGGGAAGGAGTGCTACAAGTGCGATGAAAGCCTCAATAACCAGGGGAAAAGGGAAAGGAAATGTGAAGTGGCCCTTTAAATATGAGCCTCCAGAGCCCGGAGCCCAACTAGCGTTCCCTCAAGTATTCAAATGAGATTGCAGCATCAGATTGGTATGCATTAGGCTGGTCTCAATGAAAATTAACATGTAATTGCTTCAAATGAAGTAAGTGAGGAGGTAATCTGTTCTTAAATTGGATTCGCAGGATTTTGTGGTACCATAATGCAGCTGTGAAATGAAATATATTTTAAGGATGATGTCCTCAAGGGGAGAGGGGAGGAAAGGGGGGGATCTGTACTGGGAAGGGTCCTTTCCCTCCCTCCCTCTCTTGTTTCCGCTCTCATTAGTGCCATTTCACAAATGGGGAGAGGGTATCAGTGCGAGTGGCACGGCTGGGCAAGGTCCCATTGCTTTTGGCTCCATCGTGTTTCCTTCCTTGACATCCCTCCTGTCCATCCTCTCCCCCTACTTGGTTCTCCACTTTCCTTGTGGCACCAGTGTCTCCTCCAGCACCTTCTCTCAGGGACATGTCCCTATCCCATCATAAGACGAGGCGCTTGCGCTTTGTTCGTGTGGCATACAACCTTCTGGTTATGCGGTGGGGCAGATCTGGCTACGTGGTGGGTTTCGAGTGTCTGTAAGAAGCTGCGTAGGTTCTTGCTAGGGAGCTGGTTTCCATGAGGAGATAGATGTTGGAGCAAGAGGCACAGCTTACCTTCTTGTCTCGGTCTCTTGCGACTTTGGATGGGGAAGCCTCTTCTTCTGCCAAAGGGGAAGGTCCTCTCCCCATCACCCTGGGACCCAGAGTGGTGCTGCAAGGCTTGGGGATTCATCCCCACAGGCTTGGGATGCCCTGCTCCTCTCATGCAGTCTTGTGTTGCCTGCACCACCTCTCTTTCTTAATTTTAAGGGTTTGCTCATCATCCTTTTTCTGTCCATGTCTGCCCATCTGCCGGTAGAAGCAATATGAGCTTGGGTGTTGTGATGAAACTGCAATTAGGAGTGTGAGGGAGAACTGGTGTAGGAAGGTGACGTGGTAACCTGCAATTTTTCTCAGACTACGAATATACAGATAGTGTGTAGCAGAATGTATTTGCACCAGGTAGACCCAGGTGGTCAGCTACAGCCAGTACCAGTGCAAGCTCCCCCCGTCTCCCCATCGCAGCCCTGCGTTGCAGCGTGCTGGGCTACTGGAGAGCTCTGCCAGTGCTTTGAAAACCCGATACCCACCCTTGCGCTCTTCCCTGGGTTGTTTTCCCCGTGTCGTCCCCGTCAGTGCCCTTCAGCCCTCTGTTTGCAGCACTTCTCGCTCCCGTTTCCCCTCTGCTCCCCCTGTCCCGCTGCCTCCTGACCCACAGCATCCTTCAGCAGCCGGCTCCTGCTCGCTCCTCTCCGCAGTCCTGGCAGAGAGCGCTCACCCCTCGCTGTTCCTGTTTTGTGCCTCAACTTGGAAGGAAAAGCCACTTTAGTGATAATTCCCCACTTGTAATAAGTGAAGTGCATCGCTTCCTTTTGAATACATTTTCAGCGCAGTCAAGCTCAGCGGTCCCTTTGCCTGTGTGCTTAGTTAAACGTGCTCCTTTGCAGACCGTTGGGGTGGACGGCATCGCTTTATTCCCGGGCCATTAGTGTCAATTGTGCAAAGCAGAAGCAGGATTTATTCAGGGGGCACAGCTCGTAATTGAGCGAGTTCAGCGCCGGGGAGCGACGCTCACGGCTGGGAGTGCGGCCTGGAGGAACTGCCCTGCGGGGCTGGAGTGGGAGAGCGGGAGCTGGTGGGGGGGCTGGGGAGTTGGGGTGTCTTGAGTGGCTCTACCTGGGGCTGGCGGGTGGCAAAGGAGAGTTTTTCTCGAGAAAAGTGCAGAGCAAGGAGAGCTCTCTCCATTTTTTTTGGAGGTAGAGAGAGGAGACTTCTCCACACCTCCTCAGATGAGGAGAACTTATTCTACAGGGTTCAAACTGCTCTGTAACGCTTGGGGGGAGAGGATGAGATCATTACAGGGTTATTTTCTTCTTGTGGCGTTTCCCACACCTCCTTTTGAAGTCTCTCAAGACGGCGTGCAGGCAGCTGCCAGAGCCTGGAGCGGGTCTGGGGTGATGCCCTCCCTGCAGAAGGGAGGACCCTTTCGTAGGCAACCCTGGAAGACCCCCGAGGAAGAGATGACTTTTGCCCAGGGCTGTTTGCCTGCTGGCACCCACAAACCCCCCGAGCAATTACTTGGGGCTGAGGGAATGCGAAAAAGAAGAAAATGGGGAGGAACAAAATGTCCCTCAAGCTCAGCTCAGGGTCCTGGCGCTTCAGGGTGGCATTTCATTAGTAAACCAGCCGTGTCCCTGCACAGCTGCCTACGGGTGGTTTGGTGCTGGCGTCACCCCCGGTCCCGTTAGGACTTTTGGAGGGCACCCAAGCAGATGGACCAGGATCATGCTCCTGGGGTCAGCTGCAGGGGTGGGAGCCCGGGTTAGGGACACGTTTCCTCGACACGCGGTCTCGGAGCGGCTGCCCTCATTGATGTTTTGTGGCACGCTCCGAGACGCTGAGATGGAAGATGCTATAGATGTGCGGAGCCCTGTTGTTAGCAGAGACAATAGGAGGATAAATAGAAAGGCTGGATGAGCCGAGCATGGGAGCAGGGGACTTGGAAAGGTGCTAGTGCACTGCTGCATTGCAGAGAGATAAAGACTTTTCCAGACAAACCATCCCTGCCTGCTGCATCGCAACCTGCCTGCTTTGCACCAGTCCTCGGTGCTGGTGCGGGGGTCTCCCGGGACTGGCAGGGGGTTGTTGGGTGCAGAGGTGCTCGCGGGACTCGTGGCTGCTCCGTACCCTGCCTTGTGCTCGCTCAGCAGCCTGCAAAGTGGGAGCTCCGGCTCTTTTTGCAGCTCTCCCTTCCTTCCCAGTCCGGTTTCCTCCTGTTTCCTTGGCATTTGCCAATAAGCTCATCTAAGGCAGCATACTGGGAGTTGTTTGCAGCTCTGCGAACCCCGGGCAATGAACCAAGGCGGATCTTTTTGAGCCTGGTATATTATTATTAATGTAATTAGTGTGAATCGTTTGCATGTATAAACTTTCAATTGAGGAGATCAGGTACTTTACAAACACGCGTTAACTCGCCCTCCCTGGCAAGGAGGGTGCCAAATATCTGTAAAGCCTTGCAGAGGGCAGAAATGAAGGGCAGGGACTTGCAAGGAACTTGCTGCAGGTTGTAACGTGAGCCGGTGGGAAAGGCCAGGACCTCCCGGTCCAGAGCCCCGACTCCCTCTGCCACAACCAAGATGAGATTCTGTCTGGGCAGGGAAGAGAGGGGGAAGCACAAAGGGTTTTTATTTTCCACTTCTGAGCACTGCTTTCGACCAGCTCAGCATGATTTTGAAGAAGTACCGGGGCGGCAGCTGATCTGAGGGCACCTCCTCACCCCGCAGCCTTTGGAGATGCTCCGGCTGCTGCAGGGGAGGGACTGGAGGTAGGAGCCAGCCCCAGCGGGGTCCCCCCTTTCCTGCCGGACCC
This sequence comes from Pelecanoides urinatrix, assembly GCA_013400755.1. Classification (NCBI taxonomy): domain Eukaryota; kingdom Metazoa; phylum Chordata; class Aves; order Procellariiformes; family Procellariidae; genus Pelecanoides; species Pelecanoides urinatrix. The sequence goes on along the minus strand of VZTQ01012108.1, from coordinate 1,246,385 downwards.
CGCTGCCGAGTTAATCATTTGGTCAGCTCCTGCCTGGCGGGCGGCGGGCTCCCCGTGCAGGGAAGCGGTTTCTCAGCCCTGACAGCCGTGCTGTGCTGTGAAAAAGTCCTCAGGCTGCGTCTTTGGTGGTGTCACATCAAGGTGAGCTCAAGGGATGCCCTCCAGATGATCTTGCAGTTGTGGGCGAGGATGGCTGGGGTGGTCCTGGGGTGCAGGCGAGGATGGACCTGCCAAGAACCCCACCGCTGTGTCAACCACACAGGCATGCAGACCCCAGTGGGGCTGAGCTTTGAGCGCCTGGGTGAGCAGCTGGGGCTTTCAGCGGGCCAGGACCAAACCTATGGACCATTTTAATCCCATTATCCATCTGCCACTATGAACGTCCCCTGCTTAGCCCTGCACGGAGCCTGTTACCTGCGCGGGTTTGCACGTCAAGCCTAGTCATCCAGGCTCGATGGACTGAGCTGGGGGGTCCCTGCTGCCGTGCCCCGCTTGCAGCGGGTCGGGATTATTGCCGGAGGTGCACACGCCAATTGCCACGCGTGTCGATGAGCACGCGTGCTCTCAGTATGTGCTGCGTGCGTCTCATGCAACAAGACCTGCAAAAAATGCAGGTCTGCGCCAGCCTTGTCTGTCAGGTCGGTGCTTGGTGTGTGGGGTCGCAGTGCGTGTTGGTGCCTCTGTGAGCATTCGGTGCTGCGGCGAGGGTGTGTGAGCGCACGCAGCCGGGATGTGCACGGAAACTGAGCAGATGCTGTAAATCTTGCTGAAGAAGGGCTGGATTGGTAGAAATTGCTAGTGCGTGACTTAACCCGAGACAGCAGAGAGTAAGGAGAGGGAAACCAGACTGGTTGTGGCAGCGAGGGTTTTGGCTTAATGTTTATTAGTAAAAAAGCTTCCAGACCACCTTTTCTGTCATAACCACAGCTCAGACTGTCCATGGTGTGTGCATCCCAGCCTTACAGGGTCATGGCAGCACATGTCCCAAGGAGCACGGGACAATCTGACCCCAGCTTTCCCTTCGCTCAGGAATTGACAGCCAAAATTCTATTGCCTCCGGAGCATAAACATCATAGGAAAGTCTATGAGAGCAGTGGGACCGTGCCTGAATGGGATTGAGTTGTTCACAGCCTGGCCTTTAATTAATCCTAATAAATAACAATAAAATGTGATAATCACAGAAATAAATCTGAGATGTGAAGCTGCCGCCTCCGGCAGCGGTCTAGTTTAGCTGATCATTTATAGCACGGCTGATAGTGCAGAGGCTGGAAGGTGCTACCTGGGCTGTGAGATGCTGGGGACAAGGCAGGGCTGGAGCAGCTTGTCTCCTTGCCTAGCCTCAGTGGGTTTTAAACTAAACGCCAAGCTAGTTCCTGCAAACCAATTTCCAGCTTGGTCCAGCCCATAGCAGAGACAAAACACACTGCTGGTGCGGAAGGGATTGCTTCAAAATCCAGAGGTGGCTGGGAACTGCTGAGTTAGACTGGGAAGAAGAAGAAAAGACATCCAGGGATGCTTGATGTGTCAAGCAACATGTGTGGAACTCCATCAGGTGGCCTGGATTTGGGAAAGGGTTTCTCTAGGACGGGCACACAGTGAAAATTAGGTGGTGGTGGAAGGAGAAGCTTGGTCATGGCCCCAGGTTGGGCCACCAAGTTTGCTGGGGTAAGTCAGGCTTAGCCCCGTCCCTGCCTCCCTGCGATGGAGCTTGTACCCTGATAATTGCAATGAAAGCGGCAATCAGGTTGGTAATTTCGCTGAACTCTTTTCAGTTCTAATTAACATTATTCATTTCTTCTGTGTCCTGCTGGGTTGAGACAATCTGTGCTCTCCAGCCCAGCCCTCTGGAACACCAGCAATCTGCATAAGAGGCAACAAAAAAAGTGTTGTGTGCCAATTACTACACTTCAGTAATTAAAAACCTCCTTCCCCGCACTGCCGGGCCACCTCCTCTCCCATCATGTTCTGTGTGCAAACTCGCAAAAGCAAGGAGAGAAATTCAGGAGGGCATGTCATCGCTGGCGTGTGCCATCTGTGTCCGCGCCGCGAATGCCGGGAGGGACCGGGGGCTGTACGGAGCACGGGTGGGATCAGTGGTCAGGGTGGGATCAGTGGTCAGGGTGGGATCAGTGGTCAGGGCGCTCAGCTTTGGCACCCTGTTGCTTATTTATTCCTGGATTGTGGCGGCTGCAGTTTGGTCGGGGGCTCTTTGGTAGCAGGTCTTTGTCTGCAAAGCAGCCTGCTCCTCTCTGGCCAGGGCTGTTTTGTCCCCACTGAGGGCTTTGTTGGCATTTTTAGCCCTGTTCATCTTTGTGCTTGTGTTACCTAAAGTGGCAGAAACCTGATGGCGATGCTTTCCCTCTTCCACGTCCGCCCCTGCAGCCGGGTGGGCTGTTGGCTGCACCCTTGGATCCCTTGCATGGGGTGTGAAGGACTTCGGCTGCACGAGCTCAGCCCCTCCGGCTGCGGGGATGCGGCTGGTTTGGGGGAGAGCGGCTAGTCCTAACGGACCAGCTTGCTTGTAAGGGCAGATAGCAAAGCCAAGGAGCTTTGGCTTGCAGAGATGCTAACGGCTCTGGAAAGGGCAGCACCAGCCTGCGCCTGTATCCCCTTCACACCAGCCGTGCATCATTGCCCAGGGAGCATGGGACCAGGGCATGAGCAAGCAGGCTGGGACGAGTGGGGAAGGAGCATCCACGCAGCTCTCGCCTTTGGTCGGTGCACGCAACTGTCTTAAAATGCCCAAACTCCGTGGCTCGAGGTCACTTTGAGGTGCCCTCGGTGGCAGCAGGGAGCGGAGGGTCTGATGAGGAACTACATCTCTCTGCAAACCACCACTACCTACCCCCAGGATGGTGCAGCAGTGGTGTGTTAGCAGCGTTTCCACCTCCCGGAGGAGAAACCCTGGGGCTTGGGACTCTGGGTTGGGAGGGAAAGAAACAGCAGAGAGAGGGAGCAGTATCATCTCCTCCTTGTGCTGACAGACAGCAGGTTTTCATCTTCCTGGAGGAGAAGGCCTTGCCTTCCAAGCAGGAACATGACAAGGATTAAGGATCTTGAGAGAGAAAATTACCTCACCTGAGCTTAATTATTTTTACATCTTCTTTTTGGAGGCAAACGCTCTTTTCTGGCACCCCGGGGACCTCTCTTTCCCCTCCCTCCCCGGCACATCGCAGGGCGAGAGGGAGGGCGAGAGCCTCCAGCGAGGTGGAAGAAGCATCTCTGGGCTTTGCACCTTGCCAGGAGCGGGGTGGAGAAGGGGGAGGCTGTAGGTTCGGCGGTGGCTTTGCTCTCCACCTGTGCTCGGAGCCTGGCTTCCCGGCCAAAGCCAAAGGCTTTCCACTCGGCTGGCTGCGTGCGGGAGAGGAGGGCTTCCCATCCCTGCGCCGGGCTTGCGGAGAGAGGAGCTGCTGGAGGAGGGAAGGGGGAGCAGATGGAGGGGCTGGAAGAGCATCGGGTCGCTGCGGTGAACCTTGGCCGCGGGGCCCCCGACCGGTGCTTGAGCGAGGAGGAGCGGGGTTGGCACGGTGGTTGGAAGGGGCTGGGGTGGGAACATAACCCGCCATCCCCTAAATTGCACTCTGTATCCAGAGGTCAAAGTGCGTCTTTCCTGGGAGCTGTTTCTGCACTTCTATATATATATATTGGCTTAGGAGCTTTAAGAGGCAGGGAAGAAAATAAAATAACAACTTTAAGCTTGCCGATCCCAGGGACAGAGAAGCGTGTCTAGGTGATAAGAGGAGATTGTGACCAGGTGCTGTGAAGGGCGAAAGCACTTATTTCACTGTTGCCTCATGCGTTACCTGAGCCCCGTTGCTTTTCAAAAGCATTTAAATGGCCATATGATAGAGGGAATGCTTGGATTACACACTGTCTGGCTCCATTATTATCCAGGGATCTCCAAGCTGATGCATTTCACAAAAAAACTGGTGTGGAGGAGGAGAGAGGAAATATATATATTTAGTTCAGCCTGCTTACAGGTCCTCAGGGATCATCTCCACAAAAGGGACCGGTCTGAGAAATTCAAGCCACGTCTGGCTTCTCCTCACCCAGTCCTTCTCCGTGATACGGCTTTGGCAGTGGGGGTGGACACCCCTGTGTTTGGGCAGGAGTGCTGCTCGCTGCGGTTGCAGGAGCCTATTTCATGGCATTGCGATGGGCAGGCCAGAGCCAAGCACCAAATATCCGCCTGCATTTTATTCAAACCCCATAGGTCTAAGCTACCGGCATCGTCAAGGTCCAGAGTACAATATACTAAAACCATCCTTTAGGAAGAAATCCCAAGTTTTCTTCAACTTGAGCAACTAAACTCTCAGGTTTTGCTCAAGTTATAATGCAGCTGAGAGCAAGAGCCGAGTTCTTGGTGTTCAGCCCAGGCTGAATCTATTGCCTTTTTTATGTAGATAATAAAAATCTGCTCACGTTTAATTTATTATTATCGTAATATCATTATGGAACAGCAGTAAAATTGTTTAATTTATTGGATGTTTTTCACACCAGAGAGGGAGGATGGTGCAGTAGCTTGGGTACTTGCTTGGCAAATCGGCAGGGGCTGCAGACTGCCCATCTCGCCTTGGGCACGTCGCCTCATGGGGATCCGTCATCCCTAACCTCCAAATGTTGTCTGTTGAGGCTGAGAGGGTTATTTAGGCTTTTCCTGTAATCTGGGGCCAAAGAGACACCTCCAAAAAAGAGGCTAGATGAGACCAGCTTGTCCCCATGCCTGCGTCTTTGCTGGCACCGGCAGCGGACAGGGGAAGGGCAGCAGCCCACCAGCGAGGGGGCAGACGGGCAGATGCAGGGAGAGAGGCTGCAGACGGCTGCATGAATCTCAGCGAGGACTCGAAGCTGTCTTGCAGGTTGCTTTTATTATTGCTGCTTACTCGGTAGCTTTGCCCAAGTGTGCTCCCCCTGAGAAACAATCCCTAAAGCGTCAGGCTAAGTCCCTGACGGACCGCATGCCGTGGTTATACTTGTCCTTGCCGTTAACTCCCCTGCTACCGCCGTCTGGCATATATAGCCCATTAAGCCCCTTGCATTCGGCGAGGTTACCCCCTGCGAGACCTCCCAGAGGCTGCCGCTCTCTCTTTCGGTGCCTCCGAAGTTAATTTGCATCCCAGCCATTGCACAAGTAATGAAGTAGATTGGGAAGAATATAAACAGTGGACCTGAGGCTGAGTGGTTTTATGCAGGGACATTATCCTCCGTCGCCAGCATCCGGCAAAGCACGGCGAAGTCCTAATCCCAAACTTGCTTGGAGAGAAGTGGGGTTTTAGCTGGCTGGGGGGCTGCAGGTTTCTGCTGCCTAAGGAAGGGCTTGGACAGCAGGCCCTGTGTTCTTCACCCATCTAGAGACAATTCGTGGAAGTGGAGGGTTCAAACCTTGCTTGGGGACGTGGGAACTGAGGGTTACAGGGCTGGCGGATACCATCGGGGGAAGCAAGACTGGCCTCCGCTACTGTGGACAAAATAATCCCCTTCAGGAGCAAAGTCTCTTCTTAGGTTTGTGCTGCGTTGTCTTCCAGGGGGGCTCAGTTTCCTAATGAGGCTGGAAATAGAAGATTTCTGCCTCCAAAACATCACTTGATAAGTGAAACGGTTAGCTGGGTGAGGTGCAGTAAGTGAGGGGGGTGCAGTGATGCAGATGATGGGAAGGGAAGGAAGAGCTGACAAAAGGGACAAATGGTAAGAAGCTCAAGGTTTCTCTTTAGAGGTGTGTCAGAGCTGGCTTTCTCCTGAGATAAATTTTCCTCGCTCCTTTGTGAAGCAGAGCGAGCTGCTTTCCCAGCTCTGCTTTGCATTTCTTTGCCTGGCTGCAGGGATGTGAAGGTCTGCAGAGAGAATGACGAGTGATGGGTTGGGGCAGGAGGTAGCAACCTGCATCCCCCCCAAAAAAAGTGTGGTTTGGACTCAGAATGGAGGTTTTGGCTCGGCTTTGGTTGTCTCCGAGCTTGCAAAGGAGCAAATGGGAATGGAGGAGTGAGAACTCCTTTGGTGACTGGTGCTGGGTGGCTCTGACCTCTCTATGCCCGAAATTGTTGTGAAGTTCTTGGGCAAATCTCTGGAGCCACCAGTTTAGATGGATGTCAGTGCCTGAGCGCCGCAGGTAAAGTGCTGACATTGTCCTCTTTGGACACTGAAAGCGCTTGGTCGCCGAAACTGCTGCTGGCAGCAAAGCTAAAAATAGTTCCAGGAGAACCAGGAGGGGCTGGGGAAGGGAGGGCAGAGCACCCAAGACCAACGCACTGATGGGTCACCTCTCTGCTTCTCCCCAGGTGCTCCGTGGATAACCGAGTCACCCGAGTGGCCTGGCTGAACCGCAGCAGCATCCTCTATGCCGGCAATGACAAGTGGTGCTTGGACCCTCGGGTGGTGCTCTTGGCCAACACCAAAACCCAGTACAGCATCCAGATCCAAGATGTGGACGTGTACGATGAGGGCCCCTACACCTGCTCCGTGCAGACAGACAATCACCCCAAGACATCCCGTGTCCATCTCATCGTGCAAGGTAAGAGGAAGGGAATTCAGAGAAGGGTTGGGCTTGGTGCTTTGATTTCTGTCCCTCCCTTTTGCCCTGGTGTCTTCTCCTCCCTTTGCTTGTACATTGAGCGTGTAAGACAACTTGGTGCAAACGTAGAAGCTGATCAACATGTTGGAGAGTCCTGGTGAAGCTGGGCAATGCATTTATCCAACTTTCCTGGAGTAGTTATGGGGCTTTGAGACAGGTAGCTCTGCCTCCCGAAGTAGTCGCTGGCAAACCCATGTTGCTGTTTGTTGTTGTTGTTGTCGTATTTTGATGGTGTTTTTTTGTTTTCCATGCTGGAGGCAATGCTTGAAGTAAAACCTGTGTTGGGGGAAAAGAGAGAGCTGGCAGCTTTGTGTACTTTGCGGGGGTGTGTGTGTATGCCTAGCAACAATATGTGTTTGTGTGTTGAAACTCTGTACTTCTGCGAGGAGGAGGAGGAAGGCCAGCACGGGGTGGTGGAGCGCTTGTGGTGGCCAAGCGTGCCGAGGCTGCAGAGTCCGCGGGGTGCATAGGTGTGCCCTTCAGCAAGCGTGCAAGCACACGCGGGCCCTCAGGAGGGGATGTAGAAGCATGGTCGCACACGATGGTCAAGCAGATGGACGTTCATGCAAGATAGCTCTGGTGCCCGTGCTGCGGGACTTGGTGGGGACGTGCGCTGGGCAAGGGGGAGCCTTGTGTGGTGGGACATACGGGCATTCTTAGGGAGGCAGCCTCGGGGAAGATTAATGGAAAATTTCTAATCCCTTGCTAGCAACTTTTTTCCCTTCTTCTTCTTCTATGATTTGGCCAGGAGCCCTCTTAGCATGACACACCAGCTTGAGTATTGGAATCTCGTCTCGGGCTAATTTTCGAATGCTGATGGGTGTATTGATTTGGAAACAAGCTGGGTTAAAAAGGCATTGGTCTTGTACACAGAGTTGGGTTGAGCTAATCCGCCGTCGATATGCCAGGCCTGAGTGTTATTGACAGCCTAATGAATAGAAGGGGGAAAAAAACCCAAACCCAGGGCCTTTATTTCCCCCCTCCCTCCCTTTCCGTTTTCTCTTTCCTCTTCAAGCAATCAAGCAGGCTAAACAGACCCAGGCTTTCTCCATCTCCATTAATCGCGGAGAGAAAGCGGATGCATTGCCAGCCCGGGTTCTTGCTGTTTATCTTGCAATCTGTTAATACCTGCCTGAGTTTCTTAAGCCAAAGTCGATCACCCGCAAGTTCTGAAGTCGCTATCAGGCGCTGGGGTGATGCAGGACAATTTCTGTCGGCTCTCTTCTGGTTCCTGTTTCCTGACCTAAATTTCCCGTATCACCAGACATCCAGGTCCATCCCTCCTGTGTCTTGCTATATCGTTAGGAAGAGATGTTTGGGTACTGGAGGAAAAGGTCATATCTTAACCCCTTGCAGCAGTAGAGTTAAATACTGGAGGATTCAGTAACGGGCTCAGTCTTATATTGTGCTGAACATCCTCGCTACTGCTGACTAATACTGGCTCTCAGGAGCAGGCCCCCTAATTTCAGGAGCTATTGCTTGGCTCACCCAGCCCTTTCTCGGGTGGAAGGTGGCAAGAGCCTAATGTTCAGCAACGCACTGGAGCAGGACATGAAAGTGAATATTGTGTCCAATTAAAAGGAAGCCTGCCTTCGTGACCCCAATTAAAATTTGGCTGGGGTGCCAGGATTAACTCTCCTGCCTTGGAAAATGGGCCCAATAAATACACAAGCTGGTATAATCCTGTCCTAAAGGAGATTCAGCTTGCGGAAGCAGTGCTTTACCCCTCCCTCTCAGGAAAGCAGGGTGTCCGAGAGCCAGATTTCAGGGATCTGCCAAGTTCAATGTGTGGCTGTGGGACTTCTTGCCCCTTCCTGCAGTCTGATAGGAAAGGAGAAGCGGTGAGAGGAGGTGGGAAAGGGGGTCTCCCCTTTTAACCAAGGTTAGTCCGGGTGAAGCCAGAAAGAGGGAGATGGGCAGGGTTGCTTTAAGCAGGTCCTGACTTTCCCCTCGCTGCACCAGGAGAAGGCTTGGGGGCACAGCTCTGGAGGCAGGAGCACTCCAGCCTCTCGGGATGCAGTTAAATCATGCAGGCTGCGCTCTCCAAAGGGACTGGCCATGGAAGGGCAAGGAGCTCTTCCCCTTCCAGCCAGGATTTCAGCAGCCTGCTGCTCCCCCAGGCAGGCGAGATGGGTGCGTATCAACCAGGGTCCAAACACCCTCAGCCCACGCTGTATATCCCTCCTTCTCCCCAGGTTTAGGGGGTATCACCGGGAAATGGGTACGGATGGAGAGAGCCAGGAGCTGGGGCATCCCTGGTGTCTGTCAAGGGCTGCTGGAGGAAGCAGTGCGGAACCATCTAAATAAACAACATCAACGCCGCTGTCCTCCATTTCTTTCCTGTGTTTTAAGTACATGGGCCAGACGTATCCATCCAAGAGACCCGGTGGGTCAGGAACAGTGTAGTTACATGTACTTCTCCTCCTTTTCCTGGGGGGAAAGAGCAAAAACCAGAAGAGGGATAGGGGTGGGAGAAGGAGCTTCTTTTAGGGTTGGGGATGGTCCTCCAAGGCAGCAGGAGAGAACCAGGTAGAAACCGCCAGGAAGCAAGGATGTCCACGCTGCAGCAAGGGAAGTGCTGCAAATTTATTTCTAGGTTGACTCTATTGATGGTTGAGATCCCAAAATAGGTGGGTAGAAGGCACATCAAGAGCTAATTTAGCCTGTCCCCCTGCAACGAGGCAGAGACATCGCTGGCAAACACGTGTGAAAGCTATTCTTGAAAATCTTTAACAAAGCAGATTCTTCAGTCTCCCTAGACGATCTATTCTACTGCTTCGCTACCTTTATAATTAGAAAATGTATAGCTAATATCTAACTTAAACCTTCTTTGTTGCAAATGAAGTGGAGTTTTTCTCAGCCTATCCTCAGCGGACATGGGGAACAATTGATCAATGTCCTCTTTGTAACAACCTTTAGCTTTTGGGAAGGTTGTTATCGTGTTGCCCCTTAGCCACCTTCTTTCTGAAATGATGCAAGCCCTGTTTCTCCCACCTTTCCTCGTCGGTCAGGCTTTCAGAAACACTTGGCTGTCTTGAAATCCTGCTACAAAAGGCAAAAGGTGATTCCTGACGATCCAGGAATAGCAGGTTGGTGCATCTCTCCTTCCTGCTGCCAGTGAGCCTCTGCGGTAATGTGGGACAAATGAGCCCAGGAGTGAGACAACAGACCCTTGGCATTGAATGCTTCAAAGTTCAGACCTGCTGGTTTGGGGACTCCTTTAAATGGGGTCAGGCTCCGCATTGGCGATGCCAAGTTGATGTGAGCCAACAACATAGCTGCAAAAGGTACGAGGAGGTTCTTTGCACCGGGATCTCCCCAGGAAAGAAGATCCCAGACTATGGTTGGACCTAAAATGAACAGCTCAGGGAGCACCCATGTCATCTCACAAGTCTGATGAGGAGTGGCTGAGGGAACTGGGGGTGTTCAGCCTGGAGAAGAGGAGGCTGAGGGGAGACCTCCTCACTACAACTACCTGAAGGGAGGGTGGAGTGAGGGGGGGTCGGTCTTTTCTCCCAAGTAACAGCGATAGGATGAGAGGAAACGGCCTCAAGTTGTGCCAAGGGAGGTTTAGGTTGGACATGAGGAGAAATTTCTTTCCTGACAGAGTGGTCAGGCCTTGGCACAGGCTGCCCAGGGCAGTGGTGGAGTCCCCATCCCTGGAGGGATTTAAAAGACGTGTAGATGAGGCGCTTGGGGACCTGGTTTAGTGGGCATGGGGGGGTTGGGTTGACGGTTGGACTCGATGATCTTAGAGGGCTTTTCCAACCTTAGTGATTCTATGATTCTATCTGCAGTGTCTGGAAGGTGGTCCCTGCCTGTTCCGCTCCTTCAGCCCTCATTTCTTCTTGGGAGGAGTTGCCATAAGACCAGACAAAGCACAGGGAAGCAGCACTGCCGTGTTTGCAGGAGTTTGCTTTGGAACCTTGGAAAAAGAGAGGCGTTTCTGGGTGAAAATCCCAAAAAGATAGAATCCAGGGGAGCCCCACTTGCAATAGGCAAGCTCTGAACTTGGAGGGAGGCAGAAACCCAGAGCGAAAAAGAGGACTTGGGCCCCACTGACCTCTGAGGAGTGATGCTTTCCCTTCCTCTCCTGTATCCCACTCTGGTTTCCTTAGCAAGCCCCACTTCTTGGCCCCTGCAGCAGCACCTCAGGCGCAGCCTCCCCCTTATCCCCACTCCCCGTAGGACACGTCACCTATTTAAGCTGTTCTCTGGGTTCCTGGGTTTAAAAGCGGGAGGGGAGGAAGGAGGAGGAGGACGGTGTCTGGAAAGCTCTTATTTGTATTGATAATAAGCCATCTCCAATGCGCGCCTGCAAAACACTCCTCCTGCCTTGTAAGATGCATTAAGGAAAGTTGGCCTTATCTCGGCGTGGGAAATGGACTTGGGGAAGGAGGCACGGTGCCTGCCAGAGTTTAATCTCACTTAGGCACGCAAATTTGCATGATAGAAAATGGTGGAATTTTAGTGCTTAGAAAGAAAGAAAGAAGGAAGAAGAAAAAAAAAAAAAAGGCAGGCAACTGGGGGATATTAGGCTTTTTCGCTTCTTTATCAGTTTCCCTGGCCCTATCTGGCTCTTTCTGTTGTCACTGGAGCAACTAATCACCCCTCCCCTTTTCTTTGGTGTAAATGAGTTTTCCCGCTCTTTCCCAGGCCCGGGTTAATCTGCAAATCCTTGCCTTTGTTTGGGAGTTAATTACCTGCTCGCCGGAGTTGGGGGGCTGCGGGCGCAGGTGGTGTGGGGCTGCCCCGGTAGCGGGGGGCACACGTGGCGTACCGGTGGCACCTCGCCCAGCGCCGGGGCTGCCCCGGGAGCGTCGCTGCCAAGGTGTGCGCTGGTGAGATAAAGGCGCCGGAGGGGCTGCGGCACCCGAGCCGGCTTTGTTTCAAGCGCCAAACTCTGCCCAATTAATTTTCCTTTGATGCCATAAGCCCTTTTCACCCGTGGGAAAATAAGGATAACTTTTTGCGGCCACTTTTCTGCCTTGCACCGAGGTGCTCAGGAAACGCCTGCCCTGCCGAGCCGAGGGCAGCGGTTCACATGGCAGCGTAGGCTGGGAGGAAGGATCAATCCCTGCAGTCATCATCACTCTTGTCCAAAGGCCTCAAGGTGGCTTGCAGGGAAAACAGAGTAGATGGGAACGCATTGCTTGCGCCTTGGGCTTTTTTGCCAGAGCTACTCAGAGCCTTCCTCTCCACCCTCCGCCCAGCAGCTTTGGCACCACTGCAGGAGCCAGGGGATCCGGCCGGGTGCCCGTGGGGCTGAGCCATAGCCACTGGTGCTGGGGGTGAGGAGGGGCAGAGGGATTTGCTCAGGGCTGTTTGGTAACTCGGTGGCTGTGAGGGTGTGTAGACGTTGGCCATGTGTGTAGACATTGGCCATGCGTGTAGACGTTGGCCATGCCTGTAGACGTTGGCCACATATGAAGCCACGGGCTGGAGTTTCACACGAGGTAGGCTGCTTTCCCAGCAGAAACCATAGGAGCTGCTTCTGGCATGCGTTTTTCTGGTGTGTCCATACCTTTCCTGCTCTGAGAGCAGCTGTCCTTTCTAGAAGCAAAAGCAGGTGTAGATAACGCTTTCTAAAAGGCATGCAGAGAGCTGGGGGAGCCTCCCCAAACCGGTGGAGGCGAAGAAACCAAGAGCACAAACTCGAAATCCTCCCTCGCTTCGCCTACACTCTCGGCTCCTTTGACTGACGCCTTCCTTCCCCGTCTCTCTTTTGTTGCTAATCACAGTCCGTCCGTCAAAGCATCTTTGCCTTTTGTATCAGGGCTGTTGTCGAGGACTGAAGGTCTCCCACGCACTCCCGCGCACTGTCCTAGTTGTTGGCTTTGCATCCCTGTTTTGCTTTGTCCCCTGGGAGCATCCCCTCCTCTCCGCCGCCCCCGCATCTCTCCGAATCCCTCCCAAGGTTACCAGCCCTCGCTTCTCCGGGGGGGGTCCATCAGCCTGGTGGGTGGGTTTAACCCGCAGATGTGCCCAGCCACGGTCCCTCGTGGCATGGCCGCGCACCCGGCGTGCGGCTGGGCAGGCTCCCTCCGGCCTCCCCCAAGTCACTTGACCTCTTTGCAAATCAATTTAACATCTGTGAGGCAGAGATAATAATTGTCACCTACTTCACAGGGGGGTTGATGAGGATTAATTCATTAATGTCGACAGAGGTCTTTGAAGATGGAATGCGTTATCTGAGAGTTAAACGTTATTATTAATTAGCAATTATATCGTGGGGTGGGAGGGGGGGAAGCAGAGACTCCAGAGCCCGTACTGGAAGCTTTGCTCGGGGCTCACACGCCCGCCCTCGCTGCGGCTTCGGGCTGCCCCAGTTACTTGCCCGCTCTGCTGCTGGAGGGAGCTGGGGGACGCGTCCCGTTCGTGCTGCAGCACGTCCTCCTTCCCGGAGCGTGTGGATGAGCCCCGCGGGTGCAGGGGTGGGGAGGTGAACAGTGCTCGAGTGAGTTAACCGCTGTCCTCGTTAGAAAGAGAGCAAGTTGGTAACGGCGAAGTTGCGGTGAAGGGAAGGCGTCCTCGTGCTTGCCGGGCACCCCAGTGATGCTAGCGGGCCAGACCCAAGGGAGGATGTATCCTGTTCCCAAGGAGGAATAATTGGCAGGAGAATGGAGCGAGGGGAAGGAAGGACCAGTGATTCATAGCACACACAAACTGTTGTCATTTCCTTCATGTTTTTCTTTCGGTGTACACAAGGCCGTGGCGAATTTCTCTGTTTTTCTCCCCTGGTGAAGTGCTAACACTGTAATCCGGGGTGTCACAGGGTTCCCCTGAGCAGCACCGACACGAACCCTTTGCGGTCCCCACCGGCTGCGCCGTGCCCTGGTGCCGGGACAGCCCAGCGATGCCCGCCGGGGCCATTCCCACCTCCGACACCCCCGTGGCTCCGCTATTTCCATCCTCCCCGGCTGCAGCTGCGTGCGCTGTCGTGGCGGCAAGGCGAGCTCAGCCTAACTCTCTTCGCTACTCCCTCGGAGATGCGCAGAGCCGGGAGCTCACCCTCTGATCACCCCTCTTCTAGAAAACAAGAGCCTACTCCTCTTTGAGCCTTTCTGAGCGTGCGAGCTCCCGGCGGCCCCGTTCACCCGTCCTCTCCAAACGCTTTCAGGGAGAGGTCGCCCGCCTCACCCGGAGCCGTTCAACAGCCGCTCCGTTAATCCCTTCCGCGGAGCGGGTGAAAGCAGGAGGCCAGCGGCACGCGGCGCCGACAGCTCTCCAAGCGGGGCTGGAGGAGGGCTCGAGTTGTCTCGTGCTCACCCCCCGCACGGCGGGTCCCCCTCCTTCCCCAAGGACTTTGCCAGCCGAGGGGGTGGCACGGCAGCACCCGCGCCTCCGGGATGCACGTCGGGCATCTCCCCCCCCACCCCCCCACCGCTGCGTACGGTTTCCAAAGTACCGTCGTTCGGCGTGATAAAGCTGGTGGTGGTTTAATGAGGTCACCGCAGTTTAATGTTACTGCAGTAATCTCTTTTGTTTTACTACATTAAAATATTTGTGGTGGAACGGCTGGACCACTGTAATGCGATATCGCTACCTTAATGTTATTGTTACCATGGTAACGCTAATGGCGGCTCAATAACATTATTGCAATTTAATCTTACGACAATAAATTAAGGGTAGAACAGTGAGACCTCAACAATGTAATGTTACTACAGTAACAGCATTGTTATCGTAATCGTGGGAGCAGAGTCAACTCGTTGTAGTGCAATATTGGTACCAGCGCTTTATTGTTACTATAGTAACACGGAGCATCCGCCGAAAGTCGCGGCAGGGGATGAATGGGAGGAGACGTCGCTGGCACGCTGGTACGACAGCTACCCCAGGGTTGTCAGTACAGGAAGGTCACGCCCAGTATAAAGTCACCTTATTCACCTAATTCCACAATTGTGGTGTTTTTATCGGGGTTTTTCTTCTTCTCCATCTGTTGCCGGAGCTCTTTGGAGCGGGTCTGTTGTTTTAGCGACCGTAACTCTGCAGGGAAGGATTTAAAGCACTGCCTCCATCTAGTTCCAGATCCTTCTGCCCAACGTTTTATAGCATGTGGCTGTTATGGAGCGATAACGTTTTATATTTATATGTCATCTTTCATCGTGAAGGATCCCAGCACAAGCTACAAATTATTGCCGCGCTGCAGGGCCAGGCAGGCAACCCGGCACACGCTGCGTGCGAGAGGAGGGGGTTTCATCGAAGGGCACCGGAGCTCGCTTTGCTGCCCCGGAGAGAGCTGAGCACCCATACCTGTGCAAGTGAGTCTCCTTTGTTTAGGGGACTTATCCAGAGTCCCCAAACTTCGTTTGGGGCAGGGGGTCTTTGTGCATCCCCAGCCACGCGCCCCAGGCAGCACTGACCGTCATGGGGAAAACCCCCCTGCTTCCCAGCTGGCAGCGCAGCTTGTATCGGGGCTGGAAAGGCTTAGCGCAGGTGGTGGGGCGGGGAGACGGAGAGGATTGCTGCTGCAGAAGGCATTTATTACTGCAGTGCCGGTCGTTGCACGGTTTGCTCGGCAGCTCGGCATCGGGCGTGAGTGTTTCGTGCAGCCCCAGGCGGGGTCGGGTATGGCTCAAGCAAGCGGTGTCCTGGCTGGGGCTGCGGGATGGAATGTCCTGGAGCCTCTGTTCCTCAGGCTCGCTCGTTCGGCCCGCTTTCTCGGGGCTCCCCCCAAATCTGACAAATACAGAGAGGCGACTCTTACGCATCGGTAGAGTGTGGCTGCGGCTTTGCGCAAGGCGCAGGTGACATCTCTGGGCCATGCACGGACTCGCTGCAGTTTTCTCCAGCCTCCAGGGGAGGGAGTCAGAGCTGCCGATCTGTCCCCGGCATCGCGGCCGCATCCCTGCCGCATCCCTCATCCTGCCCGGGTCCAGCACGCCCAGGGATGCGCGCTTGCCCTGCCACCGCGCCTGCCAGCCGGGTTTGATGCCCCGGTTGCTTTCTTGCTCCCCTGAACTACCTACACCACCTCCTCTCCTGCTTGGCAGAGAGGGATTTATCCTCTGCTTTGAGCCCTTGTGCTCCCTCCCGGCTCGTGAGGAGATCTGCATCCCTTGACAGCTCTTCTCGGTGCATTTGAAACCTGGATTTGGGTGTGCTGCTGCCTGCCTGCCCGCGTTCCGCAAGCCCAGCCTCCAGCCTAGCACAAATTTGGGCCTGTTCAGCAAGGCAGCTGCTCGGCTCCTCTTGTGCATCAGTATTTGATCTCTCTCCATGGGTATTTGGACTCTGACCACTGCAGTAATTCCTTGTTTGTCCTTTAATAAAAGACCTGTGAACCCACTTGACACCGGAGCTGGAATCGGTGGGACCTGGGGCGTCCTGCGTGCCAGCTCATCATGGCAATCTGGTACTGCATCCATCCTGCCAAACCGGCTCCTCCGGGACTTACATGTTTGAAAACACGAGCAGCGGCTCATCTCCCATTCAGTGTTTTTCTCCATCATTTGCTTTATTAAATATTGATTTTCTGTTGCATTATTAAACCTTAAGTCCCGAGCATAAATTCAGAATTGATACTTTAATCTGGCTCTTCTTTTTGGCCTTTAGAGCTGATTTTTCCGGCCAGTTCCCCCGGAGGCGAGTCCAGTGGCGAAAGCCTGTTGCAGAGGCTCGGGGAGTCGGAGAGCAGGAGCAGGGAGCTCTGCCCAAGGGGGTTCGGTCTGTTCGGTGCAGCCTTTGCCATCGAAGGTGGCATCCACGGGCATCCTGGCTTGCAATCCTGCACAGACCACGGGTGAAAGGAGGTTGGGGAAGCACCAGCTAAGCTTTTCAGGGAAGTTTGTATGTAACTGGCTGGGGAAAGGATATAGCATCTCTTTTTTTGATAGCGCGGAGAGATTGCAATCTGGAAGGGGGAATTTAGGCTGGATCCACTGCGTGGGCAGAGTGGCAGTGAGGCATCCCTCCTCCTGCCCCGCTCTCTTTGCTCCCTCGGGTTTTTGCTGCCTCGCTCTGCCAAAATTGCCATGCTCGGGAGCAGTGCTCTCTGCCGGGGAAGGAAGCCGCAGATGGCGATGTCTTGTCCTAAACGCGTCTCTTAAAATGCAGCTCCTGGGTGATGCTGTACAAAGCTGTGCTTTTCGACCGTGCAAATCCCCAGCGAAACCAGAAGCTGGCCTGAACCAAAACTCCAGGCAAAGCCAGAGAGATGCGGGTGGTGGGATTGCGGCCAGCGCCAGGCTCGAGAAAGCCACCGGCCAGGCGGGAGCGGTGCAGGAGGCCACCGGCGTGTCCCCGATAGCCAAGGTGGGTCACGTTGACCCGCACCGGCTGGGATCCGCTCACCTCCCCTTCCCTATCGGAGAGCTGCATGCAGCCAGCCGCTGCCAAAGCCTCGCACTGCCAACAACCAGGTGTCTGAACATGTTTCCGGAGCCAAGAGAACTTCGCGGCCAAAAGGGAGGAAGGGAGAGCAGCGTGGCAGCGCTGGCGGGTTCAGGAGGATAAAAAAAAACAGGAGAAAAAGAAAAAAAAAAAGAAGCAGGGGGAGGCTTGCAAACGGCGTTTGGATTCCCATCCAAACAGGGCATGCTGGGCGGCATGAAATCCACGCCTGGCTGCCGGCGCGGTGAGCAGTGATTTAAAACCAGGCTCCCAGCGGCAGGGAAAAGAGGCAGAGGGGGAAGCAGATGTGAACACAATGCTGGAGATAAAGGAGAGGCCAAGGGAACAGCTGCCGAAGAGCTGGTCCGGCCCTGCCACCTCCCATGGCGGGCACCGAATGCTAGAAAACCTCCAGCAAATATCTACGAGCTGAAGAACGGGTTGGAAGGGGTCGTTGAGCTTGGACCAGGGGGAAAAACCTGGTGTTTTCTGCACTGTTTTTGCTTTGGTCTTGAAGGAGAGATTGAAGCTTGAAAAAGGGGAGTTGAAACATTGGGAGAGTTGTGATCTCATTTTACCCTCCTTTTCCTGCCTGTTCTGGTGCTGCAATGAAGGAGAAAGAGATTTGGAAAAGGAGAAAGGGGAGGAAAAGTGGGAAGCGGAGAACAAAAAGGCAAAGACCTTTGGAAAAGACGTGGAAATGCGGTCCTTCAGACAAGACATGGAAATGTGGTCTTGAAATTTTTCTGGTTGGGGTTTTCCGGGTCTGGCTGGTTGTCTGCTTGAGAAGCTGGTGGTGTGGGATAGCAGAGAGTCCCCTCTGCCCCATCCCTCAGGAAAGAGGTGGCTCTGTTCATTAGTGCGGGGCCAGATCCCGGGAAGAGCCCTACGGCACGACCCCACCGGGTGCAGGCGAGAGAGCAGGGAGGTCTCGTTGCTCATTTTTCGTGTCTGGGTTGCTGGTCCCATCACACCAGCAGTAGAGATGCCCAGAAGATTTCAGCTCTGGGTTCCCCTCTTTTTTCTCGGACGAGGCAGTGGAGGTGGCAGACCCCATCCTGGCTTGCTGTCCTACGCGAGATGAGACGAACAGGTCTCAATCCATCCCCCTCCCTGCCAAAGCCTCCCCACCACCGAGCCCTCGCAGCGAACAGGCTCCCCGGTTTGGACCCAGGGCTGTCCTTGCCCAGACCCGCTTCAAGATGAGGGGTCAACAGAGATGTCTTCTCCATGCTTTGCCTTCCTTGTAATCCCTCCTCCTCCCAGCCAGCCCGAGAGCTTCAGCCTTCGATCTTCCTCCTCCTCTTTTGCAAACACTTCTCTCCGCTCATGGAACTAAATCTCTCTCGCAGTGTTTTCCTTCCCTATCTTTCCTTTTTGGCCAAGTCTGTCTGAAATATTTTTTTTAATTTTTTTTTTTCCGCTCCTTCAGCAGCAGGGCTATATAATTGATGGCCTCGCCAAGCTTTCCGAGCTGAACATTAAACCCTTCCTGCCTTGGCTCCGACTGGAGTTCATTACTTTCTGAAAAGCTTCGTTGTCTGTTTGTGCTCAGATGATTGTTGTTGTGGAGGGGAGGATGTTGTCAGCAGAGAGAGGGGAGGAGGGGCTGGATTTGGCCAGGACTGCTTTGTAATCAAATCCTGTTCCCTTTCCTTTTAGCAAATTTTTGAGTGGAAAAGACTTCTTTTAGCAAAATTGAAATACCGGCACCCTCCCGAAGGCAGGAGCACAAACTCGGGCCCTTTATTAATGTGCAGCAAAAGGTTGTCTGGCTCTTGGGGGCGATAGGAAAATGCTGCTTTGCAAATTGCCCACGAGAGCGATGCTCAGTCCCAGGCAGCCGGGAGCAGGGGGCTGCTCCCATCACCACGGGCTTAATACCTGGGGTTCTTGGTGAACCCGTCGTTGTCATCCCTCCCAAGCTTTTGCATCCCAGGAGCCGTCCCGGGAAGGGTGAGCCCCATGCAGTGCTGGCAGAGTCCCTCTGGCACCGTGATTTCCTTATTCTGGTGCTGGGGGTCACTGGGCGGGTCTGGTTTTGCACGATGCAAATTGCTTTCTGCATCTTTTGGCCTTTGCTGGCAAGACGAAGCAGAAGTGCTTTCTCTGGTTTGCCCTACGCCGATGCTTCTTCTGGTTCCCATTTTTTTCAGCACTTAAAACACAGCGAGGCTGAGGTGATTACAAGGATTGGAGATGCAGTGACGCTTCCCTGCCAACAAGTAATTGATTTATTAAAGACATTACAATACATTCATGGTTGAGCGTAAGAGTTGCCTTTGAACTCGCTCGAAAATCCAAAGGGATTGTGCCTGTTTGCAAGTACCACGGGCAGAATAAATCTGCGCTCCCCCATCGCCTCCCCCCGGCCCTGCACCGCCGCAATTTCATTTCCCTTTGACTGGCACGAGTAAATATCACAGCTCGACAACTCCAGTCCAGTGACCAGTGTGATCCAATTTAATAGCATTTAAAAATTCAAAGTGATTGTTAGCCAAATGGAAATGTAAGATTTCATACCCAGCCTGCCTTGGGGAGGAAAGGAAGAATGAGGGAGGGTGCGGGGGATGGAGACAAATGGACTAGATAAAAAATAATGGGAAGTAACTTAATTAAAGAGGCTCGAGCCGAGTTAAAAACAGTAATGATTTTGAATCGGAGAACCACAGGTTTTAAAAATGAAAGGGAAAGAGGAAAGAAAGGAAAGGAAACTGTGGATAAAGAGCCTCCAAAATGATTAAATGGGAGGAGAAGGAGGCATAGGAAGGAAGGGGTAAAAATAGTCCTTCCGTGAAAAGCAGGAGCGTATGGGGAATAGACGGTGCCGTTGATGAGGCTGGGCATTAGAAAGACAAATAGGGAAATTAAAGGATGCTCTGGGGGGACATAACCCCCTGTGGCTTTTCTGGCATTCTCGGAGGCACGGGGGTGGCCAAGAAGAAGGCTAGAGGGCTTCGTTTAGGAGGAATGGGAAATGTAGGAGCAGTCCTAATGGAAAAGTAGAACAGCCCCCGCGTACTCCAGGCACGCCGATATCTCTGCCTTGCGGTAGCGCCGCACCCTCCTTTCCCTTTGCTTTTAACTCTGTCAAACGTTGCCTATTTGGGCTGAAATTTGGGAATGAAATTTTAATTGCCCCTCTATGTACGCAGATATCCTGCTGTGCTCTCTACAGCCTGATGACTAATTTTTAACTGCAGTGCTCTCGTCTCGTGCGGCCCGTTGGAAATACCCGTCCTGGCAGCCATCCCAGTGCCTTTCCCGTGGCTTTGTGCGTGCTGCCGAGCCTGAAAAGCAGGTGCTGATGGAGCATCAATCCGAACAGGTCCTTTTGGGCCATTTGCTCTTCGGGCTTCGTTTCTACATCCGTAAAGCGGGGATAATAACGCTCCCTTATCTCACCGGGGCGTTTTGACAATAGGTTTATTAATGCTCGCACCACTGGCAGACCCCAAGAAAGCGGAGGCGGTGATGCGCACAGGTACCGAGAGCAGCCGGGCACCTGCAGGAAAGCGTTGTCCTGGGGGAGCATGAGCTGGGGAGGTGAATTAAGGCAACAGAGACCAACCCTACCTCTACCCTTGCTGAACTTTGAGAGCTAAACCTTGCGGTGCTACGACTGCTCTTTTAAAGACATTTTAAGGCATGGGAAGGATGGTGTGCATCATCTGGCTTGTTGGGTTTGCTCTCCTGCTTGTTTCTGGTAGTTTTGGCCAAGCCTTGGGTTGATCCCCCTGGGTTTGGGGCAGTTGGCGTGTTGGGTCAGGGTGGATGCTAACAAGGTGCCTCGTGACCCTTGGCTGCACGGTGGGATGCAGGACCAGAAGTACTCGGGAGGAGCGAGGAAGGCTGGGGAGAGCTTTTGGAGCCCAAGGAGGAGAGCCTGGCAAAGAAATGCCTAAGGGGAGGAAGGAGTGGACCAGGGCAGCTTTGGGAAGGTAGACCTGCCTCTGCCGGAGCGATGGAGGGGTTCTTATCTTAAGAGATGTGTTCCCATGGGGACAGGAGGGGCGACGGCATCTAGAGGCATAAATCACCTCACCTGCAGTTCATTTTGAAGTGCTGGGCCTTGCTGACCTCCTGCTTTATAAGCAGACAAACAGAGGGTCTGATCATAAGGAGCAGCCTCCAAACCACCTAATCAGAGAATAATAAGGCTGTGCTCCCTGCCTGATCCATCAATTTTTCACCAGAGTCAAAGGCAATCACGGGAAGAAGCCCAAGCAGAAGTAAAGGCTCTGGCTGGAGCATGAGGAGGCACGTGCAAGGGCTGGAGCCTGGCGTGCAGAGGACTTGGGAAAGACGGGAGGAAAGGGGCTGTTTGGGCGCAAGCGGTGATGGCAACGGCACCTGTGTTGTTAGAGATTTGCATCCAACCCTGCTCCCTGCAAGTGCACATCCACCTCTCGCTCCCCGTCGCATCCCTCCCCTGACCTGGATGCCGACGTGGTGCCGAAAGATATTTTGCAAGCGGTGATGTCCGGGAGGGCTGAGGATGCAGCCTGTCTCCTTTTTCACGTGTTTATTGAGAGCCCCATGGGGCAAAGGCTGTATTTTTGTGTCTGGTTGGTACAGCACCTAGTGCAGCGGGGTCTGAGGGGGTCAAAGATGTTGTAAGGGAGTTTGGGATGTAAATAGATAAATAGAGGCGAAAAGGACGCAGATAGACCCAGAAGATACAAACAGGCTTCACTCGCAATTCAATCAAAACTTGGAGCTTTCACTCGGTTCCACATTAACGCCACGAATCTCGATGGTTTTTGAAGTAAAACCGTCAGGCGCCTGGCATCCGTCGCAGCGTTTCGGGAAGTGCCGCTCATCCCCCTGCAAGGGCGGGCGAGCCGCCGCGCTTTCCCTGGGCAGGGGCTGCACGGCTCCTCAGATTAGATTAGTGTCAGTGTGGAAAGTGTAATCATAAACACTTACTTTGTGCTCGAGTCGGGGGAGAGGGAGCGCGAGAGCGCGGAGATAAGAACCAATATGCAAGAGCGTAGTGTGTTTTTAATGGAAGGGAGATTTATTTCTCTCGGTGTCTTTCTAAGCCTCTAGATAGATCATAAAAAAACCCAACCCAACCCACACACAACCCGTCTGCCTGAAATAGCCGAAATGTAATTTAAAGAGCATCATTTTAACTAATACTTCACTTCAGAGGCACCTGCCCTATATTCATTGGAGATGCGGGCTGCATTAGAGCATCTGATTTATCTTTGGAAAGGATGTTTGAGCTCCTTTGTTCCTGCCAGGTCCCTTTTGACGAGGAGAAGTGGCGCAGGGCCAGTTCGGCGTGCTCGGCCCTCCGCGTGATGCTCACTCCTCGTGGACGGAGAGCTGGGGGGCCCGGGGAGAGCCCCCCGCTCCTCCGGGAGCAGGACCTGCACCATCAGCGTGGGCATGGCCCCTTGCCTCTGGCTGGTTTTGGGGAGAGGAACTGGGGTTTCATTCCAAGTTTAGCAGGACAGCGGGCGGATGGAGCGGATGAGGACTATCATGTAAACTTGCTGCTCGTTGGTACAGAAGACTCCAGGTTGACTGGGAAGTGCTATCTGCAGGAACGTCCACTCGGGATGCATGCCCTAAACTAGATCTGTGCCTCTTGGCTTGTGTGAGCCCTACAGGACATGGCTAGTAGGACTGTCCCTATGCAGAAATCTCCCTACCTACAGTTCCTGTGACCATAGGCTCTGGGTATCTTATCATTTCTTATCCTGTTGTCTTCGTAATGAGCACGCGAGGAAGAGAAATACTTGTCATTGCGTTGATAGAGAGATGAGACCCAAAGAGACGGAGTGTTTTGCTCCAGGACTCCTCTGGAGCAGGGAGCGGTGCAGGCATCAAGCCATCCTTCTCTGCAGCTTATTGACCCGCAGCAAGGAGGTTTTTCTAACATGAAAAAAAAAAAGGACATTCCACAAATCCTGATTTTCTCCTGGAATGTGACTTGGTGGAGGAGAGGACCCAGTGTTGTCCCGCATCCCTCAGGAGATGGCAGTGCAGGGGCTGGTCCCAGACAGCCTCGAGATCCCGGGTGGCTTGCTTCTGCTCGGGGACAGCTATCGAGGACGCGGGAGTGTGGGGACGAGCAGGAGGAAAGACGGCGAGAGGAGAGCTATTGTCAAATCCCTAGCTCGCCCTTTCTGATCTGAAGTTCACTTGTAATATTTTTCTCGACTCGGGTTGCTAATGCGTTTTGTTCTCCAGAGTGTGCGTGGCCCGACTTCCCGCGCAGCCTTTAATTAGTTTCTGGATGATGACATCTCCGCTGAGAATCATCTCATCGTGTCCCTCCGATCTCGGGGGGGGAGAGAAAGGAATCTAATAAAGACATTCAGCATTTCTAGGTGATGGGTTTGACAAGCTTTGTATTAACAAGAAGTCGCATTCAAACTTTCTCGGGTGCCCTCGCCATGCTGCGGCTCGTCCCCACGCGGGGACTTTTCCCCCGGGGGTCTGATGGAGCCTCCACCAGCGCCTGGTGGGACGAGAGGGGCAAAGCTGGGACCCTGCGTCCCCGAGCAGGGCGAGACGCAGTCGCTGTCGGTTTGATGGTGACCGTGGAGGTGAAAGAGGCCGTCGTGCTTTGAGGAGAGGTGTCAATAACGCTGGAAAGATGATGCGGGTGTCTTAAGGTTTCGAGATCCTTCAATTCTCTGCTTTTTATGAGGCGTTGCTTGACTCACAGGAGGGAATCCCAGGTGGCTCGGGGTGCAAAAACTGGAAACTAGATCCTTGCTCCATGCGGTGTGCATGGAGCTGAAAATGAGATCTGTCTAGATAGGGAGCTGAACTGTCGAACAGTCATCGTTCATTTGCATTTCTTCATGGTTAGCAATGCAAAAGCTTTATTCTTACATCTTTAGGGGGTTCTTTAGGGTTTTGGGTGTTGTGGTTTTTTGTGCTTTTTTTTTTTTGAAAGAGGAGTATGAAGTAGTTTATAAAGGAGATCAGCATCATTAGAATCCTTTTAGAGAAGGCAACAAAGTCCAGAGCAGTGCCACGACCTCCTTCTGGCATTGTAACGTGAAAGCTGAACTCAGGTTACTTACTCAGGTTCCTCCTTACTCATTCCAAACCTGAATGATGGATTCTGCCTGGTCCATAAAGCTGTTTATTAATAGTCATGCTAACTGTCATGCTAATATCAAACTGTTGCATGATTTCGCCGAAGATGTAGAGCTTGGTGTCAGGTGTTTCTTCCTTTTTGTGGTAGGAAAAAAAAGATGTAGATCCCTTCACAGCCTTGAAAGCAGGGGACCAAACCTAGCCAGGCAGCACCCCGGCTCCTTAGGGTTGGTGACCTGGACCCAGCCAAAAGCCAGAAAAAAGTCCTTGTGCTGGAGACCTGACTCTCCTTTTGTGCCACGTTTATTCTGGCGTATCCCTTGTTGACTGCGGTAGGAGTATCGCTGATTTATGCTGTCGTAAGTGGAATCAGACTGGGCTCCCTTTTGGCACTTAGCTGTAAAGTTTGTCTGCAGAAACCCTGCTGCTTATGCGATGAATTATACCCGCGTTCACAAATACTTTACTAATGAATGATTGGAGACGTCTTGTTTCCCCCCTCCTCCTTTGACTTATTACGATGCCGTGCCGTATAACCTGCTGCAGAGACGAGCGTAAAAAATTTTGTGTCCTCCAAGCTCAGGAGAGCTTTGCTGCAAAAGGAGCTGTTATCTACTTGGGAAATCATTTAGACACATCTCGGTGCCGTATGACACATCTCATTACGCCTTGCTTTAAAACGAGCAATTGCCATTAGTTATTTATTAATTGCTTATTAAAGTCGTTACGTATGTCCTCTTCATTTCCAGGCTGCTTTCTTCACGTCTTTGACTGAAGAGGGTTTGCGCAGAGGGGGCTCGGTCCCTCGGCAAAGCCGAGCCGAACCCGGCACGCCGGTGGTGGTTGTGCAAACCCAGGGCAGAGGCAGCCCCGGGGGGCAGGATCGGCTCCTGTAATTGTGAGGTTTCTCTATACGAGCCTACGTGACCGAGCAATATAGCTGGAAGCAAGCTCTAAGGCTGTGTTTGCCCTTCCTCGCACCCCGTGGACTTCAGTACGGCTCCTGAGCTGTGTTGATGTGATGAAGGATGAAGCCCTCTCTGCTTTTCTCTTAATTATGGTTGTGTTAGAGTGGCACAAACTGATTTAAAAGCCCATTATAATACACCTGTAATTGAAGGCGCAGGTCTCTCCATTTGCTGTCGGCCTTAAAAAGCAGAAAGGTTTTGAACACAAAGGAGGGAATAGGCACAATGGAGGTGCCTGCTGCTGCGGCAGCCAGAGCGCCGAACCTTCTCCCAACCTGGCGGCTGCTGCCGGAGAAGTGGAAACTGCTCTGGCTGCAACCTGGAGGAGTTGGATGGGGAGCCCGATATTGGGGTCCCTGCCCAGCGCCCAGTCCCAGCTGGCCTTGGTGGACCCCTCCATCGGCAGGGGAGCGTGGGCTCGGTGCGACTCGTAGCATCGCCGCGAGCAGGGCTGGGGCACCCAGGGCTCTCGCTCGCCGAGTCCCAGAGACAGGACCCATGGTAGCAGCGCTCTGTAAAACACAGGGAAGTCTGTGGGTGACAGCGGTAAGAGGCTGTTATTAAAAGCAGGAGCAGCAGCAGCCTGATGTTCAGGAAGCTGCCAGTGCACATCACAGATCGCCTGCAGTACGCAAGTCTGAATCTCCCTCTTTTTCTTTCTTTGAGACGCTTTTATAGTTGTTCTTTGTTGTTTCCTTTGATCTGGAGCAGATGTTGCGCATGCTGGAAGAGGGAGGTTTGCATGTTTTATGAGGAAGAAGCAAGGCGCTGCTAGGCTTACCGGGAGAGCCTGCCCGCCCGCAGGCTGCGAGTCCGGCGCGGTGCAGAGCGTTTGCTGGCTCCCGCACGAGAAAGGATTCGCAGGTCTGCGAGGGTCACACAGGTATTTCTGCGCTAACCTGCTCAGCTCCCAAAACTGGGTCGAAAGGAGGTGGTTAAGGCAAAAAAATGCGATTACTGCTTGAAGGCACCCAACTCGGTGAGGCTCATCTGAGGTCTCCTTGCCTGTCTCTGGTGGAGAGGTCGCTCCAGATCCATACTCCCCTGATATTCAGGGATCTCCTTGCCTCTCACCTGATACATGGCTGAAATTTGGGGTGCCCGGGGAGCCCAGCCGCGCCAAGGGGTACATCAGGAGACAGCGGCAGGGACACGGTGTCAGGGAGAGGAAAGCACTGGCAGCAGCATGGCCATTGCACGCAAGGAAAATGGATGGGGAAGTCATGACGATAGGAGATGGCAGGACCAAGGGGTACGTGCATGGGATACGTGAGCTTTTGCACCCGTGTTGGCTCTGGGATGGGTGTTTGGAGGTGAAAGCATAGCAGGGATGTAGTCAGTGCCAGTGGCAGGAGGGTGTCTGTGCGCCAGGGAATATAGCTGTGTAGGCAAGCACATATGCTTGGATCCGTAAAGACATATATCACCTGACTGAACACCCTCGAACGTGTAACGCACCATATGGTTTGGTTAAATATTTAAGCAAGCTGCTTTCTGTCCTGGGGGCACCATGTGTGCGAGCGGGCACCAAATCCAGGCAAACTGGGGGCATGCCCTGGGCACCCGCAGTGGCTGAGAGCAGCCCGGAGACCTTTCCCATCACCGTGGCAAGGATAGGGGAAAAAAAGAAGTTCGTCGGATCGATAAAACACCAGCCCGTCTCTGGGGAAATCTTTGCTGTGTAACTGGAGCAGCTTGGCCAACACTGCCATGTTTAATCACTTCTGAGCAAGAGAGATGCTGAACACAAAAGGACTGCCCGCAAGGAGAGGGTTCCCGCCTGGGAAGCCTGCATTTATTTAGCTTTATTTATTTATTCATTCCCATAGGGACACAGCTCCAT
This sequence comes from Pelecanoides urinatrix, assembly GCA_013400755.1. Taxonomy (NCBI): domain Eukaryota; kingdom Metazoa; phylum Chordata; class Aves; order Procellariiformes; family Procellariidae; genus Pelecanoides; species Pelecanoides urinatrix. The sequence goes on along the minus strand of VZTQ01012108.1, from coordinate 1,219,612 downwards.
CTGCATCCTGTGTTCACCATAAGAAATTTCTCCTCTGCCCCATTGCTGCAGAAGTGCCAACTGATGGTGAAAGCGTTTTAGTGCAGAGGGAACAGGAGCACCAGTGACCGTTAAATAATATTAAATATATACTTGTGATCACTTATTTATTAAAGTTTCCCTCCCTAGTGTGGTAAAAGCCTTACAACATACCTGTTCAGTCTCCAGAAAGGCATTTTAAATAGTTCGTGTGGTTAATTATTCAAACGTTTAATTAGCATACAATAACTGTCGTGTTAAATCCTACCACTGCACATTTAATTTAAGGGTTAGCTAACGACTTCGCTGACGCTGTTGCTCTGGTTTACTTCCCAGCCATTCCTGCCTCATCTCATCCCAGGTGGGTCGCAGTAAATTATCTCTCCGCGAGCATGTCCCAAGCTCATTGGGGCACGGTGGGTTTTTTCCCCGGCGCACGAGCGGCTCGAGCTACTTTTGCACTTGTAGGAGAGAGTCTCCCATTGCCCGGCCAAGCAGCAACACAATCTTCTCTCTTCCTCTGCCTGGTCTGAGCAAAATTTAAATCTCCTGTTGTATTGCTGAGAAGGAGGATGTAACGCTCGTGTTTTGGGAAATCCAAGTTTAATTTGTTTTAAGTATGTTTTAGAACCTGGTCAGTTGATTTGATTGCAGATTTTTGTCGCCTGGGCGGATGCAAATCTGTGTGTGTGACTCTGGTGCAACCCTTGGCAAGCTCTGCAAAACAAGCTGAATTGGGTTGATGTGGATTCAGTAGTTAAAAACAGCAGAAAGGTTCCTGTGTGATTTAGCGAGCATCGCGTTGAAGATGATCGATATTGCTCTAGCTTTGTTGGGACTTACAGCTGGAAGCTATTGCTTCTTCCCGGGCGATGGTGGGCAATTCACTGCGCCTCCGCTTGTCTCTTTCCACCTCTCTGAAATGGCAACGGTAACACTTTCCTGGCCTATTTTTGTTGTCCAGACCGTAAGCTCGGTCCTTTTAAAGGACACGTGGGTTTCCTGGCTAGCGGTCCCAGCCTCGCCAGGAACGCGGCGGAGCAATCGTAGCGCCGTTATAATTAATTGCATCTTCTCAATGGCCTACCGGGCTATTGGCAGAGCATCTCCCAGCTCCGTGCGGGCGGGTGGTCCCAGGAGGCATGTGCTGTCCCCTTACGCTGGACTTAATGACACTGATGCATATTAATATTTCTTTCGGTGTCATCTTCGTGCCCTCCACTGTCCTGCCCCAGAGCCCCCACTGTTCTGGGAGCGTCTGATCCATGGTTGTCCTCCAGTGCATGATTAGCAGATTAGCCGTTGTGCCCAGAGCTGCAAAAAAATGAACTCCCAGAAGCCCTTCAAAACAGAGAATAATTCATTACCCACCTTGATTTCCACTTAAAATGTACTTTAACTACACTTCCAACTACAAACCCTAAATCACCCTCATGTTCACAAAAAATCCATCATTTTTTATTTTATTGCACGGCACTGGCATGACATAATCCCTTCCAGAGCGTCTTGGAGTGCTTTACAGATCAATAAATTACTTACCTGCACAGCAGAGGCAATGCGTGCAAGGCCATTGCAGTCGTTCCAGCTCGGTGCAGCCCCGGGAAGGTGTGGGAGGTGGGGAGAGGCAGGGAAGGGGTGCTCGGGAGTGGGGTCCAAGTCAGGAATTAGGGGTGTTGCAATGGTTTGGGTTGCAGCTTCAAGCGGGTCGATGAACGGGGCTCGCCCAGGGAGGGTGGAAGGAGCAGGATGCTTTGCAAATGATTTGCGACTCTCCTGCAAAGTGCCGCAGCGGGGTGCCAATCCGCTGCTAGGCTCTGGAGAATGGCCTGAAAAAAAAATAAACCGAGGAAGGTGATGGTCTTTGTTATGTTCTGCAGGTGCAGGCTGATAACAGCAGCCAATCGTTTGTCTCGTACAGCCCTGCCGTAGAGCTTGTAGAAACCCCAGCCCTCCCTGGCAGCTGCGTCGCATCCTCCGCTCACGCAGCAGCTCCCTGCTTGCTCCTCATCCCTTCCCCTTCTCAGCCCCATTCCTCATCACCCCCCGTCCTGTATGTGTCTCCTTTTTTTGGATCCAGGCCCCTTGTATCTGACCTGCTCCTGAGTGTTCACGACGGCAGAGCCAATGCAATGGGATGGCTTTCATCCCGATTGAATTTCCCTTCCTTTGCACGGTGGTGGACCTTAGAGGCTCCTCGGTAGACTTGTCGTCTTCATGCCCAGCTCCTCCTGGTGCTTTTCTGGTTGCAAGGGCATGACAGAGAGCCTGCACGGCTGCAGGAAGAGCTGCAAGCCATGTGCATGCTTTGGGTGCTATTGTTGCACCAGGAGCGACTGCTGCCTTTGGGGGAGTTTGAAGGGGGTGGATGATGTTTTCTCGGTAGGGTGCAGCTCTGCTGGAAAGGGTTCATCGTGGCTGGGAGGACAGGATGAGTACTGGAAGTGGGGTGGGGAAGAAGTACCGTCTCGCACACCACAGAGGTGCTGAGGAGGAGCTGTCTCGAGCCTCCCTAAAATGACCAAATCTCCTCTGGCTACAGTTTCTTCCCACTTCAACCCTGTCTTCTCTTCCCCCCTTTTCCCCTGTGTTGTTGTCAAGTCAGGTGAGACTGATGGTCTACTGCGTAGCTTGTCGAGGTGGAGTGAGGAAGGAAATTCAGCCTCCTTCACCCACATTTTGAGATTTGAGTCGGAGCAGACCCAGCTGCATTTTCATTTCCCTCTTTGTGTCACTGCAGTGTCTCCGAAAATCACCGAGATCTCTTCTGACATCTCCATCAACGAGGGCGGCAACGTCAGCCTCACCTGCATAGCCACGGGCAGGCCAGATCCAACAATCACCTGGAGACACATCTCTCCCAAAGGTAAGAGCCAAATGTCACCAGAAATATTCTGGGAAGGGCGCAGTGCCATTTGCGAGCGGCTGGGGAGGTGTCGTTGGCTGGTTCACCTGGGACTTCAGTTGCAAAGAGAAGGTGATGTGCACCGAAAAGACGTGACTTGATGCAGGAGTTGATGACTCTGGTGGAGAAACATCCATCTTGGTGGTCTGGGAGAGGAGCTTCTGGTTTTGCTCGTGTGGAGGACTGGCAGTAGGTACCAGGTTGGGGTTGTCGTGCCTAGGGATTGAATGTGCTTGTCCGGCCCTATTTTGGAAAGTTTTCAGGGAATTCTCGCACGTTGCTTCAAAGGAGGACTGTAAATAGTACAAATGAGCAGGAAAACACACGAAGCGTTAATTGGTGGCCTTGTTAATTGGTAAGCAAAACCTGAGCAGAACTGTGTGGGTGCGACTGCTGGGAAGCAAATTCCCATACATGCCCGTTCGGGAGCTTATTATTTCAAAACGGTTTCCCAGCTGCTTTTTGGCATTTGCCTTGCATTTTGCTGCCCTGTTATTCCCAGGTGGCTGCGAGGTTCTCACCGGTGAGCTGGGGGTGAGGTCTGGGGGCTTTGGGTGGGATGAGCCATCCGGCCAAGGGGCAGTGCCTGGCTCTGATCCCGTCTAAGCACTTCAGTTCAACCTCAGTCATTTTTTCCCCTGAGTTTTTATCAACGTGGGCTGTTGTCCCAGACAACTGCCTCAAGTTCTCCTCGGGGACGCGCCGGCCAGGCTGTCCGGCAGCCGAAGGAGACGACACAGCGACGGACGGCGCCGCGTCTGCTCTCTCTGTTCAGCTGCCTGATGATGGCTGCGGTGTCTCGGTGCAGCTCCATTGATTTTTTTGCTATTTGTCTGCTCTGTAGCAAACTGCTGGGCCAGATCCATCACTCTCCATAGCCCAGGCAGAGAGCGAGCTGAGTTGGTGGCATCTCAGCCCCTTCCCTTGACGGGAACCTCTGTAAAAGTCATTCCCCCCGGGGCACGTGTTGGCTTATCCACCTTAGGTGGTCGTGCCTCCGAGACAGTGGCCTTCGGTCGGGGTCTGTGTGTGGATGAATGATGAAACGCAGGACACAGATCCACGTGCTCCTCTCCAGCCCCGAGCGTCTACCCGTGGCATCGAAGTTGCTGTCGCTGTATCTGTCACCATCAGGCGGCATTTACGGTTGAGGCAGTCCACGTGCTCCCACCTCGAAGCCTTTTCTTCTTTCTCCTCTTCCCCTCGTCTACCCTGACGGTGTCTTTTTGTCTCGCTCACCTCCTCACCGCCTGTTTTTCACATGCGTCGTATTTTCCCTGAAGCCCTGCTCTCCTTCCCCCATCCCCTCCTGCTCCCCCAGGACCCTCCTCTCCCTCTCCCCTGCCCCTCGCTGCCTTCTCCCGCACGCCATCCATCCTCTCCTAACCAGGCTCCCGGCTCACGATGCCTCTGTCTTTCGCGAGGGCTATTTTCTGTGTTTGCTGCCATCCAGCAGGTTTCTTTCCCCAGGGAATCTTTACCTGCGCTTGAACCAGATGTTTCCATTTTACTTAGGACTTAGCTGCTATGGAAACTGAGGATGCACCAGGAGAGGAAGAGTGAGCTAATCAGAAATTACCTGTGGTGCTGTGTAATTTGCAGCAGCAGCTCTTACCTGATTTTTGGCCATGATTAGGCATTCTGCTTTCAAAACTCAAAAGGGAACAAATGATCGCAGAGATTTACTTGAGGCTGGCCTCCTGCTGATGGAGGGTGCTGAGCCCAGAGGTGGCCCGAGACAACTTCGGTGGCTGCCCGTCTCCGTAGGCAGCTCCTCTATTTCTCTCTCTGGGTCTGCCAAGCCACCAAGGAAGACCTCTACTTCTCCATTTTGCATTCAGTGTGCATAGGAGAGACGAGGATTGGAAGCGTGGGGACTGAAATAAGAGCAGAGGTGCTATAGCAGATGCCGAGATGGTAACCCTTCCCCTAGTAGGATATACTCTAATTTGGAGAGCCAGGAGCGAGCGGGGACCCAAAGCTAGCTGCCGGCCCCTCTCTCGGTTGTAGGTCTGCCCCGCCGCTCAACCCCGGGGAAGTCTCGAGCATTCCTTCTCGCCGTCTTTCTCCGTCTCGCTTGGAGTGGTGGTGAAGAGGGACCGAGGGAGAATTGGTTAAGGGAAAGCTGGTGCATAATTGAAGGATTTACAAAGCGGATGGGTAAGCGGCTCTCACCGATGTCGCTTTGATAGCGCTGCCTGTGCCAGGCACGGGCTGACCGGTAGCTGAAGGAGCCGGTCCCCGTGCTTGCACCGGTGAGTGCTCCTCTGTGCAAAGGCACTTCACGGGCTTTATTATTTTCTTGGCAGCTGTAAGCCTACTGTGCGGCTCTTGGTGGGAAATGGAGCAAATGAGAGTGTTTGCTCACCGGGGGAGCGTGCGGTCGGGTCCTTCAGAGGAATTACACCGGGAGCAGCCCTGGCTCCCTGGTGACTGATCTCACTCCAGACCCTTTCCCAGCCACTCCCAGCTCCCTTGACCGCTCGGCTCTTTCTCTCCCGTGCATCGCTCTGGTCCGGTGCAATATGCATTTAGAGGCTTGGTCTGGTAAGCTCTGCTGAATTTTTGCGTCTGCAGTTGTCGCCACGTGATGGGAGCCATCAAGCCTGTTTTTGAGGCTCTGTTTTGTTTGAGGCTGGAAGCGTTCCCTACAGCCAGGAGGAGGAGAGCATTTTCGCTGTATAACTCGAGCGGAGTGAACCTGAGCAAGAGAGTTTTCTGCTAATGAATCGCACGAGTGCTGGCCCTGCGGTGCCTCCATCACCGCTCAGGGCCTTGCGCGGTGGCTGGCCCTGCCTGTGCCCATCCTCATCCTCCTGCCATGAGCAAAAGCAGGCTGCTGGCTCTGGAGAAGGGTTTTGTGAACCCATGGCCAACCGAGATGTGTTACAGCCTTTCTTCTGTCCCTCTGCCTCACCCCTCTCTGTCCTTTTTTATTTCTTCTCCCAGTGATGCTGTATTAACCCACGGCAACTCCTTTTAATGCAGCTGGACAGGTTGAGGTGGAAAAAGAAGAGGGCGAAGAGGGAGAGAAGGGTGTAGGTAACCGTCGTCAGGATATAACATCCAAGATGAAGGCAGCAACATCTTTCCAGGGGAGACGTAGGTTGTGCAGGGGACTTGGACACTGGGGTCTGAAAGGCAGCATTGTGTGTGCCCACGCACATTCGTGTTTGCACCCATAGGTGCTGAGCAAGTTTGTTTCGAAGGCTTCGGATGTATTACGGTCCCCAGCCTCGCGGTGCTGATGCCATCTGTACACTGCAGAGAGGTCTTCTAGTTAATACTCTGGTTTTGGTCACTCGGGTGTTTCCATAGTTACTGGGCTCTTGGTTTATTTTTTGGGATAACTCTGCTGTAGTCATGGCGTTTGCCGTGTTGTCAGGCTGGTTTTCATCTCTCGGCGGGCGAAGGCTGGAATTTCTCGGCTAGGAAAAAGCGCGGCGTCCCGAGTGGGTGACATGGAAGCGCGCGGAGCTGCTCGCTAGCAGAGTGAGTAGCACCGTGCTGAGCTAACGGGGGATATTTATCCGTGCTGCAGACACGAGACTCGTCATGCCTCCCTTTAAGCTCAGGAAATGTGCTGAGGAATTGCTGTGGGGGCTCTCCCAGGAGGGATGAGGGCTCTGGCCAAGAGAAGCAGGCATGGCTTAGCAGTAACGATAACGAGGGCTCTGTGGTCAGATGGCAAGTGTGGGTATCCTGCCGTGACGGGGCCAGGGACAGGAGGAAAGGGTGTAAAAACTAGGTGTGTGCACACAGGTACCTTCGCTGGCACATCTGCCTGGCCAGCACTGGACTGCCATGCACGGATGTCCTGAGCCAGAGGCTGCATCCAAGTTGTCATCCTTAACGACCCTTGATGGACTTTTCTGCCATGGTTTTGTCTAATTGCGTTTTGATTATTGCTGTAGTGTGATGGATTCTGGTGTAAGGCTTAAGACAGCGGCTGCCAGGGTAGGAAAACATTACGGTTTGGCTTGATGGTGTATTTACTCGTAAGAGGTAATCGAGAGGTCTTTATAGCAGGAATCCCTCGGTGCAGTCAGGATTAGGCTCAGCGCTGAAAGCTAGATCCCGTGCGGAGCTGAGTCCGAGCTGTGATTTGTGGGGTAGGTGCTGCCCGGGTGCTTCGCGAGGCAGAGGAGGCACGAGCCAGGGGAGATGCTCGGAGGGTCCCGACGTTGCCGCGGCCCGGACATCCTCAGCGATCAGTCTGTTTAACCTCCGCGGCCCTCCACGTCCTCGCTGGAAGAGGTACAATAGCAGGACCGATGGGAGGATAAATACATTCAAGACATGAGGCGCTCCGACACAGCAGTAATCACAGCTCGTATATGCACTTAAGATAGATGAGACACGGTGGCCTAATGTGGCAGAGGTCTCATGAGATCATCTGTCTATACATCAGCAGCAAACCAGCGAAGGGACTCGGGGAGAAGTCCGGTATATTTGGATATATTGATTCTCTCTGGCTCTTGGCGAGGCTTAAAACAAGAGGACAAGCGACTGCAAAAAAAATCCAGCTTGAAGAGTTGCTTGTCCCTGGGAAGGGAACACGTCCTCCCCTCTCAGACGATTGTCCATTAAGCACATCGCTTGCTGTCCTTCATGTTTCCAGGATCCTTTCTGGACAGGAGACAGGGGATATTTGGAGGTCGGATGTCAGATGTGGAGCCCGGGCGGGAGGCACCGGGAGAAGGGGGATCCACTGGGGTGGGAAAATCTCCGCCTGCTTCTGTGCTGCCTTGTCCCTCGCAGCGATCAGCTCAGCGTCCCTTTAACCCTGCCTCAAGTCACCTAATTAACTTTAGACCAGAGTCTCGTGCTCTCTGCTGGTCCTTTTAATAGGGAAATCTTCTCTTGGAGTGAGCAGATGGTTTGTGTGAGGCTGCTTCTGTGTTCATCCTGGGTCTTGTGTTTCTGCACCGTCTCCTGTTGAGGATTTGGGTGGTTTTGGTGGAGGCCAAGCACCCGCTTCCCTCTCTTTTGGGTCTTTAGGCAGCAGGGAGGGTTTGTCTGCATTGCCTCGGGCCGAACACATACCTAAGAGCCAACCAAAGCTTGTAGAGCCTTGCAGAAATGAGGGGTTTGAGCCCCTCTTGAGGAAGAAGGACTGGGGGAGATGTTGTGTGAGCCAACGCAAGCGGTGTCTCAAAGAAGGGAGGCGAGTCCTCCCACCCTGGCTGCGTGATGGAGCACGGGGCCAGCCCTGAGCCGCAGCGTTGGGTTGGGTTGGTCACTGTGCCATACGTGACGTCCCATCTCGCCTCGTGGCATGCGTCCCCCCGCTCTCGTGGTGGCCAAATGTCTCACTTGGAGACTCGTCCCACTCATCCGGTGGCTGAGCACCTCGTCCTCCTTCCAGGAGGCAGTTGCAGGCCTGAGCTCCAGCTACATTAACTGAAGCATTTCAACCGGCTCCAATCCTGTCGGCAGCTCAACCGTCCCCTTGTTTACTGTTGAAATAATTACTGCTTTGCCATAATATTAGCTTTGAGCCGTGACTCCATTACCATTATCGCCGGAATATTACCCATTTATTATCTCCCAGCAACCCTGGAAGATGAACACTAGGCTTCAGAGACCAATTGTTTTACAACAGACAGGATCTTGGTGTGCATTGTTTAATGAGGTAAACTACATTATAGCCGGCATTAATTTGGCTGCGGTGCACTCCACTAAATCATTGTTAACCTGTAAATCTGCCACCGGTTTTGATGCGCGGTTAATCAGCCCGTGCCGGACAGATCGGCCGGGAAAAGGGTCAGCGGTGGCCCGGCTCCGTTTGCACCGCGTGGGGTGCAAATAAATAGGTTGCAGTGCTCTTGGAGAAGCAGGACTTCGAGATGGACACTAGTTTTGTGTTTTGGTGAAGGAGAAGCTGGCAGCCGGCATTGCCAGGGGTTGCTTGCAAAGCACGTGGGCATGTGCTGTGACCAGCAACGGGATCCTGCCAGGAGCAGGGTGAATATTTGTGCCAGCAGCTTCCCCATCGGCTCCCACGGGAGCAGGATCTGGCCCAGCAGGAGCCAGTTTTGCGTCCTGGGCTCCAGGGTTTGCTTGCCTCGAGGCGTTGATTTAAACACGGTTAGCGGGCCATGTGCGAAGCGCTTGGTTGTGGGGAGCTCCTCTTAGCATTTCCCTTCCACGGATGTGCCCTGGTTCCTCCTGCTTTTTCGAAGCAATGGGAGATTATGTACTTGTACGTGTATATATATATAAAAGTAATATTTTTGATTCCCCGCATGGTGGAAATGAACTCTCTGAGCTGATTTGTTTGCATATTTGGCATAGCTGCCTTTAAAATATGCATCTTGGTACAAAAATAACAAGACCCCTACCAGCTACAAATGAGGCGATGTCTTTCCCTTAAGAAAAGGAGGAAAAAAAGCCCTCTCTGCTTCAGCATATTCCCCAAACACAGCTTTGCAATGTCACGCTTTCCCTTCTTGCCGGAGGCAGGGCGTGCTCAACTCCTTATCTCAGCCTGGGGAGGCAGGGGCCGGTCGCTCTCGCGGTGCTGCCGGCTGCTGCACTACTGGGGGGCAAAAGCAGGCAGCTCTGCCTGCACCCCCATATTTTATCCTGCGGCTCAGCCCCTCGGTCGCTGCTACCTTGTCTGCAAGGGTGAGAGCTGCCGCGGTGCTACAAACGTTCCCGATCATGGTGCCGTGCCCGGTGCGAGGGAGTTGGCATCCCGGTCAAAGCGGTATTAATAAGAATATCGGAGATATTTTTTTTCACTCCCGAGCCGATATTTGCATGTGCGCAAAGCAGGACCAGGTTAGGGCAGCGGGGACGTTTCTATTTGCTCCCATTTCCCGGGATAACACCCCCGCCCGAGCATCCCGTGCTCCGGCTTCGTGCAGAGACGGCGATTTTCACGGCAGCATCGCCCCACGCCGGTGGCTTTTCTCCATCCCCAGCGGTGCCTCGGCTAACCGTGGGAAGAAGGGGGTATGTTAGTTATTTCTTTGGCACGGTGGGACGAGGCGGACAAAACCCAACACGCCGCCGGTCTCAGCTTGCTGGATGTTCTGTGTCTTCTTCGGCGCTGAGCGCTGCTCCCTCCTTCCCCGGTAAACGTGTGGCTTTGTGTCGGCGGCTCGCTCCCTGCCTGGGACTCGCCTTTCATTCGGCTGGCGTGGGGAAGAGCAAGGGACAGGAGTGTCTGAGATTTGAGATATCTCCACACAAATTAAAACCTTTTATCAGCCCCTAATAGCTGTGCAAACTAATTATATTTGGGCCAAACTTTGCCAGAGACTCCCCCGAGGTATTATTATAAAAATCTGAGCTGTGGAAACGCGTCCCCATTCTGTCAACACCGGGTCGCTTCAGCTGTAGAAAACTCGGCTCCGGCTCGTTTTAGCTCCTGTGATGTGCTTTGCATAAGCCGACGCAGTTGTTTTTGGGGAGGAGAGAGCCCGGCTGGGCTGTCTCACATGTGGCCCAGGTCTGCCGAGCCAAGGGCAGGGCTGGGTGTGAGGGAATAGCACCGAAATATTTATTTGCCCAAGCCCTGCTAGCCCGGCTCGGTCTGCCGCCGCTCTCCCGCGGCCATCAGCGTGGCCTCGGGGCTGCGGGTGCAGAAGTGGGGTACCTCCATCCCCGGAGCGATGGGACGTGGTGCCGAGGGCTGGGAAGGATGCCGGGAGAGGTGGTGGAGATGCTCAAACCCCAGCCAGGCGGGCGATGGGAATGAGCAGCACGGGGAAGAAGTGCAGCTCTGCCACGAGGCTGAGCGTGGATGGTTTTCCTGGTGCCAGCACCTTGCTGGGGGGCTTCTGGTGGTGTTGGAGCTGATTTTCCCTGGAATTCATGCTCCTCTTCTTCCCAGCATCGCGTTCCGCTCCCTTCCTTCCATTGCAACATCTGCTCTGCTCACCGAGCTTGCGCGAAGCCAAAGACATCCCCGGCGTTCGCCAGCCCGCACCGTCCCTCGGAGCGCGAGGAAACACTTTGAGCCAAACTCCTGCTCTTGTGATGTTTGCCCCGCCGGGAAGGGGGTTTTTTGCCCCCCACCGCCGTTCCCCTGCCGTCCTTGCACTCTTCCTCGGCACAGATTGCCGGCTAATGGGGTGGAGCTAGCACGAGCGCTCTCTATTAATGGAGCAGAATATAAACAGAATAAAGCCTTCATTTCCCGGGCTGTGATTTCATTATTAATATACTTTACAGTTCACAGGTTGTTCATTTGCTTCCGTGTTTTCTCAGCTGGTGTAATCTGCGGCGCAGAGTGAGAAGAGTCATAAAATTTCCATTTCCAGTTGAATGTGCGTCCAATTCACCGTGAAATGTTTCTCTCTGTCGTGAATATTAAGTGCCCGAGGAGTCGGTAACCGCAGGATTAGGCAGGGCAGGTTGCCAGCCCCGGGGGTGCGGGAGAGACGTGGGTGCAGAGAAGGAAAGGCGGCAAGGCGAGGTCTAGAGAGCGAGGGAAGGACCGCGTGGAGGAGGGTGGAGGAGAGAAAGAAACGGTGCAAAATATGCTGGAGGGAAAGGGAGAAAAGTTGGAGAGTGGCAAAGAGACTGGCTGGAAGGAGGGATGCGGTGGGCGAAGGATGCTCTGATGGAGCAGACCTGCGCTCCACCTCCTCGTTTCCCTGTCCCGTGACCTTGATGCTTGGCAGGAAAGATGTTGCACTAGTGTCTGCTCCGGTTTGTAAATCAGTTGTTGGTGTCTGTGCTTGGCCAGTGCCACGGGCGTTGGGGCTGTGCCCTTCCCCTAGCCTGAAAAAAGAGAGTTTCTTGTCTCTGGTGAGGCTGAGAAATGCTGCCGTGCTTGTACGGGCGAGGAGCTGAAACGTGCTCGCGAGCCGGAGCTGCTTGGCTGCCCCGCACCGAGCTAAAGAAGAGCAGTGAATAGCCCCGGAGTTGCAGGCGCCGTTGCACACGCAGAAAAAGGGTTTGTCACACGAATTGGGGGTAAAAAAAAAAATCATGTTCTGCTCACGGTCACGCGGCCCGCAGGAAAAAAATGGGGAGATTTGTTGTGTATTTAGTGTATTCTTTAATGGTCCGTAGGAAATTCAACAGTCGAGGCTGGGCAGGCAGCGGGCGCCGGGGTCGGGGGTGGCACGGCGGGGTGCCCCCAGCTGCAGCGCCGCTGGCGGCGGGCACATCTGGCGGCACAGCTGGCGCGTTGCCGCAGCTGGAGGCGGTGAGGGATGTGCGCCCCGGTGCCCCCTCCCCTGCCCACCGCCCCGTCCCGGCGGTGCGTGACGCGGCAGCGCTGCCGGGGGAGAAGGGGACAAAAAGCCAAATCCCGATGGTGTGCCCAGGCCGTGGGGATAACTCGGGCGCTGCCCGGAGCCGATGGCACCGTTTCCTTCTGACTCTTTGCTGAAATGACTTCTGCCACAGCATTCCTCACCGCAGGGGAAAAAAATGCCTCTTTCCCATCTTCTCTCGGTCGAGTCAAGATAATAATAGTCTTTTTCTGATCCCCTGAACTTTCCCATCTGCTTGGTAAAACAATGGCAATTCTTTTTCCTCCTGGTCTCTCTCTCTCTGTCTTCCTCTCTTTTATTTTTATCCTCCTACGGTATAATTTAAAGCCAGAGCAATGCCGTAGCCCATGGGTTTTTCCCCTTCCTGTGATACACTGCTGTTATTTAAAATGGCTTTTCCCTTGCAGAGCAATGCCTCTCGCTGCCCTCCCAGCGCCCGTAGCGGGGCCGATACCTTCACAGGAGAGGGGATGATGGGCTCGAGCAAGGGGGCTCAGCCTGGTCTCCCGTCCCCCTGTTCCCAGTCCCTCCCAGTGACCAGAGACCAGTATCACCCGTCCCTGCAGTTCCTGATATGTCCCCCAGCTCCCCAGGCTCACGGCATCCTCAGCAGCCCCCCGTGCCCCCCAGCTGTGCCGAGCCCATCCGTCTCACCACCCGTGCATTTTCCCAGCTTCTCTCAATAAACCGCAATATTGCGAATGATCCTCCAGAAATGGAGACATCAGTGCCATAAAACACGAGGGACAGAGCAAGGCCACTGGGCTGGAAAATAGCGTGTTTGAAAAAATAAAGACGGGCTAAAGATGATGGAGAGGAGACAGCGAGCTTCACCCTGCCATGATTCGGATGGCTCCGGGGGGTGAAGAGAGGTCAGGGGTCCCAGGGGAAGAGGAGAGAAGGAAAATATGCCCCGTCTGCAGAAAGCCACGTCTGGGCTTGCCAGGAGCCGCGTGCAGGGATACGCAGGGAGAAGGGAAAGTTTCCCAGATCTCTGTGACTTCTTGGAGCACTGGGGATGGATTTAGCCGGCGCTTGATGCTTATTTTTTCACTCTAATGCCATTATGCCGCTTGCTTCCCATCTTAGGGATATTTTCTTAATGCGGCTGAAATACAGCTTAACTGAGGTTACAGCCATTTAACGCTTTGGATTGCAATTGCTTCTTAAGAGCTTGTCCTACGGAGAAAGCCTTTGGGTTTAAATTTGCAGCCAGAGGGACCCTACGGTCCTGGCTGCCAGCAGCTCTTTTTCAGACGAATCCAGAGGAAAGTTTGGCTGGGGACAGGGATGCTCTCGCCTGCAGAGCAATGCCGGCTGCACACAGGGGTGCGTGCCTGGGAGGGGATGCGGTGGATCTTGCCACCGCTATCCCAGCTGGGTATTTTTTTGGGGGGTCCTTTGCAAGAATTCTGCAAATAGCGGGCAGGAGCATCTCGTTTCTTGGTGTTATCTCTCCTTGCCAAGCCTCGTGCACCACAACTTCTCCTAGAGACAGCGAGAAAGCTGCCAGAAATGGGATGGACTCCAGGAAAGCCAAGTTGCAACAGGATTTAATCGAGGAGCGGCGCTCCCACAAACAGGATGCTTGTGTTTGTCTGAGCGATTTTCTCCGGCAGCATCTGTCACTCTCCAACGTCTTGGTATCATTGCAGCAAATTATTTAAACACTACCCACCGTACCCCATCTGTCAGGCAGCCCCTCCGCTCGTATGCGGCCCTACCTTGCCGCCGCGCCGAAGGAACTCACCGGCAAAGGCTGAGAGCCAAACAACAGGACAAATTAAATCAAAAGCACAGCTTCGGCACCCAGGGGGAAAATGCACATCAGCTTTGACTTATTGCATGGCGCACGCTTACAAGAGAGAAGCAGCGGCTTTTGTCACTGCAAGGGGCCATGAAAAATGAATTAAGGCTGCTGCTGGGAGAGGGCACGCAGGAGAATCTTTCATTCTGGAGACGCTGTCCTCTCTCACCTTGCAAGCGGCGACAGGGAAAAAACCGTGGAGACGAAGAAAGAGGAAAGAAAGGAGAGGACTTCTTGTTGGGCCGCTCGTTAGGGTTTGGCTCTAGGCTGCAGGAGAGAGCATGGGAGGAAGAGCAGCCCGGGTGCCCTGAGAGCAGCATCGGTGCTCGAGCGGGAGCACGGAGCTGCCGGGAGATGCTGTCTCATCAGTAACTCTCCGGAGAGGGCTGGGCTCCGCGAGAGCCTCGATATGTGGTTTTCATGTGCCTTTTGCATGCGTTCCTGCGAGGAGGCGGAAAAGCTGCGTGGGAAACCTCTCAGAGCCGGTGGCAGCCTCTGCCAAACCTTTCCTCCAGGAGCATCCGTCCCTCCCGGTGCCACCACCTCGCCTCCGAGCAGGGGGACCCCAGGGCCCGAGGAGGATGATGTCCGGCTCGCTGCTTGCGAATGATGCATGAGGATCGTTAAGAAAAGCAGCCCTCTAATGAGCCCTACACCCATCTTTGCTGCAGATCTGACAGCACTTAGGCGCTTTGTGAACTGCAGCCATTGCTAATTTGTCCTAATGGGGTGGCACGTGCTCTCCGGACCTTTTCCTGGGGCTCGGGATCCTTACCAGCACCCCGGGAGGAGGCAGGGGCTGGGAGAGGCTGAGGATGGTCGCTGCCAGTTTGCCCGAGCCCTGAGCTGCCTCCGAGCTAACCCAGCTCTCCCTTGCGCCGAAATAAAAGGGCTCATTCTTTATTTGACTTGTTTGCTCCTGAGTTAGAGCCTCGTTCAAGGGTGGTTGGTCCCTGAGTTGTTTTGTTTTGTTTCTTTAAATATTAATTTCCATAATCCTTTTATTTCCCAAGGAACTACTTCTCGCAAACAAAAGGTTTAATGCTCCTCTTTTATTCCCGGTAACAAATAAGTTGTCTGAGGCATGCAAACATCCCGCTAGCAGCGAGCCGTGCGTGTGCGGCAGCCGCCTGACGGCGACGAACCGCCTTTAAGTACAAATTGCGGCGCGCAGGGGATGGGGGAGAAGCGTCCCCGAGGGATCACGGGTACCACGGCAGCATCTCCCCAGCGATGCTCGCCCGGAGAGGGAGGACAGCGAGCCTGGCCGGCACCGGGAAGGCACCGGGAAGCCCCTGTGCAGCCCGGGATTCCAATCTTTCTCATGGAGGCGTCTCTGACATGCCTTTTTGAGATGGAAGATTTGAGAGGCGAAGGCCGGGAAGCACAATAGAAGATAGACTGCTTGTACCTCATTGTCTGGAGAATAGATGGGCTGTGGGCTCCCAGAGAATAGGAGCTGCCACTCAGGCGGCTTTAATAGAACAGGCGGCAGATAGATTTCAATAAAAGAAATGAGTACAAATATTGTTAACGGAGAAGAGAGGAAAAGTGAAAAAGATCTTGTTTGACAAGTCACAGTGGGAAACTTTCAAGGACTTAAAAGCTAAAAACACTTCACAATGGTGCTGTACTGGGCGACTTGACCGTCTCGGCTGCACTGCACAGTGCCGGCCAGGCGAGCGGACCGGGCAGCGTCCCCGGCACGGCTTTGCGCGGGAGGTCCGGCCCTGGGCGCAGGGCATGGCGGCGAGGTGGCCGTGCCAGGGGAACCTGCTCATTTTTGGGCTCCCTGTGCCTTTGCTTTGGCTGTCCGGGGTGCGGATGGTGGCTGTAGGCTGTGAATGTAGGCTGAACGACCCGGAGCAGGTGACGTGGTGGCATCTTGCAGGTTGCATGTCCCAGTGTCTAGTGAGATGTGTTGCGTGCACCCACTTAAATATTTGAGTTGTTGTAGGACACGCGAGTCCCAAGCGTGGTCTTGGGGCTGACTGTAGATGCACTGAGCAAACGCGGCCACAAACGTGGGTCCTGTCTCAGGTCTAGCTCTGAGTAGCACAAGAAGTCGAAGAAAATGTCTTCTCTGCAGCAAAGAGCAGAGGTTTGGCAGTGGCTGCAGAGCCGCAGCCTTCGTGATGGCTCCCGGTTGGCGGTTGCATTCGGAGGGTGCCCGTGGAAATCGCCGTGTCCTGTCCCCGTGTTCACAGGCAGCCAGAGATGGGGCTTTCAGAAATACTCACTTCTGCTCCTGTCAGCCTAAAATCATGCCCGCGAGGCTCCTCCATCACATCTCAAGGAGAAACGCAAGGCACCATCGGCTCCCTGTTATGCCCCAGAATAGTTGCAAGGAGAAGAGGAGCTGCAGTGCTGCATGGCCACGCACGAGGAGAGGCTCCCGCAGCCCAGGGGAGCAGGGGACACCCATACCAGGGCAGGAGAAGGACTTTATGGCAAGCACGGATCTACCACGCAGCTTGCACCCGCCTGGGGTGTGTTGGGAGCCCTCGGCGCAGCGATCGGCGCCGGCCACCTCTCTTTCTCGCAGCCTATGCCACCGCGCACGAGGGCACGGGGAAAATTGGCTGTCAGAATTCTGCCAAATCCAATTTAATGAAGGGTACGAGTAGGGAAAACATGATGTTTCCCTTCTCCTGTGAGACCGGGGCACAACTGGTGACGATCACCGCCCCTGGGGCGTGAGGATGAGGAGGGACCCCAGGCTGCAGCAGCGGAGGAAGCTACTGCAAAGCTCCCGCAGCCCTCAGCGCCGTGCAAAAGCCAGGCAGCAAAAGTACCATCCCCTGGGGCTTCGCACAACATCAGGCCACGGAAACATGCTAATTAACATGGAAAAACATGTAAGAGGAGAGATTTCTTTCCTTGTCATCTTCAAAAAGAGAGAGACTTGGCCCCGTGTAAGCACGATGCAGTGTTTGATAGGCTGCGTGCCCGTTTCTGGGGTTAGGGTCCTCCTTCTGAAGGCTTGTGAATAATGAAGAGGAGGTTTGTACCCCGTATCTGCCGCAGGCTGGTGGTGTAGATGTGCTTTCTAAAGGGATGGCTCCTCCAAGGGGGGGTCGCAGGTGGAAATGGGCTGGAGCTTGTGATACGGGGATGTAATATTTGCGAGAGGAGGAGAGGAGCGTGCCATGCTCGCCTGGGTCGATAGGGTATCTTGAAAAAATCATTTTTTTAATGATCGCTCTGGGTGATTTTCAGCAGGTTAATTATCCCCAATCTTTTTCTGCATGGTGGTGTTAAGCTGGCACCGGGGAGTCGGAAAGAGGGGGTGCATGGAGGGGAAGCTGCTCTAACTGGTGTCATTTGCCTGATCAAAAGAAAAAAGGAAAGGAAATTTTTGAACTGCCTGAACTTCGTTCTGTATGTGTTAATTGAGCAGTCAGGAGCGGGCAACACTGATTAATAAGAGGTGAAGCAGGTGCTTCCCCCACCTTCGGCCGGGGCATGTGCTGGAGGCAGCCTTAGCTCTTCTTTACCCACATCACCAGGGTTTTCCTACCTGCTCTGAGAGCCCGGGTTCGGGGTGATTCCTCCCCCCACCTCCTTCCCAGCACACCGGGAGCCGAGCTGCCCGCACGATGCTACTAAATCACCCACCCTGCACTTATCCGCCCGACGCCACAGCGGAGGAGAGGTGAAGCAGGTCTCGGGTGCCAGCAATTTGCTCTTATTACCTTTGTGTGTTTTATTTATTTGCTATAAACTGTTATAGGACAGCCATCACTACCGCATCGGAGTGACGTTTGAAATATATGGCTCTCGGTTTTAGCGCGTTACTTGGAGCCGGGAGTCTGCGCGATGTTAATTTTTATTGCCAGAAGTAGCCATAAATTGATAGTTCAGAATCGCTGTAGGGACTGTAATTAACTAGTTACTATTTCACCTCCAAAAGGAGCAATGTTTCACGCTCTTACTTTTACTTATCTGGAATCAGCCGCTGTCAACATCCGCTGAAACCCGTATAAAGATTTATAGACCTTGGAGGTAAATATTGACTAATGGGCAGCTTGGCTTAATGTTCACCTTGAAGGACAATAAATTGTGCTATTGATTGAAGTGAGACGTCAATATCTGCATTGTTGTAAACATTTTAATAAAATTATCTCCATAAAATATTCTCTTTCTCCGGCTAATCCTGGCTAGTAGGGTCAGTGCCCGGAAAACGCAGCGGCACGGTAGCGCCTCGGGACCAGCCCTGGCACTTCGGGCATCCAGAGATCAAACCCATTGTGGGACGGTTGCTGAGGTTGCACCCTTTGAGCTTTAGAGGTGGAAATATCGCTGGGCTGGGCTGGCTCGCCTTGATGTGAGGTGCAGGGAGCTGGCGTGGGCACACGGCAGGGTGAAAGATATGCCATGGCTGCCGGGTGCTGCGTGCCGCGCGGTTGGCACGATGTGCCCCGTGGCTCGGAGCAGGGGCGGGCAGCGCTTCCTTAGGGTTGTGGTCCTCAGGAGCCGGCACGGTGCGCAGAAGCGACGAGGGTAGCTGTGCCTCAGCGAAGCTTTTTTACTGGCGGCGTTCAGCCAGGGAAAGCCGTAAGCGATGTGTCCTAGAGACCTGAACATGGCTGCAATGGCGAGCCGGGGGACAGTGGCACGTAATTAATTTGGGAACATGTGTTCGCTTTCTGGTGAGTTATTATCTTGTCAGAGGCTCAATGGAAGCAAACGGGTAGGAGGAGGCAGAAGGGAGATGAATCGGGCTGGGAAAACGAGGAGAAGCGAGGGAAGGAGAAAGGCAAGGAGGGAGGAATATGGATGCGCGAGGCATCTGCCCGCACCTATTGCATCCGCGCTGCGTGGGACCCCAAGCGCGGCTTCGCCGTCTGTTGGGTCTGCCTCGGCGCTCCGTGCCAGACCGGGATCTCGCCTCCACGGCTCCCCCGCCGCCGCGACGGCCAAGCTCCCCTGCGCCGGGGGCCTTGCAACGCGCCGCACCGACCGCTGCCGTCTTGATGCCAATCTCCCTAACGTACCCACAGTGCCTTATCTGCTCCATGCGAGAGACATCGTTCCCTTATCTCTACCTCTGTATTTCGGGCTGCTTGCTGCCGTGGCCCTCGGCCGTCTCTGGCTGGGGGCTCCCGAATGCCACGCCGAACGCTGCCGAGCTCCCCAGCTCTGCTCATTAGCTACTCATTATGTATCGAGCCTATCGTGGCTATTTTGCAGATCCGATCTGAGTTTTCCTCCTTGCTCCTTTGTGCTTCCCCTTCCCTGAGGTTTTTTTTTACAGAGATCTGCGGAGTTGCAGGTCTGGCAGAGCAAGTCCTAAATAGTGCGTGGTGGTCTGTGCCCAGGCTCCCGCTCGCCGAGCAGGTGGATTCAAGCTCTGGTTTTCCATCTCCCCAGCTCGCACCGGGCTAGTTCATCATCCTTGGCCGATGAGCAAGGATTACACTTTCGCCTAGTCCGTGGCTGTTCCATTTCTGGCCTGTATCATATTATTAGTATTAATAATAATAATGATGGGTGCTGGCTGTGCTGGTTTTCTAGCTCCTGAGGAGATGAGAGCTCTCCCGTTAATTCCTGTAATATTTCAGTTCCTAATTGAGCTCAAGCAGAGACAGCCTTGAAAAGTTCCCACCATCAATTCAGTGGTACCCCCGGGGGAGCTCCCGGAGCCGCGGGGCCCTGGGCCAGCCCTGCCCCGAGCATCCCCGAGCTGCTTTCGGAGGCAGCAACCGCGGCAGTTGGGTGCCCGTTGCACTGCTCAGCTCCAGCCTCGGGCGAGCGACGGGAGCAATCCCCAAGGGCCTGATATATGTTGAGGACAAATAACCCCCATCCAAAACCTGCGCTGGGGCTTGCCTGGCTCCTAAGCCCAGGGAGCTGAGCTTCACCCAAAGCAGAATCTGTGTCCCCGAGCAACCCAGCGAGCAGATAAATGTCCCTCCCGCGCCCCGAGGGGACCCCAGCAGCCACGCCACGGTGACATGGGCACCCTGTTGCTTTTATAAAGCAAGGGCTGCGCTTACAGATTGTGTTTGCTTAACCCCAGCCCCGCTCCCTCGGTCCCGTCTATTTGTTCTTCCATTCCTGGCAGTCGGTAATGAATGAGATTTGTCCAACGATCAACAGGACTTCCCATTATAAATAGGCAAAACCGCAGAGGGCAGGGAGCCAAGCGGGTGGGCAATTACTCTCGGTCCGCGCCTTCGCCCCTCGGCCGACACGGGCGCCGGCGCGATCCGGCACCGCGGGTGATAGCGAAGCGGCTTTGCGGACCCAGTTTTCCTGCAAAGCCCCTTGTGCGGGAGGGGACGGGGGACGCTGCAGGTGACCCAGTCGCCTGGCGGTGCCCTCGGGGCAGGGATCCCTCCTGTCACCTTATTCCAGGAGGTGTAGGAGCTGCACTAACGAGGCAGATCTGGCCAGGGCTTCTAGCAGGGATGATCTTCCTAATGCTGTCATCATCGTTATCTGAGCATGAGGAATACCAGATCGTGCTCAGGGCAAAAGGAGGTGTCAGCTCCGGTGCAAAGCATCCCATTTCAGTCCGGGGTGGGCTCTGCCCGTCAGGGTCGATGACCTGTAGCCAAAATCTGGCGGGTGCCAACATGAAGCGTGCCAGACCCTGAAACCCTGAACTCTTTGCGCTCTGCCTCGCCGTCGGCCGATTACCGTGACTTCGGCGCTGCGCCAGCATAGAGGAAGCCTTCATCTCTCAATTTCCCGAGCTTTTGCAGGTGGAAAGCTGACCCTCACAGTTACTTTAATGAAGTCTTTTGCTGGGGTAATGAAACGCACTCGAGCTGCTTTGCTCCCAGATCAAACCGGGGATGCACGTTACGGCTGGGCTGCGGCGAGAGCTAATTCTTGCCGCGTGCGAGCCGTCTCCGGCGCGCTCGGGGAAGGGCCTGCGGTTAGTTAGGAAGCAGAGCGTTATCTGAGCCTTTGCACAAACTGGAGTCAGATTTGCGTGCCGAGCCTCCGAAGGCCACCGGCTGTGTCGTTATTTTATCAGCAGGCAGCGCTGTGCTACAGAGAAGCCAATTCTAGGTCAGCCATAAAAGGGATTTTTTTTCTTTTTTTTTTTCCTTTTTCTTCCCCCCGGGCCTTTTTTCGCAGCGCATAGTGCTGCAGGCCCGCTGGGTGTAACGCTGCAATTTGTGTGTCTCCGAAGGATATTGATTTGGGGGGTAACGCCTTCATATCTCGCCCTTCGGTTGCGCTCGGTACTGACGAGCTCAGCGGTTTTGACCGTGAGCCGCTCAGGTGGGAATTTCAGCGCGGGTGGGCGTCAGCAATTCATCACGGCGGGTCGCACGGGAAAACTCGCTTCAACCCTTTCCGAAGCTCGCGGTGCGGGGCTGCCTTCCCAGTTGGGTCAGCCTGGGATGGCGGGATGCACGCAGGGTCCTGGGTGCGGGTGTGCGAGGGAGCAGCGGACGTGCAAAGTCCCGGGGCCGCCGTGCAGAGGTGGCTGCTGCGAGGTCTGATGCTGGGGAGAGCCAAGGCATGATTTCATTACGGCTGAGCGTATTTGCGCCAGTTTGAGCTGACGATAGCAGCACCCGGGATGGCAGCAGCGGGTGCTGGGGTACTCGCCGTGTCGAGCTGCGCGAGGGCGTTACAGAAATTGTGTCGGTGGCGTGGGACCGCGCTCACTATTTATGTACGGCGGGAAGAGATGCTATAAAAGTATCAGCCGGTGGGATGCAGATGGTGTGTGCCCCGACGGGAGCCTCCAGCCTGTATACTTTGCATGCATTTGTTAGGAGCGAGATGCATACAGTTGACTGGTCAAGCGTGGCGAGCCATGGCCCGTCGGGTTACGCTAGCGCAGAGACCACGGTTTTCGGGTGGGAAGCGAGGGCGAGGGCGGGATCGCCCGGCTCCACCGGCCGAGCTCACCGCATCCCCCGGGGACCAGGGACCTGCGCTCGGCCTCTCTGCCATTGGCACTCGCTCCCAGAAACAGCTGTCCAGAGCTAATTTATTTCCTAATGCTGCAGCAATGTTAATTTATAAATTACACTGGTAATTCGAGCTATTATTAATTTCAGATGGTGTAGGGCAAGCCTAATTAAAATATGACACCAATTGCCACACATATGTACCAAGGACTACCGTTTAAAATTTATAGGAATATTAAGTGTGACACTGGTCTTGGAGATGCTTCGCAGAGTAATTACAGCATCTCGGCTGCAGGAGATCCAACAGGGAGATGTAAACGAAAGGAAGGGAGAAGTTGTCCCCATTCAGGGGCTGTTGAAAACCTGTCCGTGCCGTTCATTTTGGGGCGAGCAGCGTTTCTCTGGGATGTTGGGCGGATGTGTCCTAATTGCCGCGTTTCTTTGTTTAACTCTGCATTTGTTGTAACGCCGCCATCTCCATCAACCTGGAGACTATCACGGCCCAGCACCTGCGCCTGCCGAGCGCCGTGCGTCTCCAGGAGCACTTCAAAGCAAATCATAGAATCATTAAGGTTGGAAAAGACCTCTAAGGTCATCGAGTCCAACCGTCAACCCAACCCCCCCATGCCCACTAAACCATGTCCCCAAGCGCCTCATCTACACGTCTTTTAAATCCCTCCAGGGATGGGGACTCCACCACTGCCCTGGGCAGCCTGTGCCAAGGCCTGACCACTCTTTCAGGAAAGAAATTTCTCCTCATGTCCAACCTAAACCTCCCCTGGCACAACTTGAGGCCGTTTCCTCTCGTCCTATCGCTGTTACTTGGGAGAAGAGACCGACCCCCCCTCGCTCCAACCTCCCTTCAGGCAGTTGCAGAGCGCGATGAGGTCTCCCCTCAGCCTCCTCTTCTCCAGGCTGAACACCCCCAGTTCCCTCAGCCGCTCCTCATCAGACTTGTGCTCCAGGCCCTTCCCCAGCTCCGTTGCCCTTCTCTGGACACGCTCCAGCCCCTCCATGTCCTTCTTGTCGTGAGGGGCCCAAAACTGAACCCAGGATTCGAGGTGCAGCCTCTTGGAAGGAAGCGGGGGGCCGTAAGGCGCCAGACAAAAGGCAAAGCCACCGATCGCATCTGCCTGGCTTCGAGGAAGCCGGGAGCTGTGCTGCAGCCCGGACGGGTACCCCCACGGGTAGCGCAGAAATGAGCCTGGAGCAGCACAGAGACAAAACAATTGTGCTGAAGGGAGATGTTGGCACCGCAAGTAATGGGAATAAACTGGCTGTGAATTAATTGAAGCTGAAAAATTAGAGAGGGTGTCTATGGAGAGAGCAGGGCGAACCCAGCAGAAGGGTGGGATGGGATGCGCCAACGCCAAGGAGGGATGATCTAAGGTCATTCTGGCAGGGCGAGGACCACTTTGCCCATCCCACGCACGCTGGGGACGTTGTCTCCAGCAAGTGATGTGCTTGGCGGGGCCGGGGCCACCGCAGAGGTCCGGCACCTGCAGACACATTTCTGGCAAGGGTTTTCTTGGGCACAGGCGCATGGGCATGGCAGGAGCCAGGACTTGCGGGGTGGGTGTCCTAGGGCGGTGTGACATGGTCGCAGCCGGTGGGCACAGGTTTGCCGTGCCTCCCCATCACTCACAGCCCTCTCCCTCTGCCCCTGCAGCCGTGGGCTTCATCAGCGAGGACGAGTACCTGGAGATCACGGGCATCACGCGGGAGCAGTCGGGCGAGTACGAGTGCAGCGCTTCCAACGACGTGGCAGCACCCGTCGTCCAGCGGGTCAAAGTCACCGTCAACTGTGAGTAGCCTGGGGGCTGTCGGGGACCGGGGACGGAGCGGGTGGCATGGGACTTCGGCGGTGGGAAGCGGGGAGAACCCATCCTGTGGGCCCCAGAGCTGAGACAGGCAGCGGCAGTTTTCTGAGACAGGTTTTGCCCTTTTTTCCCCTTCTTTTCGAGCTCTGGTTTTTTCCCACCACCTCCTCCTCAGCTGTCTCCATCAACCTGGGTTTTCTGCCCAGGGCGAGATGCTGTGCTGGTAACCTCCGGGGAGAAAAGTGAGCAGTAAATAGGAATTTTTTTTTCCTTTAGAAAAAATGCAAGAGAGAAAGAGAGCCAGGAAGAAAGCAGCACCATTCGTGCTCAGAGGCAGAGGTGAAGACCCTCCTAAACTCCTCTCTGGCCACCCCTTCAGCTGCATGGGGTTGGCACCGGGTCGCACATGGTTCCCGAGAGTCGTGAGGCTCTGGTTCTTGGAGAAGCCCATGCTAGGCTGCGGCGTGGGGTCCTCCATCTGCCCCAAACCCCCTGGACAGCAGTGCCAGAGTGGCAGGAGCTAGGCACGGGCTCAGAGATGATTTTGGTTCCTTCCTAAATGCGGGGAAAGAAAAAGGAGCTTGAGGAGCAAGGGGAGGGGGTGGGAGACCCGGGGCTGCCGGGCACTCAACCCAGTCTCCCATCTTCCCCGCAGACCCGCCGTACATCTCGGACGTGAAGAGCACCGGGGTGCCGGTGGGGCAGAAGGGCATCCTGCTGTGCGAAGCCTCCGCCGTCCCCTCCGCCGACTTCCAGTGGTACAAAGACGACAAACGGTAAGAGCCCGGGGGCTCAAAACGCACCGACCCCATGCAAGCTCTGCCCGGTGCCAGCAGCTTCGCCGTTTGCTAACCGGACCCGTCTCGGCCATGGGGCTGCAGGTCGGATCCCTGCTAACCCTTGGCTCAAGCTGGGTTTGGATGCAGAGGCAGGTCCCCTCCGACAGCAGCCGGTTGTGCTTGTCGGGGGCTAATCCAGGCGTCTCGGCAAGCGGCCGGCATCCGCGGCAGGAGCTGCCGCTGCTCAGTGTCTATTAAAAGCAGGCCAGGGGCTTTATATTTAACTCGGTGCTCTCTGCGTGGTGGAAAATAGATGTGGGGCACTTGGTGGGGGTTGGGATTTTTGCAGGAGCCTCTGTCAGACGGGTTTTGGCCTCCATCTGGGTAGGCAGGATCACTGCTGCCCGTGCCTCCGTTTTACGGTCTCGTGGTAAATCCCCGCTTGGGTGAAGCATAATGGCCAAGAGCAATATTGGCAGTGCAAATCCAAGTATTTAGGAGCGGATGAAATCCCTGTCATCTTTTTAAACGCTTTGGCTAGAAGGCAGCATCAGCCTCTTGCTCTTGGAAAGGCAGAAGAAATGCGGTGTCGGTCGAGAGACAGGGTTTTGCATGTTTTAGCCGAAAAAGATGCTACAGGAGCTAGAGGGGAGGCTGGGGCCGCCTGCCTAGGCTGTTTTGGGAGGAAAGGAGCAGGCGGAGTGTACAAAGCGGTGGATATTTGCGTGGCAGATGAAAGGCTTCGCTCAGAAGTAGGTCAGATCACGAGGGCCCGCGGAGCAGCGGCAGGAGCGGGCTCAGCCCGCCCGGATCGACAGTCGGAGCCCGGCAGGGGTGATAACGGGGATCCGGCACCTCCCGGGAGGAATTAGCAAGTAAAAGAGCGGCAGGAGGGAAGCGGGATGGGGACACCGGTTCAAGCACTCGGTTAAGGCTTCAGGGTTTGTGACGGCTGAGAAGTGCCTCCCTGCGACGCGGCGCAGAGCCCGCCTTTGGGTTTGCAGCAGCGTCTGCTGCCTGAGCGTGCTGCCAGCCCCGTCAGGGGACGCGGGGAGCTGACGGGGGTCAGGGAGAGGGAAGGGGTGAGACGGCATCCCGCAGAGCCGGGGGGACCGAGGAGCCCTCGAGGCCGATGCAAGAGGGAAGCCGGGCTCTTCAGCTGGGCGGGAAGGAGCCTTTCCCAGGTACCCTCCTTGTGTGAGCATCCCTCCCTCTGCACGGCATTTGGCAAGCCCCAAAGCCATCCCCTAAATCTGTGAGGATGCCTGTAGTCATCCCGGGGATGGCGTGGGCTGGGGGATGAGACCCAGCAGAGCAGCGTCCATCTCCCATATCCTCTCCCAACACATATCCTTCTCCCTCTTCATGCCTGATCTTTCCCCCAAGCTTGATGTCCCCGCTCTCAGGCAGGACCAGGGGATAGCGGTTCCTAGAAAACAGCGGGTACTTCTCCTCCCGACACCGTCCCCATGACCCTCTCCCCTTCTGCCTTTCTCCCAGGCTGGCTGAAGGACAGAAAGGACTGAAAGTGGAGAACAAAGCCTTCTTCTCCAGACTGACTTTCTTCAACGTCTCCGAGCAGGATTACGGCAACTACACCTGCGTAGCCTCCAACCAGCTAGGAAACACCAACGCCAGCATGATCCTCTATGGTGAGTAACGCCGAGGGGCACGGCTTAAGCGTGAGACCGCCGACACGTGAGACATGGGAAGGGTTCCTCTTGTTTTCTGGGGGAGAGGTGCGTTTGCTGCTCATCCTTTCTGCCCCGCACGTGGATCGGAGGCTGTGGTGAGCCCAGGGAAAGTGTGTAAGCCTGCAAACCTGACTCGGGTCCCGTGTCTGCCACTGCTCTGGGGCGTTTGGCACCGTGTTCGGGGTCCGCCGTCGATTTAGGACCTGGCTGCGGGTTTCCGTCTTCTCGTTCTGACAAAGACCTAGGAGAGTCTCTGTTTCAAGGCATCCTCCTGTGTTGATCAGTGGAGGAGAGATGACGCTCAGGGTCATCGCGGCAAACCTGCGGGACCACGCCGCAGGCTGCCGTGCAGTGCACCCCGTCCCCACCCGAGAATAAACGTCCCACTTCCAGGTCACGTTTTCCGCCCCTGCCAAGCAGATATATTCTTACTGACGGTGCCAGAGAGAGGTGGGAAGGTGCAGAAGAGGCAGGGAGCGGGTGCAGCTTTATACCCCCATCCGGGGGCTGTTTTGTCTGCGCGCCGGAGCTGTGATGAGAGCGATGCATCCATCTGACACCGCTCACGGGAAGGGCTGTAATTGCTCGACATCTCGTTCCTGGCCGCTGCCAGGGGGGATATTTCCCTGCCAGGGATACGGGGCGGGCGGACCTCCCTGCTGAACCATATGGGAGAAGCGGGGCTCGGGGACCTCTGTCCTCTCCCGACGTTGCCTCCTCCTTGCCACCCACCCTGCCGCTGGCAGTCCCACCCCGTGGGTGACATTAATACCAGCCCATGGTAAGTGAAGAGTGGAGTGCTGTGGAGGTTGGGATTAATCACCACTAAAAGCTTTTGATGGAAGGCACCGGTTTCCTACGGCCTCGAGCCGTCCTGGTATTGCAAACCCTTTCCTGGCGTGTACAAAGGATTAAATTAAACCCACAGAGACCGTGCAGGAGACCCCCCCTTCCATAGGAGGGATGGGGCTGGCGCGCAGCAGGGTGCCGGTGGGTCCAAACGTGGGGGCTCGGCCGGCTTGTAGGAGTGCGATGGTTGCAAGAAGCAGAAAGAAAACCCAATAAAAGGAAGCGTTGTGGGGTAGGAGGAAGGGTATCCCTGGTTCAGTGTGAGCGGGCACGGTGGCCAGCTTGGCAGGGGCTCGGTAGGCGCTTCTGTGGTGTTTGTCACCCTTTTGCAATGGCTGTGCAGTGACCCGTGCCACTCCCCCTCCAAAGCAGCGCACCCTTTTTTCCTCCGGGATAGTTTTGTTCTCCCTGGAAGGGGGACGATGGATTGGCAACCAGCTGCCATCATCCCAGGCATCTCCATCGTCCCGGGCATCTCCCGTGTCTTTGCAAAGTCGTAAATAATCCATCGTCGTGTCATTTTTCTCTTCCGTTGTTTTCTCCCCGAGCGCACAAGCTCAAGCAGCGTGCGCCGGGTGACTGGCAAGGCTCTGCGCTGCAAAGCGTTGTGTCCCTGGCTTCTGCTTTGTCTTTTCCTCACCTCTTGTTATTGTATGTCTGGAGGGGAGCGGAGGGGGATACAAGCCTTCCTCGTCGCCAGGTCCCTCGCTGTGCAGAGCACACCGGGATAGCGGGCGGTCCTGAAGTACGTGCCGGGTTGTTTAGCGTGTCGTTGCGAGCAAGGTGTGTTGAGAGCCTGGGAAGCGACATCTACTTCTCGCTATCCTTGGGAAGGGGCTGGATATGGTTCAGGGGAGCTCCGGGCCAGGGAAGCGGAGGATGCTGAGCTTTCCCGGGAAGCGCGTTCCGCAGTTGCGGGGCCTCACCGAGCCTCTCCGCGGGAACAGCTCGTCCTCGCCTGCTGTCGTATCGGCAGTCGCGTCGGGTTCCCCCGAGCTGCGGCAGAGGAGTTCGTCCCATCTCGGATGCTCAGCTCTGTGCCCGCAGCCCTGATGAAGAGCCAACCTTGGATGTTAATGAGCCTAACAACCATTTGTTCCCCAAAAAAGTCCGTGCTGTACGTGATGAACATTAGCGTCTTTACCTGCCCGTTAAACCATCATTAGCGTTGCCTAGGAACTATCTCGGCTCTCTTCCCCACTGGCCTTCCTGGTAATCGGTGTCCCCAGTAACACCATTTTTCAGGGAGAGGGACCACAGAGCCGCCCGGCCCGGGTCCGTCCTTAGGGTGGCTGTGCCAAGCACCCGGCGTAGCCTGGGCTACGTGTACGTCCTTAGCCTCAACGTTTGCAGGCTCCCTACGGGTGTAAAATCTTAAGCAGCGTGGTACCTGGCACCCGCAGATGCAGCCTGGATGAAAAGCCCCCCAAATTAAAGAGAACTTCTCCCCGCTGACGGCTTTGAGAGCTGTCAGGTATTTGGTTTCTAAGCCATAAGCGATGTTTTGTACAACTCGTGCTGTCATGGCAGCGTCTAAGCCTATTTCATGACCCCCCCTGAGCTTTGTCAGTCTGACCGTGATTCCCATCAGGGAATGAAATCGGAGTCCTTTGACCGGCCGTAATTTCCATAAAGCCATATTGACTTAAGGATCCTTTCAGTCTTTATTAATCGAGTCCCCTCGGGGGGCGCTGGTTCCCCAGGCCACCCCTAGCCCACAGCAGACCCGAGGGGACCGTGACACACAGGGGGTCCCCTGTCTCCTGGCACAGGGCTCCCCAGCACCACCGGGAACAACCCCCCCTAATTAGCAGCATCGTGGTCCGCGCGCCGCTATCGAGCGTCATTGGGCCGAGCTCACCGGTCCCTAAGCAACCGGATCCTTCGGTCCGGCGATTAACGTGTCTTTATTTATTGTGATGAAAGATGAGAGGGAAGTGGCATGCGATGGCTGTGCTACCTGCAGCACGAGAAACGTCTCACTCGTGTGGTTTTGGGGGGCCAGTTTGGTGTGTATCCCCTTTTCCTGAGGCTGAGCGAGTGTTTTAGGTTTTTCCCAGCCCCCCAAAAGAGGTTTAATCCCTGCAGATACCGTGACGTGAGCCTTTCTGGGGCTGTGCGACAGAGGCTAATGTAGTGTACATCTTCTAATCCTTTTTTTAATCTAATTTTTCTGGGAGGTCAACTAGTGCTTTATTTAACACGTAGCACTTGTTATTATAGGCCTGCCGCCTCCTTCAGCAGCTCATTTGGTGCTGTCTGTGATGTGACGGAGTGCTCGGTGAAACCACATCATTTGGTGGAGTTGGGGGGAAAAAAAAAAAGCACGTTGCTTCCCAGAGGCTGGTACATCCATTTGGGATGTTGCAGGGTTATGGAGAGGGATGGGCACCCAACCCACACCGGAGGGGAACAGGAGGAGCGCAGGGGAGAGCCGAACCCCCAAAATGCCCCAAATGGCAGCCCCTTGCGCTTTGATTTTTGCTTGGGGTGCAAGTGCGGACTCCTCCCGGAGCGGGGGGACCGTGGCCCCAGAGGACCAGGGTGCGATTCGGGCAGCGGCATCACATTTGCTCCCTCCTCTGCTTGTTTTCCCCGGCCCCAGGTCGAGGGCAGGCTGAGCGAAGCGTCTCGAGCCTGCGCTTTCCATTGCCCTTTTTGCCTTAACTTTCACTTGTTCTTTAATTTTTAGAAGAGACAACTACCGCTCTGACACCCTGGAAAGGTCAGTAATTTGGGGCCCCTGCAATGCCAGCGCTCCCCCCGCTCCGTTTCCCCGTGGCCCCCTCCAGCTCCCACCCCTATTTGTCCCGGCAGGAGCCACAGCACCCACCTCCTCCACCTCCCGCCCCACCACCCCATCGCTCCCGCTGGTATGGCGATGGATTAGGGCTTTCTCGCTGTGGTCGAGCTGCCCTCCCATCCTGCCTCCTCCCCGCCAGCCTCCTGTGCCCGTCTGGTGATGGTCTGTGCCCTCCGCATGCCTCATCCCCCCTCCGCGGTCCCCCGCTCCCTCCCCATCGCCGCTGCGCTCTCCTCCCTGTCGCCGGGGATGTTTCAGTGGTCCTCGTGTTGCTGTGACTCTTGTGGCAGGTCCCTTCTCCTCTGGGATGCTTCTGAGTGCCTTTTTTTCGGGATGCAGTAGGGATGGAGAGGCATCCGATCCTCTTCCCGGTGTTATTCGTGGCCAAGGCGGCCGGCGCTTTGCCATGCAATCTTATCGGCTGGCTTGGTGGCATCTTGGTTTTGGGGCTCCATAGCCAGGCGGCTTCATTTGTGATGCATTGAGTGGTCGGCCCTCGGGATGACTAGTAGATGTCAGGAGGGCTACGGAGGTAGTGCGGAGGCAATCCCGTCTCCGGATCTGCCCTTGCGCACAGCTTCCCGGCCCTGCCAGGATTTGGGGCGAAGTGGGAAGCGTTGTGAGGTGTCTGCGAGCGTGTTGGAAGAATGCTACTGGTGGGAGCCAGGTGGTTTAATGGTTCTCGGTGCCCCGGTCGGGCTTTGAAGCGAGGGGATGTGTCCTGGGGTTTCAAAACCATGGGTCGATCAGACCTCGTGGGCAGCCCCACTCCGGCAGAGCACCAGCCTTCCTGAGATCACCCCTGGGCCAACTGTTTGGGGCGTTTTGGTGAAAGCCACTGGGTCAGGCACCCTCCACACCCTTTCCCGTGGTGAGCTACGAGCTCCTCACCCCACTGTGGGTCCCCAAAGGCATGGATGGGCTTTGGCTCTTCTTGACCACCCTCCTCGTCCCATCTCGTTCTTCTTGAGATGGTCCGGGACCATGGGCAGAGCGCGTGGTCAATGGCAAGTGGCGTCTCTACTTGGGTGGGTGGTGATTGTGTCCCCCCAAGGGAGTCAAGTGGGGAACAACGGGGAGTTCATCCCTGCACCCAGCTAGCCGGGGCTGGTGGCGTGTTGGGCAAAAGCTATCGTCTCTGGAAACTTGGATAAATTTGGGAGAGGGGGCAAAGGGTGTTGGAGGAGGTCAGTTGGCAGTGATGGGCTTGGGATGGGGCTTGAAGAGGGACCTTCAAGGGCTGAAGCGGGACCACAGGGGGTTAAGACTGGGGTCGGGGATGGCTGGCACCATGCTCTCGAGGACGGCATGGGCGGATGGGGGTACCCGGGGCAATGCCACCATGTGCAGTAGTACCGGGGAGCCCTAATGGGTTTGGGTTTTTTTCTGTTTATTTCTTTTATGGTGGCTTTGTGGCTAACCACGCGGGCGTTTCTCTCCCATTCCCGCAGGCCCCGGCGCAGTGCACGACGGGAACAACGGTGCGTGGCGGCGAGGCGGCTGCGCGTGGCTGCTGGCCCTCCCGCTCGCCCAGCTTGCCCGCCAGTTTTGACCCGAGAGCCGGCCCGCGGAGCAGCGGCGGCGACGACCACGGCCAGCGAGTGCAACCAGAAAGGAGAGGAAGAAGAAGAAGAAGAAGTGTTCACCGTTTCCGAAAATAATCATAAGAATTGAGAGAGTATCTGGCCAGGCCACCTGGGGGAGGGGGAGAGAGGAAAAACACGCAAAAAAACCGCAACGGGAATTTGGAGAGAGGGGAAGAAAAAAAAAAAAATTCCAAGGCTTCCTGCTGAAGATGCAACGCGACTGAGTCTTTTTTTTTTTTCTTTTACTCCTTTTTATTTTTGTCTCTCACCCCTTTTCCCACCCCCCGGTTTTGCCGGTGCGGGCCAGCGTGGAGGATGGGCAGGACCATCGGGGCGCGGTGCTCCCCCNTTCTTTGCTGAGATTTCCCCGTCTTCTCATGGACCGTGCCGCCATTTGTGTTCCAGAATATATATATATATATATCCACGTATACATATATATATATATGTATAGATATATAGATCTTCAACAGTTACCACGCCGCCACGAACGGAAAGGGAGGAAGGAGACCGGCGTCAAGCCACGCATTCATCATACCACCCGCGGACATCGTGAATGATAAGGGATTCTGAGTCATGGTTAATTTTATTAATTATATTTTCTGATACGAGCCTAGAACTCTTAGTTCCTAAAAAACAGAAATGCAAAAAAGAGGGGAGGAAAAAAAAAGGGAGAAAGAAACAAATCCAGAAAGGAGAGGGGGAGCAAGCGGAGAGAAGAAGTTGGTTCGCCGAGCGCCGCGCACCTGAGGAGGCGACCGGCCGAGGAGGTTCGCGAGCCCGGCGTCTCGGCACGGAGGAGGAGGAGGAGGAGTTCTGTGCCGAAACCCCCCGAAAGCGGCCCAAAAAGTGGTCGTCCGAACAGTTCCTGCCGAGGGCACGGGCGACGCTTGCCGCGCGTTGAGGCGGAGGGAGATGCTGAATCTTTTTATGGGATATATATATACAGTANCTCTCTGCCTATCCATTAAAACGATTGTTCCATGTGGCCGCTCCGTCTGGTTGTGGTGCTCATTGCCGCGGGGGCCGCCCTGCGCCACGGGGAGGGACGCGGGGAGGGGCGCCGGGTGGGAGCTCCGAATCGTCGCAACGGGCCGGGAGAGCGTCGGAGAGATGGCACCCGGACCTCGCCGGCGAGCCCAGCAGAGATGCCGTCACAGGTAAGGCTCTGGTGAGTAGATGGGTGTGGGGCACAGCTCTGCCCTATTCCCCCCCCCACCCCACAACCGGATCCCACCCGGCGCCCCGAAAGCTTTCCACGGCCACGCGACGTTGCAGGGGATGCTGGCGGAGTGGCCGAAGCGAATCCCGCGGGAAGGAGAGACGCAGCGATGTGAGGTGGGTGTAGGCAAGCGGGTGCCCCCGTGCAAAGCTGCGTACGGGCGCAGCACGGAGCCACGCGTTCGGGTGTAGGTGCAACCCCACGGGCCAGGGGCTTGTCTGGGCCGGTCTTGGGGGGTTTTTTGCTGATTTGCAGAAGGTTTCTCGGTGCGTTTGGTCCTCAGCCTCGACCGTAGCCTCCCCAAGGCACCCAGGATGTTTTTGTAGGATCAGACGCCGGTCAGTAGCGATGGCAGAACTGTTTTTTGTTGGTTGGTTTTTTTTTTTTTGACCCTAAGATGAGTTTGTGCGGCTCAAGAAATGGGCACGGAGAATGGGGAGAGACCAAAAGGGACGGCAAAGTGTGGCGTTGTGCTGTGATCTGTGGCAGCTGAGAGATACCGGTGCCAGGGAAGGGGAGAGCCGTGCCCTTAAGGGGCACGAGAGGGACAGGGTGGTGGGGACGTGGGGACAGGACGGCCGGGCGCAGGCAGCTTTCTGCATCCCGGGGTCAGGCTGGCATGGAGGGAAGCCCCGCGGGGGTGTGCCGGAGCCAGCCCTCCCAGTNATATATATATATAAAAAAAAATAAGGAAAAGAAGGCGAAGCGATCGGCACCCGGCCGCCCCCGCGGCTGAGCCGTTGGCCGAACCACGGGACCGGTCGACTCGCGGTACGTTTCGGCTTGGTTTTCCTCCTTCGGTTTCCTTTCCTTCNGTTGTCCTCGGCAGCCTCTCCCAGGGGAGAAGGCGGTGGGGGTCTTTGTGCAGGTCTTGGGTCTCCCAGGTGGGGATGGTCGTCTGTGGTAGAGCAAGCCTGGCAGGAGAAGCAGCACCTGGATGCTCGGGGGTGTGGGGAGAGATCTGACCCAGCACCCAAGGACGGATATGGAGGTACT
This sequence comes from Pelecanoides urinatrix, assembly GCA_013400755.1. Taxonomy (NCBI): domain Eukaryota; kingdom Metazoa; phylum Chordata; class Aves; order Procellariiformes; family Procellariidae; genus Pelecanoides; species Pelecanoides urinatrix. The sequence goes on along the minus strand of VZTQ01012108.1, from coordinate 1,186,020 downwards.
GGGGCTGTCTTCCTCACTCCTCCCTTTAATGTCACATTTTTTGGTGCTCTAAGGGGTGTCTGGTGGCAGGGATTGAGGGAAGAAGAGCAAGTTAAAGAGGGAGAGGCTGTTTGACAGATGCATTAATTTATTGACATGTGTCTTGGTGTGTTTTGGTGGATGGATGTCATGGCCTGAAATATGCTCTCTGTCCCTCTGGACATAACAGCTGTGGTCCTTGTCCTTAGACACAGGTCGCGTGTTGCCGAGGGCCACTGAAAAAGGGAGCCAGCGGGCACCCCATGGCCAGGGTCGGACAGCCCAGAGCAGCCGTGATCGGGGTCCCCGGGGGCAGCTTTGGGCAGGGGGGGGACAGCTCTCCCCTCCTAGACCCCTCTCCCGGGGAGGCCGGTGGGTTTTTGGGAAGCACTTACCTTTCTGTCGGGGTCACCTAAGGCGGACAGCAGAGTTCCTGATGTAGGGAGTTGTGGTAGTTTGTAGCGGTGCCGGGACGGAGCCGTTTGCTCGGCTGCGCCCAAGCGGCCACTGTCAGCAGGAGGGCAGTTTGCTGTGGAGTTTGGGGATAAACTCGCAGGAGTTTTCACTTCTATGTCAGGGAAGGCGAAAAGCAGCCCACTCCCACCGAGGGGAGATTGCACAAAGGAAGCAACCCCCCTCCCAAGGCATCTGGCATCTTCCCGCAGCCCCTAGGCCCCCCCGCGGTCACCCCAGGACCCCCCAGCAGCGTTCCCATCCTGGGACGTCAGCCCCACGTTGGGGGAGCTCCTTGGATGTTTTTTCCCGGTTGATGGGAAGCCTGCCGCCTCAGCCCCGCGTTTTTAGGGCGAGATGGGTGCCGGGGAGACGCCGAGGGTTGCAGCTTTTCCTCCTCCCGGTCTTCGCCGTCTTTGTCCTTTGATGAAGACATTTTGTCCGTGTCATGCGCCGTCAGATCACGATAGGAGCAAACCACCCTTCGGAGTGTGTCGTCTGTAGAGGCATCCCTTGCACGGGGGTAGGTTTAGTTGTCGGAGCAGGCGTTGTTATGAGACGATGGAGAAGATGCCGGGCACGGCTCAGTCGCCAGAAAGAAGCCCCCCGATGACGCCGCTTCTGCCGCACGTAGGTGAGCGATGAGAGCAAAGCCGGTCCTTTCCCTGCAGGGGCTCCGTCACCAGGTACGTGCTCGGCGGCGGCCGGGGACAGAGGCGGGCAGGACCCGGTTCCCAGGGGAGAACGGCAGCGGGTCGGGGGGCTGGAAGCATCACCGTCGCAGGGGGCGATTGAAAGAGGCTCCAAAGAGCATCGGGCGAGGCTACAGGAGCGACGGAGGTCTTGGGAGTCCTCCCGGCGCGGCGGGCACCGCGTCCCTAGCCCGGGGTCCGCGAAGCAAAGCCCCGAGGGTACAAAGTTCGTCAAACTTTATTGATACACTGCACAATCACAACCATCTCTTATTCTTGCCGAATTAGAAAAGGTTACAACTACAATGTAACATGCACAAATCTCAGGTAGTTATAGCCACCCTTGGAATACAATGATCGACGGAAACTCAAGACCGGACGTCGCGGCCGTCGGCGAGAGAGACCCGGGAGCCGTGCTCCCCCCATCCCGGGCACCCCCCGAGCGTCCGAACGCGGAGAGCGGGCGGTCGCGAAGGGGTCCACCGCCCGGCCGAGCCGGCCTCGGACAGCCAACACGTTCCTCACAATGGCACGTTACATGGCACGAGAAAGTCGAACGCTGTCCCGGCAGAGCAGGACAGGGGAGCCGACCCGGCCCGGGAAGAAGAATGGGGGGTCACAGGGGGGGTGGCCCTGGCTCTGCCGGCCTCGGTGCGCGTCGCAGCATCTTCTTGTCATCGCCTCCGCTCTGCCACGGCCTCTGGGGCTAGCTCAGCTGCGAGGAGAGAGAAATTTGGGGCTGGCAGGGGCAGGCGGCGGGCGGGGGGAGCCGTCGCGGGGAGGTGCGGACCGGGGAAGGCGTCTCCCGCGCCCCAGGGGTGCTTTCGGAGCGGGCACGCGGGGAAGAACGTGCGTGCCGGCTGAAGATGGTGGTGTCCCCGTCCTGCGAAGGTGCCTGGGGCCGCGGGGTAGGACCGGGATCGCTGCCAGCGCTGTTTTTCCGAGATGCCGGAGGAGAAGCGGAGTGGGACCGCAGGAACCGCAGACGCGGACTCGGGTCAGTGCCGCGCCGGATCCTGGCCCATCAGGTAAGCCAGAGCGTCGGGCCAGCGCCGGAGCGGCCGCTCCGCGTGGTTTTTGTCAATCAGCCGTGGTACCTGTTGAACACCCGGAGTGTGGGGGCGTCCGTTGAGGTTTTGTAGCTGTTGCTTTTGTTTTGTTTTTTATTTTTTGTGCACACGTGCCACTTGGCACGGGTCCCGGGCAGCCATCGAGAGCAGGGACGAGGAGAGGGCATAGCTGCAGGGGGTGGTGGCCTCTGGCTCGGGGATTTGTCTTCTGTCTTGCATGCTGAGCACCATCAGCCCCAGAAAGCGGGACGGCAGGGCAAGGAGGTTTCGGCAGCGTTTGTACGGGAAAGACGGCATGTGCGTGGCTATCGCTCTTAAGCCATCTCGCTTATGGAGGGAGAAGGAAGGGGCAAGGCACGGGGAGGTGTCGGGTCAGACAGGAGCTTTGTGTGCTTGCTCAGCGCGTCGCCGCAGAATCGAGTCTCCTTGTCGCGGGGATAAGGTCCGGCGCCACACGTGACTTTTCAGGAGCAGGACGGGAGGGTCTGTCCCCGGACCATGGTCCCAAAGCATTCCTGGGCAGCCACGGAGCATCGGGAAGGCTCGGGGCTGCTGCCACGTACCGGGTGAGGTACGCGGGGCAATTCCATGCGCAGGGAGGCGATGCGGCCGCTGCTGTCGTGGGTGGCAGGAGGAAGCAGAGGGTAGAGTCTGGGCGCATCCATTTTGTTGTAGAAGGCATGTCAGGGCAGGGAGGATCAGTGAGCTAGGGGCACAGGAGCCGTCCTCGTCCCTGCCGTGCCGGTGCAGCGAATCGACAGAGCCCGAGCCTCCTCCGCAGGGTCAAACGCATCGGACTCTCCTCGGGCAGAAAGCGTGAGAAAAGGCAGAGCGTGGACGTTGCAGCTCAGGGGGGGCTCCCGTGTTTCTTCCATCCCTCGGGGAGGCAGAGACGCTTGGCTAAATGGTATGGGGAGGCCACGGTCCCGTGCAGACGGGTGGGAGCGGTAGGAAAAAGGGGCTTGTCACCTGGTGTTCTGCTGCGTGGTTTAGTGCCTCTGCCCAGCGTCGCCGGTGCTGTGCTTATGATGGGCAGGTTGGAAAGTGCTTGGAAAACAAGCCCGGAGGAACCTTCCCGACAACGCAATCAGGGTGAGAGCCACAGGGCAGGGGGTCCGGAGCGGGGAGGGGGCGACGGGCCGGCCGGCCGATGCGACAGAAAGGCTCTAGTCCCTGCAAGGGCCAGCGGCGCTCCCCAGGGCTGACGTTCCTGGGAGAGCACCCTCAGGAAGGCGAGGGGGTTTTGGGGGGGTGTACGATGTTAGGTGGGAAAAAGAGCAGCGGGAGGCGCGTGAGCCTTGAAGGATAACTGGTTGTGTCGGGCGATCCTCCTTGGAAAGGGCCGGCGAGCGTCGCGGGAAGGGTTTGGAAGCGGAGGCGAGGCCAGGCCGGCGACGTGGTGGGCGCTTAGGGAGGAGCTTTGGCGGCGAGAAGTGACATTCAGGACCGAGAGGGCTGAAGGCAGAGCCAGGAGGCTTCAACCTTGGGGTCTTTTTGGGCATAGGCGGCTTAGCAAGATGACGAGACGGACATTCCCGGTGGCGGCTCTGGGCAGCGCCCACCCCGACAGCTCCGCGTCCCCCCGTGTCGGGGAGGAGGCGACCACGGGGAGGCCCATCCGTGCCAGACCACATCCCCGGGGTGATGGTGGCGGGTGACAGTCTGGTGGCACGTGGTGGGATCTGTACAGCGTAACCGGCGGCGAGAACGATCCCGGCGCGCAGGAGACGCGGCCATCCTCGGACGCTCGGCGCCGCCGCCTGTCCTCCGGCGCATCGCCCGTCCGACGGAGAGGAGTCCCCGGGCGGCGGGGCAGGCCGAGCCCGCGGCGGGGCCTCCCGGGACCCTCCGCTCCCTTATCAAAAGTCGAGGAGGAGGCGAGCGAGGAGGGCGGCCCAGAGGCAGAGGCCGGCGGCCGCCCGGGACGCTGCGTTGCCGCCGTCGTGCACCGCTCCGGGCCCTGAGCAGGAGAGAAAAGAAGGGGAAGACAAGGGACAGCGTTAGGGCCGGCAGCGAGTGGAAGCGGTCGCGCACAAAGGGAACTGCCCTCCCCGTTTCCATCCCCTTCCCCATCCCGTCCCTTCGTGCCGGGCAGCCCGTGGTGCCGGTGCCGGGCGCTGCGTTCCCCTCCCAGGTGGGGATGGTGGGTTTGTCTGTGGTTTGAAGAGCGTTGCCAGTGTTAGTGTGGGGTCCAGGTGGTCTCGAGGGACATTTAGGGGCCACGTTTGGGAGGAACGTGTCCTGGGCAAGCCCCAGTCCGGGCTCTCCATGCTCGGAGGTCGCCCTCCTCCTCGGATCCCGTGCGGCCCCGGAGCAGCCATGCCGTGTCCCTGCTGGGACATGAGGGTCCCCGAGCTGGCAGGAGCCGAGCAGGGCGCGGAGCCGGGGCTTGGAGCAGGGACACGGTTTTGTTGGAGCGGAACGTCGTTTTGCAGGCAGGTCCTTAGCAGCGGCACGAGGGAGAGTACGGCATGGCGGAGCCGGCCCTTCCACCCGTGGAGCACAGGAGTCGTCGGGCAGGTAGCGAGGGCCAGGAGGACGGGCAGCGGCGCGGCAGGTTTGCACCCATGGCGGGTGTCAGGCTGTACGTCGGGGTTTTTTTTTAGTCCAAGAATGCAGAGTTAGTTGGCGAGGCGATGCGTTTGCGCGCCGTTTGCCGCAGGGATGGGAAAGGGCCAGCACGGGAGCGAGCCTCGCCGAGACCCACCGGCCGAGCCTGGGGAGGGGGTGTCTGTAAGTCGGGGGCAGTCCCCCCCGTGCCACGTATCTGGCGGGGACAGAGCCCGGGGTGGCCGGCAGAGCGGCTCTCCGGGGGAGGCCAGGGGTTTGGGGTGCCGGTGCGATGGCGGGGGGCTGATGCGGGGCTCGTTCCTCTCAGGCAGGTGTCAGGGGAGCGGCGGCGCATCCGGACGCCCTTTCCCAGGGCGGAGAGGAGCGGACGATCGGCGAGGGAGGCTGCCGGGAGACCCGTCGTGCAGAGGAAGCCTGCATTTTGGCCAGCGTGTCTAGGGCCGCGGACGAGACACGAGCGACAGAGACGTGCCAACGAGGAACAGAGACACGGCACCGGGTGTGCACGCACGTGGCGGGTCATGGTGCGGGGGCACGGGGCACAAATACAACGTCACGATCGGCAAGACACAAACAGCCGCGAGAGAGCCGCCGGGACCGGAGACCTCGGCGCTCGGGAGCCACGCGGCTCGTGGCCAGCAATAAAGGCTCGCCGGCGCGGGAGATGGTGTCGTCCGGACGCGTGGAGTCTCAGGTACGCGGGGACGTTTTGCGGTCGCGGTGCAGGGGGCCAGGCCAGGCGAGGAGGAGGAGGAGGATGCGGGTGGGCGGCTGTCAGGGTACAGGTCTGGAGCGGAGGTTCGTTGCGTCTTGTCGGATGAGGGCTGTTATTTCGTAAAGGTGCCAGTCAGGATCAGAGGAGACAGGCGGGCAGAGTAAGAGAAGCAGCCCTTGTCCTTATGGGAGATTTCAGCTTCCCAGACATCAACTGGGACTATCGTACCGCTGTGAGGAGCAGGCCTTGGAAAGTCCTGAAGTTTGTAGGAGGGAACTTCTTGTCTCAAGTACTCAGAGCCAGCTAGGGAAGACGCCCTCCTAGACTTGCTCTTTGTGGTTAGAGAAGGACTCGCGGGACACGAAACAATGGAACTTAAAATTTTCAGCGTCGTGAGAGATGGGAGGCTGGGCGGGTGTAGATCGAGCGCGAGATGAGGTTTTTTGCCATCTCCCTGCCTCTGTCTGATTCTGTCCCTGGTTTTCCCTCTTGATCCCTGTTTCTCCATCTCTCTCTTTGCGTTCCAGTTGGCCCTGTTCCGCATCGCCCCGTCTCTATCCCCACTCTATGTCTGTTTGTCCCCGTGTCTCCTTGTGTCGCCGTCTGTCCCTCTGTGTCTCTGACTCCTCCTGTCTCCCCTTCTCTTCCTCTCCCTGTGTTTTGCAGCATCTTCCTCCACCCCTGTCTGTTTTTCCCTCCCCACATCTGTCCCCCCATCCATCCCCACCCCTCTCCCTCCCTGGGTCCCTTGCTTCTCTGTGTTTCTCTGTCACCATCTCCCTCACGGCACCCGTCTCCCCGTTTGCCCAATTCCCTCCATCCCGGTCTCTCCCTGTGCCCGTCCATCCCTGTCTCTCTCTGTCCACGCACGTCTCTCTTGCCCTGCCTCCCCTCATGGGTGTCTGTCTCCCTCGACGACCCTCCATCTCTCCCGACATCGCTCCGGGCACCCCCGGGGCCTCAGCGTCCCTCTCTGTGACCCTTTGCCTCTGTCTCTCCCCCTGCCTCCATGTCTCCCTTCGTCTCGTTGCCTTTCTGTCTTTCACAGCGTCTCCCTCCATCCGCCTCGGTGCCGGGCTCCCTTTGTCAGTCTCCCCCTTTGTGTCTCATCCCCTTTTTAGGTGTCCAGGTCCGTCCTTGTCCCTGCCTCCCTCAGCACCCACTTATCCATTTCTCTGTTGCACCCCCCCCGCTTCTTGCATCTCTCCCCTTTCTTGCATCTCCTCCCCCTTTCTTGCATCTCCCCCGCTTTCTTGCATCTCCCCCATTCTTGCTCCCTCTCTGTGTGGGTGTACATCTGCATCTCCCTGTCTCATAGTTTCTGTCTGTTTTTTATCCCTGGGTCTGTCTCTTGACAAGTGTCTCTCTGTGAGGGTCTTGCGGTCCCCCTCCATCTCTGTCTGCCCCTCTGTGGCCCCCCACCATGCTCTTTCTCTAGCCCCATCGCTCTTTTTGTGTCTCTCATGGTGTTCCTTTCCCCACGTCTCTCTCTCTCCTCCCTCCCTTCCCTATTACCGTCGTTGTGAGTCCCTTGTTCCCCTGTCTCGGTCCCTCTCTGCCTCCCTCCCTCTTTGTCGCGCTCTGTGCGTGCCCCCCCTCTGCCTTTGTCTCTCTCCGTCTCTGTCGGTGGCAGGTTTATGTGCTCTGGCCCGCGCACGCTCTCTGCGTCTCCCTCTTTGTCCCAGGCCCCCGTCTCTCTCTGCATCTCCCTGTCTCCCTCTCCCCCTTTGTCTGCCTCCCCCTCTCTCTCTGTTCGCCTCCCTTTGTTTTTTTTCCGATGCTGGTGTGGCCTCATTGTCCATCTCCCCGTCACCTGCTGCCTCCCTGTCCATATCTCCTGCCGAATCCTGCTTTTTATTTCTCTGCCTCTCCTCCTCCGTCTCTCTCTGGTGTTTGTCTGCACGCGTCCACCTTGCAGCGTGTCTCCCTCTGGATCCCCGTCTCCCCTCTCTGAGTCCTTATGTCTGTCCCTGCGTTGTGCCGTGAGGCCCCTTTTCTCTGACTCTTTTGGTCTGCCTTCCTGGCTGTCCGTGGCCGTGTCTCCCCCTCGTTCCCCGGTCTCCCTGCTCCCCCATGCCTCCTCCTGGGTCCCTCTCCCTCTCTCCTGCTCCCTTGTCCTGCGTGCCCTGGCTCTCTCAATTCCTGCCCCCACTTTGGACCTCCCTCTCGATGTTTGTGTGCATCTCCCTGGCTTTCTTCCTCTGTCTCCGTCCATCGCCTGGGGTCTTTCCTCCCGTCTGTGCCACGCTGTGCCTCTCCTTCCTTCTGTAACTATCCAATCTGCCTTGCTGTCGGTCCTCCTTTTTCTCTGCACGGTTCTGCCTGTCTCTGGTTTCCCTTTCTGCCCGGTCGCCTGCCCTCCATCTCTCTCTTGCCTGGTATCTTCCGTGCTCCTTTTCCTCTGCGTGCCTCCTTCCCTGACAGTCTGTCTCCCCCCTTTTCTGTGTCTGTCCTCTGTCTTTCTGTTTCTTGGGTGCTGCCTTGTCTGCCTGTCTTTGTCGGTCCCCATCTCTATCCCTCCTTGTCTCAGTCTCCCTCTCCATCCTCTGTCACCTGATGTGCTTTTATTTCCTTTGTTCTGTGTCCCTCCCTCTGTCTGCCTCCCTGTCTGTGGATCGTGGTCCTCTCCCCTTTGTGTCCCTTTCCCTGCATCCCTCTGCCCCGTGTCCCTGCTCCTCCTTCGTCCGACCCTCAGCGTCCCCGCGTCTCAGTCTCCCCGTTCCTCTGTCTCTGGGCATGGCCCTCTGTCTGTCCCCTTTGTGTCCCTGCGTCTCCCTCCTTTTTTGGGTCTCCATTTATCTCTCTTTGTCTTGCTTCCCCCGTGCTGTCTCTCTGCGGGTCACCTTCTCCCCTCCTCCATCTCTTGCCATCTCCCTCTGAGGCCCTCTTTCCTCCTCTCTGCCGTATTCTTTCCCCATCGGTCTCCCCATGTCTCCCCCTTTTGGCATCTGGCTCTAGGTCTCTGTCTGGGTCTCTGTGTGTCTTCTCCTCTCTCTGTCTGTCTGTCTCCCTTGTCTGCTTCATTGTCTGTCTCCATCCCTCCCTCCCTGTGTCTCCACGTCTCTGTCCCTCTCTCTCTCCGATTGTCTTTCTGTCCTCGTGGATTCTGCTGTCTGTGGTTTTTTTCCTCCCCCTCAGTATCTCTGCCTGTCTTGTGCTGCATCCTTCTTATTATTTAACTGCCCTTCCCTCTGCTGGCATCTCTCTGTCCATCTCCCCGTGCCTCCATCCCCATCACTCTGAGTCCTTGTCTGCCGACTCTCTCTTCTTCTGGCACCCTCTCCCTCTCTCTCCCCTGGCTGGACTTTGTCTGTCCTCCTTTTTCTCTGTCCGTGTGTCTCTGGTGGTGACTGAACCTTGTGTCCACTGCTGCATCTCTGTCTGGTGGTCATCTTGGTCTCCCTGCATCTTCCCTGCTCTCCATCTTCTGCGCTGTACGTGTCCCCCCTCGCCGTCTCTCGGATGTGTCCTTCGGAGTGTGTGCCCCTTGTGGCTTGTCTCACTCTGGCAATTCTCCCTCCCTCCTCCTGAAGTCGTCTTGTCTCTCTGAGAGGTCTCCCTTTCTCTCTCCGTGTCTGCCCAGGTCCCTCCTACACGCCTCTGCATGTAGGCACCCCTCTCTTGGCCTCCCTCTCCGCTGCACATGTGTCTCCCTGTCCCCTGCTCTCTTCCTAGCTGTTCTTGGGGGTCTCCTCCTTTCCGTCTGCTGTGTGTGGCCCTCTCCTTCTCCCTCAGCCTCCTCCTTCTCTCTCTCTTTGTCTCCCTCTCCCTCTGTCGCTGCCCCCATCACTCCTGCGTAGCTCTCCGTAGACCCTTCCCGTGTCTCCTTCTCCCCCGCCGCCTGCCCTCCTTTCTGTCTCTCGTGGGGCTCCCTCTCTGCCTCACGGTCTCCCTTTCCCTCTCTCTATGCGTGTGTGACTCCCCATGTCTCTGTCCCGCTGCCTCCCATCATCTCCCCCTCCCTTGTAGCTCTCCGTCTGTGAGCGACTGTCGGTCTCTGTTGAGTTTGTCCGTAGCGCGCTCTTCCATCGTAGTTGCTGCGGTCTCGGTGCCTAAATCTCTCCCTGTCCCAGTGTCTCTGCCCCCAACTCAGTCTGTCTGTCTCTCCATCTCGGCGTCTCCCTCTCTTGGTGTCTCCCCTTCTGTCTTTCTTGTCAGCTCTCTCCGCGGCGCGGTTGCTGTCTCCCTCTTCCTCCGCCTCTCTCTGTGTCTTGCTGTCTCTGGGCATCTCTCCCCCTCCCTGCTGGTCTCCATCACTCTCTTTTCTCGTCTCTGTGCCTCTCTTCCCCATCTCTACCTCCCTCTGTGTCTCTCCGGCTCTTGCTCTGCCCCTCTTTCTTCCCATGACCGCTGCGTCTCTCCCTCTGTCGCTCCCTGCCCCTCTCTGCTGCACTCTCTGGCCCTTCTCCATGCCTTTGCTCTTCTCTCTTTGCCTCTTCCCCTTCCTCCCCTGTCCTCTCTTCCTCTCTCTCCTCGTCTGTCCCCTCTTTGGTTCCGTGCCCCTCTCCCCCATGTCCCTCTCTCCCCCTGTCTCTTCCCCCTCTCCCTGCTTTGTGCCTTGCTCCTCCTGGTGTCTCTCCCCTGGGCTCTGTTTCTCGGGGTGAGGCTCGCTCCTCTCTGCCTCTTTCTCTTGCTCCCTGTGCCTCGCTTTCCCCTGGGAGCTCTCATTGTCTTGTGGCTGTCGGTCCGCGGGCTCTTCCTTCCGTCTTGCCGTGTCTCCCTGTCTGTGCGTGGCTGTCCGTGTTCTGTGCGCCCTCCCTCTCACCGCCAGGTCATAGGTGTCCTCCTCCGCCTGGCCCAGACACAGAGAGAGCAGGACAGACGCAGGGAGACAGACAGACGACACACACCATCCCAGACAACGGGGAGACGCGAGCGAGGGTCCGTGGTGGCACGGACCTGAAGGGCTGGCACGCCTACAGAGACCAACACCAACAAGAACGAGCCTCATCACCACGCAGCAGACAGACAGACACACTGCCGGAAAGAGGTGGCACCCGACATGCCCGGAGCCACAGACGTGCGTGGAACAAGAGGTGCCGAGACCTGCAACCGCTGACCCACAGCAATACACTGACAGACAGACAGAAACAGGGACAACCGGACACCCTGCGGCACACAGCAGCGCGAGTGAAGACGCGGAGCCCTACAAGGACTCCATCCGCAACTGGGACGAGGACCCAGGGAGAGAGGAAAGACACAACTACTGCAGGAGACGGTGTGACAGACGGGCAAGGAGGCTCCCTGAGACACAGGTGACAACAGAGCGAGCCACAGAAGCCAACAGGGAGATGCCCCAAGACTCCACACCGTAGTCGCGCTTGGCCAACGGCACTGGGCGCAGACACACGCCGATTGCCAAGCCGCAATCCAATGCTCCGACGCAAGCAGGCCAAAGAACCCACGCCGAGCCCAAGACGGAACCACCAACACACCCAAACCCGGACACGCTGATGGGCACCTACGCCAATATACCCACGGCACGGGCTGGGAGACACGTCGCCAACAGGCGCTCTCGCATCTACACGGGAGACAGCGGTGCTTGCGCAGAGAGCAATGTGCGCGGGCCAAAACCAGAGAGAGCAAGTGCAAGAGCACCAGCAGGACAGCGAAACGGAAAAGGAGAAGCTGGCAGACACAGGGGCGCGGAAGCAGAAAGGCGGCCGCAAATACAGAGGCGCAGACTCCAGCGCCTTGAGACCGCCGCTCGAGCCTAGAGGAACTCTACCAGATAGGGACCAACCTCCTGGCCCGCACCACCCATTGCTCTCCAACCAGCGCATCCCTACGCCTTAAACAGTCACAGGTGCTACAGATGCTGGGGACACGCCGCATGGGACTATCGCCCGAGCTGCCGTTGCTCCCATCAAATGGGGTGCAGGCGTGCGGCCACAGGCCCACAGCTACAACCCCTCGATGACGGAGAGGCATGCCAAGCAGAGACAGACACACCCCCAGTGTAGGTCAACCCCCACGTGCTGACACACTACTGTTTACTGAAATAAAGTTGTTTTCCTGACACAATTCTCTTCCTCTAGCACAGCTCCTGCAACAATACCCTTCCAGTTAGCAACACACAGCGCTGACAAGACAGGTCCTCACGCGGTGCCCGTGCCCTCTCTGTCCTGCCATGGGGTGAGGGAGAGATGGGAAGGGGGCATGGTCGGGCTTTGGATTCGACGCCACAGCAGATTACACCAGACCAGACCACAATGCAACCCGACAGACCGGCCTGGCACCGACAACAACCGTACAATGGGTTAGGACACAATAGACTGGGACACAATAGACCAGCCCGTATCAGATTGCACCCGATTGATTAGACCCCAAGACAACAGACCAGAACAGAACATGACAGCCTTGACACGAACAGAAGAGGGCCAGGGGAGAGGAGAACTGATCAGAACTGGACCGGCCCCTAACAAAACAGCATAGATTGCAACGGACCAGCTCCAAACACAACTGTACAGAATACAACAGACTAGACCGGCGCAGCAAAACGCAAACCCGAGCAAGATGGACTTGACTGGAATGGAACCGAGCGGGGTGGGCTGGTACAGAATAGAATACACCAGGACACAACAAATGAGAATATACCACAATAGACTGGACCAGAATTGACCCGCACCTAACAGGATAGACCACGACAAAATAGACCATGACAGCCCAGAACAGCAGTGAGTAGAACACACCATGACACAACAGAACAGGCTGGAGGAGAATAGAATGCCCCAGACCAGACCCGATCGGACAGGAACAGAAGAGAGCAGCATGACAGAATGCAACATATTAGACACAAGGAGAGCAGACTAGAACAGACCTGAGCAGATGATTGGCACAAACTAGACCAAACCACGCTAGAACGCATTCAACCCCAACAGAACAGGACTGACCAGACCAAACCAGACCGCTACAAACTACAGATGAAGAGAGCAGAACCAAACACACGAGAGCAGAACAGAGCACATCATTAGCACAGAATACACTAGATGATCAGGAAAGAACAAACTGAGGGGAAAACACCAGGACTGGGGTACAACTAGGATACATTAGTTCCTGTGGAAGGGACCTACACCAATCATCACCTGCAGCCAACTGAGCCCTTCAGGCCTGACCTAACCATCAAAGCATGTCACTAAGGGCCTTGCCCCGATGCCCACCCTGCTGTGCCCTCTTGGGAAAAGTGCGGTTCCTACCATCTCATCAGAACCTCCCGACGGAGCACGGCTCACCCCCTCAGCACTGCAGATGCCTCTCGTGACTGCCCATGCCTCCCACCTCTCTAGATTCCTCAAGATGGGCAACAGCACCATCCAGTTCAGTATCATCATCACACTTGGCAAGGCTGCGTTCCCCTGCTGCAGCCGGATCATTGACAAACACTTTGAACAGACCCGGCCCGATAACAGAGCCCCTTCACCCGGCACACACCCGCCCACCTCACAGTTGGATGGTTTTTCCAGAAGGATGCTGTGAGGGACGGCTTCAAAAGCCTGCCTACATTCCAGAAACACTACATTCGCTGCCTCCCCTTCATCTGCTCGGCAAGTGCCCTTATCGTACAACTAACTTGGATAGGACGTTCCCTTCCCAAATCCCCACTGACCGCGCCTGATGATCGCATGGTCCTTCAAAGGCCCTTCCCCCACACCCCCTATGATCTTCTCCATCATTTCTCCAGGCACTGACATTACACTGCCACGTCTTTACTTTCCCTGGGCTTCCCTCATGCCCTTTTTGTACATTGCTCCCGGTCGGCAGAGACCCCTTCCCAGACTCCCAAGACCTTCCATGGACAATCAAGAGGGGATCCGGCATAACGTCTGCCGGCTCTTTCGCTACTCTGGGATGAATCCCATCCGGACCCGTGGCATGACAGGCGTTCCACCTGTACAACCACTCCCTTACGATCTTGGGGTCCACGATGGGAAAGTCACCCCTCCCGCTGTCACGACCCTCCGACACAGAGGGCTGGGTGGCCCTGGGTCTGTCATTACCAGTGTGATTACTACAGACAGAAAACAGAGAGTGCCCTGCCTCCCTGTTTTCTTCGTCCCTTTTTTGTCGCATGGCTGTCTTCAACACATACCACTCCCCTGTTTTCCTTTGCCCTTCTCTTGCTATTCCCATATTTCAACCAGTTTTTCTTGCTGTCTGTCTCGATGCTGGACGGTTTCCCCTCTCATCCAGCTTTGGCCTTCTGCCATTTCTCCTCTGCCTACGTGAACCACAGCTTCATAATATCCCTGTGAAGCCTGACCTCTCTACCCGAGACGCTACCCTTTCTTTTCCCAAAGCACAGACTACTTCCCTGCTCGCCCGACGGGATGACCCGCTCCTGTGCCGTCAAAGGCCGGTTCTTAGAACCAGACGGGCACTTGCGTTCTTTCAAAAGTGTGTTCCTGCAGGCTGCTGCTTGCTACCTCCCGGGGTAGCTGACGCTTTGCTCTCTTGACATCCACAGTAGCCACTCTACTTGCATTTATCCTCATTGTGCCCCTAAGCTTTCCGACCCTCCCGTTTCATGATCGTTGTCGCTGACACAGCCACCTACCCTCACATCTCCCACGAGTCCTTTGGGCGCCTTGGACTTCCCCAGTAAACCTTGACACTCGTGCAACCCTGCTTCCCAGCAAAGGGCTCAACGCCCCCCCCAAGCGCTGACCACTGCTCCCGGCTCTCTCACACCACACAAAGGACCAGAAGGCTCCTCCACACATAGATAGTCTTCTCTGACCCTCTTGCTTCTGGCACGGGCAAGCGTTCAAGCCCTGCTATGCCACTACAGAACGATGCTTCGACCTCCTGGCACGGCTCTCGCACCATTCCACCCCAACTCATCCCATCCAAGCTCTCCTCTCCAGCTATCCCGTGCCCCCCCCAGCATGTGTCGTCTCCTCCTCCTCCCCAGGGATTGACACCGGGCACTGCCCCCACCGGGAAGAGCCCCCTGCCCGATGCCAAGTGACGGCCCATTGCACCCTACTGCTCCACACCCCAAACAGCTACAATGACCCACAAACCCCCAATGCCTAGAAGCCACCGGGCTCACCGATGCCCTGCAACTAAAGGCAAAGAGGTGCACTGCACCCCCCACCCCAAATCACCAAGTGCTCTCGTGACAGGGTCCACGAGACTGCACCTCGGGGACATGCCTCGGCACCACGATGCCCTCAAGCCGGGTCCACCACTTCCCTATCGCTGCCACACGCTACGGTCCCAGACAGCCGGGGGACAGGGGTAGCCCCTGTCTCACCCAAGACATTGGCCCCTGCCACAGCTTTGCCCACGCTGTCTGCCCTGATGGTGCCAAAGTCCACGCTGGCATGGATGCTCTCCATGCCTCCTGAAGCCTGCCACCCAACTCCATCCTCTCCCTCGTGCCGGGGGAACGCTGGCTCCTGCCAGCAGCCCATGACAGCCCCCTCGGCTTGCCAGAATACCACAGGGACACGCCACAGCTACACATCACCTTCCTCAACAACTGCTGCCAGTACAACACCCAGGAAAAACCTCACACCGTGCACCCGAAGCGCGTGCTCACCTGGCCTGGGCCCCCTCCTCGGCCCCGCGCTCCAGCGATGCCCGCGGCTCAGTTGGGAGCCTCTTCTCCACCCGCGGCCCCGACTCCGCAAAGACGAACGGCCGCTTGCCGGCCGACTCCGCTGCGTACCCCTAAACACCCGTGAGCCCGCAAGCGCCATGCCCACCACCATGCCCACTGTGCACGCCCACTCAAGCCGATGGGGATCTCATCATCTGACGCATCCTCTCCATGAGACCTTGCCGCTTCAATCTGGTGCCGTTCGATGGGCTGGCAACATTAAATACGGACGGCTCTGCTCTGTCGATCCGTCGCTGGCCGGCTGCCTGCCTCGCCACCTCCTCTTCCTCCTCCTTGCTGTAAAAAAAACCAGGGCACCTACCGTACAGGATGATGCTGGCGTTGGTGTTGCCCAGCTTGTTCGTGGCCACACACGTGTAGTTGCCGTAATCCTTCTCCGAGACGTTGAAGAAGGTCAGTGTTGACAGGCGGCCCTTGCTCTCAATCCGCACGCCCTCCAGCCCGTTCGCTAACCTGCGGGGAAACGCGGACGACGGCGCTCAGAGCGACATATCGCATACACCCATGTGTTCCCCCACCGGAATCCCTGCACCCCACCGAGCCCCCTCCGCTGGCCCCGGGGCTGACACGGTGCCCCCCGGGCTCCCCCTCCGCGGTCCCCTCACCTGGTGTCCTCCTTGAACCACTGAAACTCCGCCACGGGGACGGCCGAGGCCTCGCACTGCAGGATGCCCTTCTGGCCCACCGAGGCACCCGTGTTCTTGGCGTTCGAGATGTACGGCGGATCTGCGGAGACGCCGTGCAGCGTCACGCCGGGGGTCCGCGCGCACCCGCCCCCGCCACGATTCCCCCATCCCTTGCGCTCACAGTTGACGGTGACTTTGACTTTCCGCACGTCCGGGATGGCCACGTCGTTGACGGCGCTGCACTCGTACTCTCCGGACTGTTCCCGCGTGATGCCCGTGATCTCCAGGTACTCGTCCTCGCTCACAAAGCCCTGCCCTGGGAGACGTCCCGAACGCGTGGCACCGTCACCCTTCACCCAGGAAACTTGGAACATCTTAACAAGCATCCTCACCCTCATACCAGGACACACCAAAGGGCCACCACCTCCACAACAGACACCAGCAAACCATGGACCACCTTCATGCCACCTCTACAGGGACATCCAGCCATCCCACACAGGCTGGATCAATGGGCTGAGGCCAATGGA
>VZTQ01012108.1:880910-1169605 GCA_013400755.1 Pelecanoides urinatrix | reverse complement strand
TGATTCTATGACCCCTCCTCGGACCGAGCCCCGAGCACGGTCTCACCTTTCCCGGAGAGATGCCGCCACGTGACGGTGGGCTCCGGTCTCCCGAAGGCCAGGCACATGAGAGTCACGCTGCTGCCCTCGTTCACGGTGATGTCCGACGAGATGTTGACAATCTGGGGGGGCACTGCGAGACACACAGAAGAGCAGCGGCACCGTCAATACATCAGCTCACCAGACCCCATCAGCACATCGCCGGGAAGACCTGCCCCGTTGCCCTGTTGGGTCGTCGACCCCACGTCTCCATCTCGGACCGGAGCCGAGCGTGGCCTCGGGTGTCCGCTCACCGGTCCCCTGTGCCTGGAAACACTGCCCCCGCCGTGGCCGAGACCCCGATAACCGGCTTTCGTTACAGCCCGCGACAAGGCTCATATTTTAGCATATTTATTAAAGCTGTTTAAATTACTGAGCGTCTGCTCCATTCAATACCGGCCACAGTGATTTATATTACTCTATCCCCAGATACTCCATCTAATAAATAACTTGGCAATCTCTGCACCCATAAATATCCCCGGCCCTGGCAAAAAGCAATTAAAGCCCGCTCGCCGATGCCGCTTCCCGGCGCTTCGGGGCCGGAAGACGTGGCCCCCAAAAGGGTCTGCGCCCTGGGGAGCAAACGAGCCCGTACAAAAAACAAACCACCCCCCAAACTAAACACCACTCTTACAATGCCAGAAAGGATGCCCCGAGCACAGAACGTGCTGAGACCCCCCGGTTCACACGGCATCGCACGCCCAACCCTCGTGCCGAGGGCTCTCCCGCAGCGCTGGGATGCCGGGATGATCGCCTGAAAACCACGGCGGCCGACACCGGCGCTGCCGGGAAGGGGACGTGAGGGCTGCCCGGCTCTCCTCTCGCCTCTGGGGACCACCCCTGCCCTCCTGGGGCTGCCGCATCGTTGTCCAAACCGAGCGGGCTGACAGAGGCAGCGTGCCGGAGGGGCTGCCGCAACATCCCCTGAGGAGCTCAGTCTAAGCTCAGGCTCACTGGGGTTAAAAAAAAACAACCACCCACCCCAAGTGAGCCTTTTGCTCCCGGGTGCAGGCAGAGGACAGGCTTTCCCGCACCCCCAACCGCCTCTTTCCCCGGCGCGGAAGGGGCGGCGCGACGGGACGAGCCGCGGCAAAGACACGGCGCTGTCTCTGCGGCCCGATAGGCCCCGCAAGGCAGTAAATTTCCCAGCAACTTGACACGTTAATATAGAAGTACAGTCTGTTATAGCAGAGGGAGATTGTCTGAGTCCTTCAGGGGAAGCGGCAATCCGAAAATGAAAAGTGTGCGCCAGCGACCGCTGGAAAATGTAGTTAATGCTTGGAGCGGAGCCGGCCAGCTCCAACGGTGCGGCCCCGACAAGCTCCGCTGTGGGAAGGCTGTCCGCCTCGCTCAGACGAGGAGATGACCTTATCCCCTATTACCAGCAGCCTTGCACCTCTCCCCTCCACTGACATCACCTCCAACAGCTACCAGCAAAATCTAAAAACAGCAGCAGCATCCAAGATGAGACTCACCGCATTTGCTGCCCACTCACAAGCCTGCGAGCCATCCCTCCCCAGCAGTTTTTGGTCCAAGATGACAGCAGCACCATTAGTGGATGCTGAGTCCGCTGGATATTCGTGCTCCCGGTACGGACCAACGCTGGCAGGCGGGCACCTCCGGAGCGGCTAACTCCAACTCCAAATGCTCGAGGGCTGCTCGCTCGAGAGGAGCTCCTCTCCCTCCCTGCGGTGCCTCGCCGGGGCGAGGGTGACGAAAGGGGCACCAAGCAGAGCTGGGACTGCGCCATCGACCCTGCGTGCCCGCCTTCGCCCCGGACCCGTGCCCCCGCTGCCAGGGGCTTCCCACCCTCCCTAAGCGGGCGCTGCGGTGCTCGGCTCCGCACCCCAACGAAGAGCTAAAACTAAATAAAAAGAGAACAACATATGTCCAAGGAAGCCGAGGCGATCCGCATCCCCCGGCAGATATTTCATCTGCTGCACAACAGGCACAATTAGCTCCGCACACCTTTCCTTGCCCAGCACCCGCTCCGCTCGTGTACTTCTTGCATCGCCTTCCCATCCCGCCTCCTGCACGCAGCCCTGCTGAGGACAGAGGCACCCTGACAGGCCAGACAGGTCACAGACAGACGGACGGGACAGCACCCCAGCTGCAGACCCACCTAAGGATGCCAGCACAGCCTTGGCCGTGGCTCTGTCAAGGCTGTCCCCCAGGACGATCACCGTCTGACTGTCCTTGTCCCCTAGGACCAGGCCACGCTCCCCCGACCTGCAAAGGGTCACGCATGCCGGGGGTAAGCCGGAGCTTGCCGGAGCGTCCTGCCCTCCCGGCTCACGGCCGGCATCCCTTTCCCATCCCCTGAGTCCCAAACCACAAGCACAAAGTGACATGCAGAAACTGGTGCTCCGGACGCAGACGCCAGCCTGTCCCCCTCCCAGGCACAGAAATACCTTCATTCCTGCACAAAAAAATACCACTACGGCCCCAATGCTCCCATTCGGCAAACACTAAACCACGCAAATACACACACCAAGCCCAAAGCCCTTCCCGTAGCAAAGGATGCCGAGGCAGCGGGCAGACGTGCCGGCAGGTCTCGCAGGGGAGAACGGCACCTCCCGACCCCCCCGGCCGCAGCCCCCAAGGCGGGGGGCTGGGGAAGCCCCAGGCTGCTGCCTGCCCTAATCCGATCAAAAACGTTCCCGAGAGCCAGCAGGGATGTGCGGTGGGGGGATGCCCGTGGAGAGCGCGGGGACCCCCCCGGAAGGCTCGATACCCTGCCGTGACAGCGATTGTTGCCTACGAGGTTACCGGGACTTGGAGAAGGACATCTAAGGGCCTTGATTACATTTTTATAGATCCTACTGGCCAGGCTGTGGAGGACAGCATCTCAAGGGCACACCGGCTTTGCCTTTGGGGGAACTTAATCCCATGGGAGGAGCAGGCGGGAGCTGGGCCCACGTGGGGACGCAGCTGGCAGCGGACGGGACCCGAGCACGGGCAGGCGGGATGAGCCTGGTGACAAACACGACCGTGCGGATAAAACCAACCCACAGCCATTCCCTGTAAATACCCTGAGGCGGGTACGGCCGAGGCACACGCGCGGCTGCCCTGACAAGCATCCCACCAGAGCTGCCGTGTCTCAAGATGGGGACAGCTTGGCATCGGCGCTGGGCGCGGAGTCCAAAGGCTCTCCCGTCCCCCTATAGAGCCCTCCCGTCCCCTGAAGGGCCGGGTCATATAGCCCTGCCGATACCTCGTGGCCCGCCAGCGTGACTACGGATGCGTTCCTATCATCTACCTGCTGACGGCATCCTTTCCCTGCATTACCTTTGGTTCTTTACATTTACACCCTGCCCTACATCCCCGACACAGCAAATACCCAGTAGTTATGACAGCCTCTCCGCACTACATACAGAAGAGAAGACACGATCGCCGGGTGAACATACTAACAGCCAGAGAAGTGGCGAGAGCCGTTGCCCGCTCTGCCTTTCACCGGGTTAACACCTCCTCACGCGCATAATATACTTTATAACAGCTTGCTCCTCCGAGCAGCTCCCGTTAGCCCCCATGCACGTCACTACACGCCTCATCATAACTAAGGAAAAAGACTGAGACTCTCCTCGACTGCCCGTGGGCAATAAAGCCATAACGGGCAGAGGCCCCCACATGCCCAAATTAAACAGCCCTCAGCTGCCATCGGGCTGGGACATGGATTCCCGGGGTTGCATCCTGGGCAGACGTGGCCATGGCCCTCTCCAGAGGTCCTCCCCAGCCCCAAGGCTGCTCGCAGGGTGGGGGCGAGATGCTCGCCTTCCCGGAGCTGCAGGGGGGCAAGGCGATACGGGGGCACACGGTCCCTATGCCCCCCTTAATCATAGTCCTGGCTTCCTCGGAAAAGACTACAACTACAAGCAAATTGAATACAGAATAAATCCCGAGGAAGCGAGGAGCGGCGCGTTGCCGCGCGGTCTCGCCGGAGCGGTGTGCGGCCCGCGGAGGATTTCATCGACCCTGCGTAATATTAATCACGGGTAAGTTAATGCATAATGTTTGGTAGGCCAAAAAATACATTTGCACTGTAATTTCTTGTTTGTTCGGAAAGCCGGTGAGAGAAATTGAATGTGAAAGCGATGCCACTAAATTCAATAACAATAAGCCTGTGATTTATCTCCTTCCTTTACTGCTCGAGACCCGAACCGCGCTGATTCACGCTCTCCGTCGGGCCGGTTTTTGCCACCCCTCGCAGAGACGGTGGATGCCATGCATCCCCTCCCTCCCGAACCGGGGAAGCCGGTGGGGTTGGCCACGGCATCACGCCTCGGTGACGCTGCCACGTCCTGCGATGCTCCGTGCCGCGCTCGGGACATCCTTGGCAAGCACAGCCAAGCCATGCCGGGGACTTTCCCGAACACCACCGGCCCCGGCGCCGGCCTCACCCGCGCTTCTGCTCCACGGCCACCGCTCTGGGGACAAAAGAGATTGGGGAGATCTTGTGAGCCGCTACCAGATGCCCAAGCGTGAGGAGGGATGGACAGGGAGGCACGGGTCCGGCATGGTGGTAATCATGGACTCCGCGTGACGCTGACACACAGGACTGACTCATCTCCCGGCCGCTCCTGAACGCCGATCCTTACCGGAGGCACTCGCCGTCGCGGCCCCCAGACTATTTTTAGCTGCCAGATCATTACTGCCGCACGCCTCGGAGCGGAGAGCCTGTGCAAGCGCCAGGGCTGACACAGGCACCTGATGTCCCTCCTCCACATCGTTAACTCCTAATCCATTAAAAGAGACCTCTTCCTACCCCTTTATAATTAAAGTGAGATGATAGATGGACACCTGTGGGCTCTTCATACCGCTGGACGACAGCCACTTGCCCACCTCTACTTGCGGGACGGGTCCCCGTAGGGACGGCCCTGCCCGCAGAGGGGGACATCTCATCTCCAGTGCTCTGCGGAGACACGATAGCCTCCACGGACACCGTCCCACCTACAGCGAGCCGTGCTCCTGCCCTCACCACCCCCTCTCAGACACCCCCCGTTTTGGGGAGACGCAGCGTTCACGCTGCTCCTTCACCTCTCCAGCTGCAGCAGGGGCCCGTGCTCTCCCACGGGTGACACTGTCACCCCCAGGGATCGGGACCACCACCCTAGTCACCTTCTTCCCCAGCACCCCCGGTTGCCTACAGCCCCACGTGCCTCCGGCTCTGCAGGACGGAGCTGTCAGAGGTGTCCCCGCACAAGGACTCATTAGCGTACGGAAAGTCAGCACAAAGAAGGCAAATATGCTGAAAGCTCACATTTCGCCCGTGCTTTCCATCTCCTTCGCGGATGAGAAGCGCGGCGGGACGGCGCCGGCGGCCTCCGTCTGTCCCTGCGTCTCTGCTGAAGGCACCACCGATACAAGATACAAGAACGGCTCCCGTTTGGGGCTGATGCCCTTAAAGAAGAGGCAGGCACGCACCCGCGAGCCAGCTCCCAGCTGGGGAGCACCCCTGCCAGATAGAAATGGATGTGTTTCCCCACCTCCACCCCGTTTCGGGGTGCAGGGACACACAGAGTAACCCTGCGCAAACGCACCCCGACATCCCGTCTAGCCGGCGGGGGAAGCGACGGGGGGCAAGGAGGCGACGGCGGGAGTTTTAACTGAGTGTTGCTTCTCAGCAACAAAGATCATCTCTGATCGAACCCATTCTGATGACAGCCCAATCTGAGAGGCTCGTCAGAGCTGATTTTATCGAGATTAAGCACATCCGACAGCTACAGTTTGGTCAACAGAATGATTGACTGTTTGGTCAACAGCCAAGCGAGCGCCGTGCCACGCGCGCTCCACAGGTGCTTCGTTTCGGGGGAGATCTTCCCCTTCCCTTCTCTGGGTCTTAAACACTCCCTTTTCACAGCCTTCCCCCGGTAAAACACCCTTTGTGTGATCCTTTTACGGGACTGGATCATAACGCGCACGTTTCAAACACATCCGTGCTAGGCAGCGTCTCCCGACCGCTTGCCGCGCACCCTTTTTCTCCAGGTTTTCGCCTGGAGACGGGGAAAGCAATAAAACCAAAACTCGGAGCGTTATACCTACTGTGTAACCACCTGTCAGTAAATTTATGAACAATTAGGAAGTGAGAGTGCTTCCCAGGGAGCTATTTGTGCGCGCGCTAAAACGTTCTTTCTGTTCGGAAATATAATGGGGAAACAACTTCTCCAGTTCTCCCCCTTCTTCCCTATTTTCGCTTTTTGCAGTAATTAATCAGCTGCCGCTGAGCTTTTCTTCCGTCGGCTCCCGGTCCCCGCGGCACATCCCGACGGCTCCGCTCCCGCTGGCTCCTTTTTGCCGATTTCAAGAAGCCTCGAGAACGGGAGCCCGAGGACACTCTCCGGGTGCTCCCCGTCCCGTCCCTCCTCCACACTCCCGCCTGGATTTCGGGTTAGCACTTCGTGCCAGCCACTTTAAGGACAGTGGCTGTTCCCGTCTCGGCGGTGGATGCTGTTTTCTTCCTGCCGGTCGGGCTCTTCCTCCTCCCAGACCTTCCCCCTCTCCGTGCCCTCGCTCCTTCTTTACTCTTTCATTTTTGCTGCCTCCCAGACTTTTGATGCTCGGTGCTTTTCTGTGTGCGCACGTTTCCTTTTCTCTTCCCTTTGTTCTACAAGTCTCTGGGCTTTTCTTCTCCTCTTTTTTTTTTTTTTTTTGGTTTGTCTTTTATTCCCCCTCCAGTTGCTTCTTTCTTCAATGATTGCTATTCCTTCTCTGGGCACGCTTCGGCTTTGAATTCACCACCACATTGCTGCCGAATCTCCCCCATTTGGCCGACCTCGCTTTCCTGCCCATCCTCGGTTTCTTCGGGGAGGGAGGAAGGGCGAGGAGAAGGTCTGGTTGCTCCTGTCAAGCCTTCTCCTGTCTACATTGCTGTTCGTGGGCGCTCCTTTCCCTCCATGGGAACACAACTCTCTATGCTAGACAAGACTCGGTGGACATCGGCCACCACCTTTAACGACACCGGTGTCACTCTCCAAAACCTGACGTGCTCTTCAGGGAGCCCTGGAAACCACGCTGGGGCAGCGAGACTCCTTCCCACCGAGCCACCTCATGACTCCACCACCGACCCGATTCCTGGCTGAACACCCGCAACCTGCAGCACCCCGGTCCACCGCGTCCCCGCACCCTCTGGGACCGGCCTCCGGGCCGGAGGCAGCTCCGCGGGAACGTGAAGGAGAGGCCCCCGCCGACGGTCCTGCCCGCACAGGGGGTGGCATTGGTCACCTCCCGCTGCCACATTCCCGGACGGCACCGACTGCGCCGTCCCTGTCCAGCACCACAACTAAGACGCCCTCAAGCATCCTGCCATTACCCTTACAGGCTCAAAATAGCTAAGCAGAGGGGCATGCCGATGAAAATGCATCAAGACCCCGAGATACTGTCAGCTCCAGGGCAGAAGCAAGCTTTGCTCCTGGTCCTGCAAACCCATGCCAAGCATCCCAACCTGCTTCTGCCTCGGGGGAAAAGAAAGCATCTCCCTGCAACCTGCTGCTGCGACGGCACCTGGCACGGCACCACCACTCCTCTCCCGTTTGCGGGTGCTCCGAGCACATTTGTTCTCCGGGCGCCTGATGGGAAGCCTGGCATGAGACCTGCAGGCACGGAGAGGAGAGGCACCGAGCGGCAGCGCCGATGCAAAGTCCTGGCAGAGCGATGCTTACAAATGGCTCAAGGTTTTGACTGCCTGCCCCAGGCTTTCGCTTCCCGAAACGGCGGCTTTCAAAGACCCCCTGCCTCAGAACAAAAAAAAAACCCTGCTCCTCCCCGGCAGCTCCCCCTTGACTCTTCCTAACGGAGCTTGTGCTAATTGATTTTTCCTCTGCGCTTGCTTGCGGTTGCTTTTTGTCCCTCTTGCGCCATCCAGCTAAATAAACCACTCTGCCTGGGTTGGGTCCCTTTCCTTCCCCGCCTGCTCATATACCCCCAGAGAAGGAAGTGTGGGACATTACTTTAAATGCCACGGACATTATGTGTTTTGGGCTTTCGCTCCTGCTGGGAAGACGTCTTTCCAGCCTAAGTGATTTTTTTCCATTTCCTCTTAACAGCCCTTTGATTTCCTTTTTATTTCCCTGCACTCCATCCCCACCGCTATGAGCCCGACCTCCGGGAGAGTCTCCTGCTTCAATTAACCGTTTCGCTCGTCCCCGCCAGGACGATTAACCCGGTGCAGTGAGGGCTAGCCAGAGCCGAGCCTCCAGACAGAGCCATCGACAAAACACTTGATTAGACCCAGAGGTACGGCAAAGGGAAAGTCGTTCTGGGATACAGAACCCATCCAAATGTCACCGGCCCCTTCGCCGCCTGACTTCATGAGCAGCTTCAATGCCCCGAGGGGAGAAACACGTGCGAGGCAGTTTCCTCCACCCGCGGCCGTGCCACCCCGGCTGGAGATCTCAGCCATCGCCCAGTAATTGTGCACTTGTTCCAAAAATGCCAAGAGACGAACTCGGGCAGGTACGGAGGACCTGGGACATCCTCTCACTGCTGCCAGCAGGATGGAGGGCAGTCGGCCCCCTGGGGACCACACCACAATGAGCGGCACATACAAGACAGGCAGGTGATAAACACTTTGCTTTGGACACCAACAAGACAGCGCTGTGCCCCAAGAACCACCTTCGCCATTCCTGCAAACCCTCTATCTAAGATGTAGGTAAAAATTTGCCAGTCCAGCACGCTCCGGGAACCTCTGCCAACATTTTGCGTCAGACGTTTTGCATCACATTTACTGCACGCCACCTCTTTCCCTCGCTATCATCTTGTTTCTTAGGTAGGCAAAAAAAACCCAAACCACCCGGTAAAGGGTAAGTATCCCAAGTGCAGATGAATCTCCCGAGCAGGGAGGCGAGGTGCTCCGGAGGTCGCAGCCTGCATCGCTGCCTCTCGCCCTTTCCCTTCTCCGGGTTGAGCTGCATCTGC
The DNA here is from genome assembly GCA_013400755.1 of Pelecanoides urinatrix. NCBI lineage: Eukaryota > Metazoa > Chordata > Aves > Procellariiformes > Procellariidae > Pelecanoides > Pelecanoides urinatrix. Next base: position 1,160,617 of record VZTQ01012108.1, on the reverse strand, counting down.
TTCTGTGCAGCACGTACACGCCCCTTACACCAAACTCTCCACGTCTAAATACTAAGCACTTCATTTATAAGCACTTTTTACATTTAGAGCCTATTATCGGGTCTTTCCTATGACAACCAAAGAAGGCTGAGCCGCTCCCCTCACCTCACCGTGTAGCCTCCTGGTAAGGTTTTAATAAGTATTGCAGTCTCAGCTCCTGGCTGGATATCAAAGCTAGCGCGATAAAAGCAAACTTAACTGCGGCCGTCGTGAAGTCTGTGGTGCTGGGGGGAGCCCGGAGCACGGTCTGCGTCAGGGAAGAAGAGCTCAACAGGGCCGGCACAGGGTGAGGCGATTGCCCTTTTGGAGACTCGAGGAGCCAGTTGTTATCAGGCAGAAGGAAAAAATAAAGACTCAGTTTGCTTTCGAGACACTTGCTGAAGAGCTACGCGTGCGGTGGTGCCACTTTGAGAGGCGGCAGATGAGACAAGGGACACAGGACCGGCTCCGGGAGAGCATCCTTACGTGCGTTTAGCAAACCGGCTGCACGGCCACAACCTCACTACTGCGAGCGAAGGCCACGGTCCTGTGAAACCCGCCCTGGCTGCCGGGGCGAGGAAAGAGGCAAATGCTGAGATGGGAAAATGGATCGTGCCAACCAGAAACTAACAGTAACAATGCCGGCAGCCGGGAGAGGTTTTAACGAAAAATCTATGGCGAGTAGGATTAAGGCAGTACAGAGGAGGGTTCTCTAAATAAATCAGAAACAGAGGACATCTGAGGAATACCAAAGGCCACTATTAGAGAGCGACGACCAGTATCGATGTTCACTGCCAAGATCTCCGCCAGACAGGGTGCCGTGCCGCTTTGGCATGTACGCCCTCCTCTCTGCAGCCGCTGCTGCGAGGAGGACCCCAGGCTTGCTCTTTCCCAGGGCACTGGCTGCAAAAGTCACAGCCTCGACCAAAACCTTGACCCTGAGCTCCATTTTTCAGCCTGAAATACACCCTGTGTCCTGAAACAGCCCACGCCACAGAGGCACGGCTGAGCCCCAGCCACGGTCTACCACGCTCCTTGCACCCAAACCATTTTGCGGCACGATGCGGTAAGGTCTCCCGGCTCGTCCCCGCAGGCTGGCACCTCCCGGGAGCTGAGGTGGGCTTCATGGGGCAGGGTCGTACCCGCAGGCAGGAGGGCTGACCCGAGGTCCAGCCCCTTGGCATCCTCTGCTCAAGCTGTTTATGGCAGGAGGAGGATGAGGTGGCTCATCTTCTATTGATACGAGATTAAATGCCAGTTCTCTTGAGATCCGTAACTCTCCCCACGACACGCCGGCATGCCACGAGCGCGGCGCGTGTCCCTCAAAGCGTCCATCCCATTGTCACGAGGTGGCCCCAAAAAAAGGAGGAAGAGGGAGACAAAAAAAACCCCTCTGGCTTCCTGCCACCTACACTCTTATAAACCCTTGTTAACGGCTGTTGCAATGAACCAATCCAAAAGACAATATTAATAATGACACTAAGGGACACATTTACTGTTGACTGCGACTCTCTGGCAGATTTATCACCGGCTTGCTAGGAGGGAAGGCTGGGCCCCGCAGTAGCACAATTAAAACCCGATTGAATACAGGGACAAAGAATCAATACTCTATCCGGCCAACTTTTAGTTTTGCAAAATACAAATATAAATTAATTGACCTGAACACGTTTGCTAACTAGTCATTACTGCCTGCTCGCTGGCCAGCTGGCACGGGCGAGGTGTGACGCCAGGGTGTCCGTGGCCATCCCCTGCGGTCCTCCTGCCCTCGCTGCTGGGATGGCTGCCTCCTTGATGAAGGAGGACCCCAAACCTCGTTTTTAAGCCAATATTTAAGGTCAGGAGAGCTACGACAGAAACAGGGCTTCGCTCCCTCCCCTGCAAAGCGTGTGCTCTGCTTGCATGCACAGCCAGGACCGAACGCATCCTTGGAAAACCGCTCCCTTCCTCCCAGCACAGAACAAAGGGCTATGTGTTATTCACCCTTGTAGAAAACTGGCTCTTCCCCTGCATAAAATCGCGGAGGCTAACAGCCCTTGGCTGTGCCGGCGGGCAACACCGCACAATCCACTGGAAAGCCACCAGGCAACTGCGCTGGAGCAAGGAAGGATTTGCTTTTCTGGACACCACCATCAACAGGACAGCAAGACGGCATCTACGGGTGGATTTTCTTGGCATAACAACTTAGGCAAACCACGTGGCTTGAGCTTAGAACTTCTGAGCATGGTCTACTTGAGCTCAGCCTCCCCAGCTCCTCTCAGGCTTCCCCACAGCTGCAGAGATGCAACACAGCTGACAACCACAGTCCTTGCTGCGCCGGGAGCAATTCAACACGGCTTGCTCACGCCAGAGGAAAACCTTTCCCAGCACATTTAGGAACACCTCGCCACCGGACCATCGCTCTGGATGCAAACTATCCCTCGCCTTCACCCGCCCAAGCCCGGCGAGCACCTGCATCGCAGGCCCCGCTCTGAAAAAGGGGCGAGGGGAGCGGGCGCTGAGCGGTTCGCCTGATTTCATGAGGTGCCAAGCACTCGGATACTTCACTGGTGTTGACTGGATGGATTAGCACGATTAGAGAGCAGACAGGATAAACAGATTAAACTTCGCAGACGGACGGCTCACGCGCAACTCAAAAAGGGGGAGAGGGAGAGGCCCCGCAAAAGGGGATGGAGGGGATGCTGCCGGGGGTCCTCAGCTCCCCTCTTCCCGAGGAGAGCGCTGCCCGGTGCGGGGCCCCCGACACGCTCCCGCTGAGACCTGGCAGGAAAACCGGCTGGATGGGTGGCTACAATCAAACCCTGCCTCCTCCAAATGAGAAGGACTCATAAATACATACATATCCCTGCTGCGGGCTTCTCGGAGACGTGTCGAGGCCGAGAAATTTTTCAGATTTGCTCATTGCAAAATCAATACCCATCAGCTGTTTGAAATTAAAGGAAAGATTAGGTCCTGGTTTTATACACGCTTTATTGTATTCCGAGAGCTTTCTACTCAGCCAGATAAATCTTCTTTAAGAGGATTAGGAAACTTTCATTATCTTTATCTAACCTGAACTAACACTAACGCTGAAAAATTAATCTAGAGACCGGACAAAAGCCGGTAGCCGGTGCAAAGCCACAAGGATCCGGAGGCGGCGTCCACCGGAGTGCTACGGGCACCCGGATCTGCCGGCACCCGGACCCGGTGGTCAGAGCAGCCTCAGGAACGCTGCTTTGCTACCCAATAGCATCTGCGACACCGACACACTCGCCGTGCCAGTGACTTCGACATGCTCACGCGCTCTGCCCTCTCCCCCAAAACCAGGGAGCCTCGTGCTGTTGGGGTCCGCTCCTCCACCACGCTCTCCCGAAGCATCTTCGGACGCGAGCCCGAGCATCTTACTAACGACTCCCCGACGCAGTGAGACGAGCAACGTGGGTCCCAAACAGCAGGGATGGGTCAAATTCACAGCAGGGACAGGCAAGGGGGAAGAAGGAGGAGGACAAAAGCCCTAATTTCAGTTCCCTGGTGTCCTCTGCCCCACGTGACGACTGTACGACACGGCCAGGCTGAGACGACGCAAGTCCATCTCCTCCCCATCACGGCAGGCTGTTGTCAACACCCCGGTCCCCAAGCGGCTCAACCCCCAAAGCAACGGATGTTGGTCTGATCCCTACATCTCCATCACCAAGAAGGCCTCCAAACTCTTCACAAATCCAGGCATCCTTCAATATCAAATGGTCGGTTTGGCAATTGTATGTTAAGACCTACCTTGCACGATGAGATGGACGCGCGAAGTCTTGGGGTGATTGTCCGTCTGCACGGAGCAGGTGTAGGGGCCCTCATCGTAGACGTCCACATTGTGTATCTTGATGCTGTACTGGGTCTTGGTGTTGGAGAGGATGACCACACGGTTGTCTATAGACCACTTGTCATTGCCGGCGTACAGGATGGTGCTGCGGTTCAACCACGCTACCCGCGTGACCCTGTCATCCACGGTACACCTGCAAAGGAAGAGACAGAGGGTCACAAATGCGGGGGCACAACGTATGGCTGGCTTCCAAAAGGGGATGCAAGCAGGACGGCTCTCCATCGCACACAGCCGGACCACTGGCACGGAGATGCCGTGCGCCACGTCCGGGCTACCCTGCTGCCACGTCCCGCATCCCCCCTTCACCTGAGATTTCACAGAAATGGCAGCTTCACCAGAAAAAAACCCTGCCTTTTTCTTTTATACGGAGCTGGGGAGCCGCAGATGAAAATCCCATTACATTTGACCTCCGCAAGCCGCGCACACTTTCCGTGCCCCCCTCCCCGCCGCTCCCCCTGCCCTTGCTGCACGCGGAGAATTTCAGATGAAGCTGTAAAATTTGCTGACAGTTCGGCTTGTCGGCGCAGCCCTCGAGCCATCCCCGGCGTGATATACGCACCCGCCGCCGGCGGAGAGGGGCCGCGGCACACGTGCGGGGAGTGGGGAAGAAGAGAAACAGCCGGAGACGGCGAAGCCAGCGCGCGGGGAAGAGAAGGGAACATTTGGATAAGCAGCTGTAAATCCTACAAGTGCCTTGAAAACACAACACGGTCTTTTCCATTATTTATTTCCTGCCTGGCTCCCACTTTCCCGGCTCCGAGACGCGCGGGGGCTCGGCAGCTCCGGTCCGCGGCGCTGACTTACGCTTGGCAAAAAACAGAGGAGGAGAGAGGGGAAGGGAATTAAAATGTTCCCAGAGAACATGGCTTTTTCATTCTGTTTGATAGATTTTTCTCGATCTATTTACTTGTGGCCTTCTCTGCCGCCGCCGTGGTGCTCGCAGCAAAACCACCAAGCATTTGGCTAAATTAAGAGCTCGGCATTTCTCGGGAGCTTTGCCTTTCCCACCCGAGGATCGCGGCAGGGGAGATTTCTCTCTCTGGGAAAGCAAACCTAGGTGCGAGCTTGTGCCGGCGGCGACAGCGCTGCCGCAGCTCTGTGCAGCCAAAATCTTAGGGAAAAGGTACCTACAGTCAATCAAGAAACTCGTGCAAGTCCCTCTCCACACGTCTGTAAATTCAGAGACGGGCTGGCGGGCTGTCCCCGTCCTCGTCCCCGCCGCGGCACCTCTCCTGCAGAGGCTTCGGGGGTGTTATATGCCTCCCTTGCTGGGATTGCAGAGCGTCACCTTGATCGAGATTATTAATCGGGCGGAGGGAAGGGGCGATACTTGGCATGTTTGAGGGTCCCCCCGGGCGCTCGGTTCAGAGAAACGAGCCATATATCCTCCCGCAAACAAGTAATTTTCCCCTTGCAGGAGCTGTACGTCTCCGCCAGCCACATCGCGTACGGACGCCGGGAAAGACGGATGGCCCTCCGTGCCCGCCGCGGCACTGCCGGCATGCCGGGAGCCCACCCGGGCATCGGACCTGCCCCGGTGCCCGCACAGCGCCGGCTCTGCTCCACCGGACCTAGCCGGCCTCGTGCCGGTGGATGGCATCGTCCTTGTCGGGAAGCCGAGCCCTCCCTTCGTTCAAATTAACTGGGGGAGAGCTAAGCGCAGCCGAGTTAAGTTCGGCCCCGGGGGATTCCAGTCTAGTGGACTATTACTGCTGTCTCACTTCTTTATAATGAATAATAAAGAGATACTTACACACGGCTTCTGTAAATTATTCATTGCGTGCGCTGAAAAATCAGGGCAGCAATATGTAAAACAGACAACTTGCATGTCTGCGCTCATATAAATATCCAGACTACAGCCCTGCGAGGTACTCTCGGGTCCCCTCATTAGGGGTGAAGCACAAGGATCAGGGTTTGAAGTGACAGGGACACGAGAAGCTCGTGCCATCGCCGGCATCGTTCGACCACCACTGCCCAGCTTCGGCTGGCGCGTACCGGGTGCGCTTCCCAGGGAGATTTGGGGCCTGTCCGGGACCCCTGAGAACTGGGGTTGCTCGTTTTGCGTTTACAGCTTGTATTTATGGCTCAGAGCTGCACCTGCGCAAGTGCACAGGGATGCCGTGGGCCAACACGCTCACGCGAGGAAGGGCAAGGACAGCATCGCCCTCCCTTGCCCGTAGTGCCTGGTGACCAGTACCACCCTAAAAACCACTCGGAGCAAATGAGCAGGAGCAATTTGGAGACTCCTTCTTCTAATAAACTCATGCCAAGAGCAAAGGCTCGCTCTTCAGTTGCTGCTACTCAACAGCTAATCTGGGACCAAGTCCCTTCGGCTCTCCTTGCTTAGCATCGTGCTCCTCTCCCCGGAGCCCGGGCTGTCCCCTGCAGCTCCAGGTGGGAAGGGACCAGACAAACCACCTCCTTCAAAAACACCAGCCCTCCTGCATCTCCTAGCAATGCGTCAGAGCAACCACCAGCAGAAAAGCCACCGTCCATCAGCTGCCAGGGAGAGCACAGCGTTTCCAGAGGCACCTTCTCAGCTCACCTTCCCACCGGGAGTTTTCCCGTGCCTTGGGAATCAGCGCTTCAAAGGCAAATACTGACCGACACCCCGAGGTGAGGAGCACCTTGCCAACTTCTTTACCTGGCTCGGAAAGCGATCTCTGTTAGCCACTAAGCTGCCGGCGCTCCCTCGTCTGCCGAGCCATCTTTGCTACCTCTTTCCAATTGACCAGGATTATGGTAATGTCTCCAGTAAGCAAACAGGTAAAGAGACTTCTGCAAAGTGTTTAGATAAAGCAGACAAGCTCTGACAAAGCTGGATAATAAAGCGGGCCAGGAGCTTTTCCCTTGAAGGGATCTAATTAAGAACAAAGACAAACCCCCATTAACAGTCTCCTGAAGGCGCTATATCCATCTCCAGAAGAAACTGCCTTATGAGTCCAGAAGGGACAAAAGACAATAAAGCGCCTGTCAGACGGGAGGGAAATGAACCCATCCTGGCTCTGCGGTTCACCTGGAGAAAACCCGTCAGCAAAGCCGGGGGAATATCTTGGGACTGCTGTTGTCAGCCCAGTCCCGAGTTCCCAGCACCCGCCTCGTCCCAGCTCCCCCAGGCAGCCCTTCTTCGTGCAGTGCGACCGGTCCCATCTGCTCCTCCATCTCTGCATCCCACTTAGACCCTCGCTGCCTTCAAGCAAAGACTTTTCACCATCTGCCAGAGCGGGGAGCCTCGGGTGCTGGGTTTCGCCCGATCTCCGGCCCCCCGCAACGCTCACACTGATACTCATCGGGCGATGAACCCGAACGCGGCAGCGCGAGAAGATGCATGAGGGAGGGAGTTGGGGGCACCGGTGCTGCGCTGCTTCTCCTCTAATTGCCCCTATTCCTCATCCTTAAATGCTAATTTTGAAGTTTGCCGAGGAATTATTTCACTTAGTGTCAACAATACAGATAACTCCGCCGACGCACTCTTTGTGTTCGGTGGCACTAAGTGACCGTCTCCCTCCTCCCAGACTTATTAGGAGAGACCCCCGCGTCGCTCCCACGGCAGGCTCCTGCCCGGCCCCATCAATGACACTGACAGCGCTTCTCCTACGCGTGGGACGTGATATAACACCCACCGCCTTCATCCCCCGCCTTTCCCAGTCCACCTCACGGAACTTTGCTGCGCTGCCGACTTGGCCGAGCACGAGAGCCAAGCCAGGCTGCGCATGCGGCGCGAGGCTGGGGCTGCCCTCAATGCCTGTCCTGTGGTGAGGGAAATACCATGTCCAGGGTCGGCACAAGTTTTCTGGCACTGGTTTAGAGGGATAAACAGCATGCGAAGAGTCGGAGGAATAAAGCAAGTCTCTGTGGGTGCAAAGTATCCCGAGGGATGGGATGCTTGGGAGCCCAAAATGTCCGTGCGTATCCCAAGCAGTCCAGGTGACTGGTTTGCACCTGCAGAGCCGGGACCGCTGGTCCCCGGCCAAGCCGAGAGGCTCGGGGAAGATGCTCATCCTTGGATCAACCCAAACCCCTCCCGTTCCCTTGTGCAAACCAAGAATGCTCTACCTTTAAATACTTCTATGGCCCTTCAACCCCAAACCGCTTTTCTCTCCTGTAGGCAAGGCGCCTCGTCAAAATGACAAATGGAGATGCCGAAACCAGTCGCAAACTGGCTGGCTGACCCAGTTTTCAGCGGCTAAAATAGCTCACCTGGATGGGGAGCGAAGCCCCTCGACAGCGACAGGGTGGTGGGGAAGTTTCCAACCAAAAGTAGCTGTCCCAGGGGCAGAGCAAACACCCCGGCACCCTTGTCTTTGAGAAGAAATTATTAATTACATTTGCCGGGGACTCCTAATGGGATTTCTCTTTCGCTTCCAGTACTTGCCCCAGCTACAGAGTTAAGGGGCTCTGAACGCCTTTTATTCCAGGCGGATGGGGCAAAGGCAGAGGAGATTTATTTGTAATCATCGGAAATAAACACGCTTCCTCAGAAGTAAATACAAAAGAACAGAACCTGGCTGGGCTCCCGCTTCGTTAAAGATGCAAATTAGAAGCAGGCCATCAAAATGCGGCGGCTCCTCTAATCCTCTCCCAACAATGTAAACCGTCAAATTAGCCGCGGGTACAATGGCATCTGCGGCGTGTGACGGCGGGTCTCGCACAATAGTTCCCCGAGGGCAGGACTGCGCTGCCTGGGTTTCCGTCACTGTCATCCCTGATATTTATTCTTGGTGCTGAGGGCAGGAGGCACTTTGTCTTCATTCTCCATCCCTTCCGCTGGCACCCTGTCTCCTCCCTGAGGCACCCGCGGTATCCCTTCTCCCACCTCTCCCATCCATCCTGGACCCTGGATGAGGGTGCACAGCCCCACAGCATCCCCACGCCATCCCAGCGCCCCGAGGACGGAGGGGCCCCGGGATGTGCCGTTCGGCATCGCCCAGCATGACCACCTCCCGTCCAGCCCTCCCCACCCGCTCGGCAAGTCCCGACCCATCACCGGGTTTCCCCACGGGAAAACAAAAAGCGTGGGATGCGCAGGGAGCTCGGCCAGTCTAAACTATTCTCCTTTTCCCCATAAGCTCCCTCCCTCCGCACCATATGCCAGACACCCCAAATGCCTCCCGCAAAGCCATGCGTCACCGGCTCGCACTCTCTACAAGCTTAATTAATCGCCTGGCCCACCGCTACCGCGCCGCTTGGATTCCCCAAGCGCTCCCAGTGCTGTTCAAACCAGCTCCGGACCACCGGCAAACCCGTCCCCGCCAACCACCCCCTCCCCAGAGCCCTCCGAGGGCTACGGGACCCTCCTGCTCTCCCCAAAGGCTGGGGGCTCGGCGGGGAGGGTTTCTCCCTGCTGGTTCCCCTGCGGTGGAAGTTTGGTCACTCGCTACCGAGCCCCAGAATAGAAGCTGCTCCCTGTGAAAAAGTAAAGCCCAAATTGATACATTAGAGGTTGCTAAATATAAAATACCCATCTGCAAAGATAATAAGCCTGTGAGGGCAGGGGCTGTCGAGTTGCTCCATTTCAGATAGTTTAATGGTGTTTTGGTCCATGACTGCAGCTCCCAGACATTAGAATAATAACAAGATGATGAGGAGGGCGGGAGCTGTCTGTACGAGGCATCAGAAGTCAAGACGACTTAACGCTCGCTGTGCAACCCCGAGGGGACCGAGCCGCACAAACCACCACCGGCCGGTTTGCACCCAGCATCTGCGGGGCTTTGCGTGGCCTCTGTGGCAACCCAAGGGATGCAAAGTTGGAGCCCGATGCCCGGTGGGTGCCCAGCTCGACCTGATGTTGACTTGGGGAGGGGGTCTGCGCCCACCTTTGGCCTCGAAGGGGCTTGCCCTTTGCCTGCACCCCGCACATGCAGATGGCTCAGAAACAGGTCCTGGTTTGCACGGGGAAGGGATGAGCAGCGAGGCGAGCGGCTACACGGTGCCCCCGCTGCCGCTAAGTGACCACATCTTCTTCCCAAAGCCGTTCACGGGATTTTCTGAATTAATGCTCCACATCGAGCAAATCCAGAAACCGCCGTCGGCTCCGTTAAAGCAAGCTGGGCTTTCCCTTTCGTTCCTAAAGCCCTTCTTTCACTCCTCATTGCTTTTACTTCCAGCTTGCGGGGACACACGCTGCCCTGACATCGCCAGCAAGGGGAAAGGTGGCATGACGGGGTCGGGCACTCGGGCACGCTCTGCTCCCAAATCCCACTTGGTTTTCCCACCAGGAGTCCCTTGTTTCTGACACGACAACACATCCGTACCCTGATGACTCAGGGGCTGCTCAGAAACCCTCTGCAGCCCCCGGGAAGGTCGGCACAGCCTTCAGCGAGCTCTGGATCAGGGCTCTACGTGAGCCCTTTGCTGCAGGGAGCCATCATGGCCCTGCCCTGCACAAAGCTCCCGGTTGCTCTCCCTGCCCCACGCAAGTCACGGCCATTGCAATCTGCTCTGAAAGGCATCGCCCATCAGAAAATAACAGCAACGCTTTCTGCCCTCAGGACCGTACCAGGTTTGCAAACAGCCTCTGGCTACAGCCTAGCAGCCCCCAATTCCCCACGGAGCCACGGTCCAGCCGTGTCCGCGTGTCGGGATGCTCCCCCAGCGCAGTGGGGAAGGTCAGAAGGCATCTGCCTAAGCCCCGATGGCCAACAGCTGTTATTAGCTTAAGAGAAATCTTCATAAGGAAATATGAGGCGGCAGCAAAAGAAATAAAGCGGGAGGGCTTTGAATAGAGCAAATCGATGGGGATGTTTATAGAGCAGGTGGCACTTAAATGCTAACATCAGAGTCAGTCGATGCTGGCGGCCGCACCTAATCTCCCAAATAGAGATGAAAATGAAGGCACCGAGCAGGGGCAGCTGGTCTAGGAAAACCATGAACACTGGAAGAAGTGCAGCGACGCATCCTTCCTTGCCCAAAACAGTACCTAAGGGATTGCACCCTCTACCCAAAATCAGGTCCCTGACACAGCCGGGCACCGATTTCCAACTTGCTTGTGGCCGCCGGGCCATCCTGTGCTTTGAAGAAGGCTGGGACGTTTTTCCAGCTCCTCTCCAAAGAGAGGACCAACATCCACCAGCATTTACCATCAAGGCATCGCTACCCATCCTGGGACACATCGGCAGAGAGCTGTCTTCTCACCAGGGAAGCCAAATTCCCCTCTACCTTACACCGGGGCTCTGCCCTACGTGCCAGCGGGGAAGAAAAGACCCACCAAGAGACGCCCGCCAACGCCGTCGCCACATTTGAGGGTGCTGATTAAGGGACACGATCCGGCAAACTCCCCTGCTCGCGGCACGCCGGCGTCGGCAGAGCTCTGCGCCTCAATCAGCGCCCGAGTACAAATTCAATCAGCACTAATCTAACACAATGCAGCACCTGCGCCCCGGCTGATTTCTAGTGTTCTTCAATCAAAAGGAGGAGAAGAAACGCGGAGTTTATTGCTGGGGGTGCTAGCAGACCCGAACAGCAGAGAACCTGGAGTCTTCTACACCTGCGGTGGGCTTTTGGGGTTGGGTTTTTCCCTTGCTATTGTTTTTTTCTATGTTTTTTAGATCCACCTTCCCAGGCAGGGAGAGACAGAAATAACTGTTTCGCTGTCACAGTTAGCCATGTAGTTAAGTACCGGTAATTAACGCATGGCAATATGAGGCTCTGACCGCTATGATTCAGCCGTCCTGATGGGACTGGCGACCGTCTCCATCTCAGCCGGGCAAGGGGACCGCTTTCAACCCGGGAGAGAGCGGCCACGGCTCTGGCAGCATCCCGCAGTCGCAAAAAAAGAAAGGATGTTGGCAGCCTGGTTAACACACAGGCCAGAAGGAGCTTCTGCACAACCGGAGCAAACTGATGGTACATCTGTCCTTGGCTTGCAAGGAGGGAAAACTGCTCTGAAGCAGCCCCAGAGCAGGACAGGGCGGCAACGCGGCGAGGGGGATGGCAGAAGGGCACGTGGGTGACAACCCAAAATGGGTCCTTGGGGGAAACGAGGGTGCTTTGGATGGCCACCCGGCCAGGTCCCTATTGCACGTGGTCCTCAACGCTCTCGGTTGGTCAACCCCAATAGGAGTCAGGAGGGAAGCAAACCTCTTCTCCCGACCCCCCCATTAATTACCACCAAAAATATATTTGTCATGAGATGCCCGCTCCTATCTCTGCGGCTCTTAAGGGTAATGGAGAGGTTTCAGTCTTTGGAGGATAAGTCTCAGGCTCTTGGCTGCTTGCCCGGGAGGATTATTTTACATCAGGTTGAGTTCTGTAGTAATTATCTTCAAAACAGCTGGACTGCTGGATAAACTCGCTGTATCTTAATGCACAATACAAGAGCAAATACGGAGAATTAAACTGCAATTTCAGACGGGCCTGACAGATAGGCAGAAAAACCACTCGCTGGTGTTTCGGAGGCCGAGGCTTGGGGCTCCTCGCACGTTAAGGGTGGGGAGGCATTTTCTCATTAGAAATCAATTCAACCTTCCCCAGAGACAGAGCGGAGGGGCAAAGGAGTTTCCAGATGAAGATGTTTCACCCCCAAGCTCTCAGTGGAGAAAAAAAAAAAGCACCATTTTCCTGACCCTCACGGCTGAAAAATGAAGCGGTATTTGATGCTGGCCAGAAAGGTTGGCGGTTTGCAGAGCCCTGAGCCTTCGATAAAAGCCCAAACTTTCTAGGCACTCAGCTCCACACTGCATCCCTCGCCACGGAGCCGGTGGGCGAGGGGAAAATCAACTCCCCCCGTCCTCACCCCTCGTGCCTGGACATCCAGCCCCATCCCAGCAGGACGGAGGGGCCGACAGACGGACAAACCAACTCCCAGACAACTGGCCCAGAGACAAGCACCCTCAGCCCCATCACCAGGGGGAATGAAAAGGAAAAAAATCAGCGTCTTTCAGGATGGTGTTGCTGCAAGATTTAGCATGTGAAATCCCTGCAGACAGAACTAAAAATCTCTAAAAAGAGGGAAATTCTGCCAATGGAGGGTGAAGCCATATTTCACAGCGAACGCCGTGAAGCGCTCCTGCCAAACTCGCTATCTGCAAATGACCTGGGTGAGCCATCAACTCAAGAATATAATTGCCAATTTGCAGAAATTTCACCAGCAATTAGGCAAAATAAAATAACCCACCAGAGGAAATCCTCTGCTCACCGCTCCTGTGCCTCCGCTGACCCCTCTTGCTTTCCACCCGCCGTTTCACCGCTGGGATGAGGGCTGGATGCTTCGTGCATCGGGTACCGAGGAGCCAGACGACAGCCCCACGGCACCGCCAGATGAAGAAGTCGTCACCGGGGCAAGATGACAACGGCCACCCCTGTGCGGGAGCCAGCTGAAGACCTCTCCTTCTCCCGCCGGGACCCCCTCTCCCAGCATCATCGAGGGCCGGGTCCGCGCAAAACCGGCCGGCGTCAGGCGCCTGATCCCGGCAACCCTGCGGCACATCCGCGCGGCCGAACGACTTTGTGCAATTAGGGGGTTTATTTGTTTGAGTTGTACGTGAATATAGCAAATTACATTATCAGATCATAGTCCTGCTTCTGATTTATTCCTTCTTTGTTCTTCAACTCTTCGTACATCTAAGCAATTAACCTCTCAAAGAGCTGGAGAACACATAATTATCCTCATTTGTCTAAACGTCACCAAGATGGCTGCCTTTCAATTAACCTTCTGGGAATGGAGGGAAGTTGGAGTGATACAGTGATCATTTCCAACTTCAGCGTAGGGTTTTTTTCCCTTAAAGTAATTTAATTGAAATATTCAGATGATAAAATATAGCCAGATAACTGTTACTGCAGGTAACGGGATCAAGAGGGGGCTTGCAATCGAAAAAGAAGTCAAATGAGGTACAGTAATATTATATCAATACGTGGCACTTCCTTCTAAAAATATCAAAGCACTTCGTGCTTATTAATGAAGGGCCGGGCTGCGGGCTAAAACTTACATCACTTCTATATGTCACTGCTACCGATGGGGAAACTGAGGCAGGGGATGAGTTCAGCGCCTGGGGGACCAGGAGCTCGCAGAGCCGGTCCCTGCGCAGCCGGGAGCTGTCCGGGAGCATCTCCTCTGCGGCCGGGAGAAGGTGGCTCTGTAACGCAGTTAGCACGGGAGACATGGTCACGGCCGAGCTGCTTTTGCTTTTGTTTGTTTTAATAATAGCCCCCGTTTTGCTGAGAGAGTGTCTGCCACGCCGAGCCAGCGAGGGATTCGTTCCCACCCACTGCCTGGCTAATAAATATTCATCGCTTCCACCGGCAAGTGCCAGGTCAAACTTTGCACCCGCATGAAGCAAGACACCAGCGTCGTCTGGCGCACGCAAATAATATTTATACACACCCCCGCACACAAATATATACAGAAGATAAACAAGCAAACTCCAAAGTTCATCGCATCTTCTCCCTGATAAGCGTGGCTTCTCAATTCCTCCCGGTGCCACGGCTTGGCTCCCAGCGTGAAATCGAACCCTCCAAAAAGCAATTTCGGCTCCGGCACCTCGCCGAGCCCTGCGTTCTGCCTCCCGCCCCTGCGGAGCGGCGGTGGCCGCAGCAGGGCAAGCGCTTGCCCTCCCTGCAAGCTCGGCGGGTCGGGAGAGGCCAAGACGGAGCTCGTCCATGATGGGAAACTAAGGCACCGAGAGATGGACATGCACAGGACTCATTCCCCGCATCCTTCCCTCCCAGCCTCACGTGCAGGTCAGCATCGGTATTTCGGTGCCGAGCGGCTGCTCTGCTGATCCGTGTGGATGAGTAGGGAGGAAAGGATGCGGGAATGGGAGAGGGTCCCTGTTAGGGACTCCATAAAAACCGCGTCTCTCCCGGTGCATTCATCTGGAGAGATAAAGTGAGGATAACACAATAGCCACCGAGTTTATTCTCAGCACAGGCTGACGGCAACATAATTAAAATGCAAGCTGGAGTCAAGGTACCTATCGATAAATCTTTGCTTTTGGCTCTTAGGCTTGACAGGAAGCCTATACCTGGCGCGGGGAGTTCAGAGCGAGGGGGAGGCACGGATAAAGGCTCTGCTTTATGGACGGCCATTTTAATGTTTCGTTTGAGTAATGGGCCTTGCAAATTAGCACCCCGGCGGCCTGAAATACATATTTTTCCAAGGACATGCAGGCTCCCGATCCGACAGGTGATGTGGGCAAACAGTCCCCGAGGGGAGCTGCGATCTCGGTGCTCCGCGGCTGCAGTCATATTTTATCCCAGCCGGGATGACGAAGAATAAAGCGGAGAGCTTGGGGGGTGGGGGTTCCAAAGGCTGGGGGAAGAAATGGAGCAGAAAACGACTCTGTGCGAATCCGGCGAGGGGCTGATGAGCAGTGGCAGAGAGCGGCCAGGCAGCCTCCGGAGGGAACCGACGCTGTACCGGCACGGCACGGCACATCTCCAGGGAGCCCGGTGGCCACCGGAGCAGATACACCGGGCCACGCCTGCAGCACAAGCCTCTCCTCGCACGATCAAAACTATGGATTTCTGGCTCTCGACGGAGCTTGTCTGAGCATCTGGCTCTGGCCTGAATATTCGGAAAGGCCGGAGGCGGCTCCGATGCTGCAATTTCACTGGGGAAAAGAGAGGATGCCTCGGTCGCGGGAAAAGCAAGCCTGCAGCCAGCGGGCTGCCCGACGGGGGTCAGGCTCCTCCGGCACAAACATGGCAGGAAAGATCGAACATCCCTGCGTTAACTCGGAGAGGACCATCGGGAGAACGTTGGAGAAATATGTGAGGCTGAACACGAGGGGGAGCTCGGGCCAGAGCGCGCAGAGGAGCAGGGAGCAGAAAGCGGAGCCTACTCACTCACTCCTTCCACCCATCCCTCCCTTTCTGCCTCTATCTGTCTCCCCGCTCTCCTTCCTCGGCCTCTCCCTTCCCCTCCACCCTCCCCACACTGCCACGCACATAATTCACCTGGCCATCACCTCCCCGCACCGGCACGGGCTGTGCTGCATCTCCGTAAAACCATACGGAGGGAGAAGATGCTCGAGCTGGCCCCAAACGCACAGAACTCTGCACAGCATCTTCCCCCCTTGCACCGACGCCTGCTGCACACGTGGCTGGGCATGGATTCGCGGCAGAGCTGAACACGTGCTTGCAAATTGTTCTGAACCTCTAACGATGAGCCGAACACCTATGATTCTCCTCCTCGTCGTCCCCGCTGCATGAGGCACAGAGCAACATCTCCCCGCCAGCACACATCCCTCTGCCCTGCCCCTCCTTGCCAGCAGAGCAGTTAAGGCGGGGAGACGAGCACAGCCTCTGCAGAGCCAAAATGCAGCAGGTTCAGGGCACAAGAGCCTGCCGGGCTCCCAGGAATCTGCTGCCACCTCCCCATCCCTGACCTGCCACCTTAGGGATGTTACCTGGATTCCACCGTAAGGGATGGGTGGGCAGCCTCGAAATTAGGCTCAGAACCCACAGCAGGAGTTTGCATCCTCACTGCCGGCTCTCAAGACCATTAGCTCAGGTCCAAAGTGTCCAAAGAGGGTTTGGGAGCAGGCTGAGCTGGTGGGACCTCACCAAGACCCGATGCCAGAGCATCACGCCGTGTCGCAGGACCAGGAGACCGACTCCGGCTCTCGGTGGGGCACGAACCCGAGCCCTGAACGACCCCACGCACATGGCACGACTGGCTGCATCTCCCGGACGACTTCACCGCGGGGAAGACGTACCTGGGGAGCGGGGAGGCTCCGTCTGCCGCTCCCGCGCGCTCTGCCAAGTTTCAGCCATCCAGGACGTGATGCGGAGAGACAGCTATGAACTCGCCGGGAGAGGCAGGAGTTTCGTGCAGTATATATAAGCGTTCCCGAGGCACGGCAGAAAGCCTCAGCGCTTTTCCAGCCGGCGAGATGCTTCGGGGCAAAGGGGAAGGAGCAGCCTTTCAGAGGTACCACGTTTGCTTCTCTATCCGCACCAAGATGCTGCTATTTTATACACCGGCATCTCCCTCCAGGCTCGCAAGGTTTGACCGCAGCTCGCTGGGGCGAACGCAACAACTTCCACCTTTCTTTGGAGGCAATCTCAGCCACCCAGGGGCATTACATTGCATTTATAGCTACTCAAAAGCGACAAAAGAGTAGGCAAAGCCACCCCGGAAAGTTAATCCGTGGTCCTGTTGCCACCCTAAGGATTTGAGTAAGGGAAGCTGAGAGCTGTTCTGGGAAATTCCTGCGGTTTTTTTCACCCGTAATGCCGAGAAAGGGGGATGGTGATGCCAACTATTTCTGCCACCCGCCTGCGCGCACCTACGGAGCGGGGAGACGGAGGACCGGGCCAAGGCGTGCAGAAATCATTTTCTCCTGGCAAAGCTGCCGACTCAAGGAGAAACATAAAACCCTCGATGAAGGGCTTGTCTAGTTTATTATAACATCGGCTTTAATTTATGCGCCTGCCTTTTATGATTGTTCTCTATCACTGTTCCTGGGGCTTATTTATAGAGGGCCATTAGCACAGAGAGCAAGCCCTGATGAGTGAGCATTTGCAGCGTCTGCCAGGGGAGCGGGGATATAAACCGAGATGAGGAGGAGGCAGCGAGCTCTCGCATGGGGCTGCGGCGAGTCCTCTCCCCGAAAGCCAAGAAGGATAATTTGATCTCGGAGCGCGATACAACTTCATTTCACGTGGCTCTCTCCGGGCAGCCTGCAGCCTCCTTCACATGCACTTTGCTAAATTCCCCAGCCCCAAACAAACCCGGTGTTACGCTGCTGCAGCCTGAACGGCGAGATCTGACCATCCATAGCAAGCACAAAGAGGCTAGGGATGAGGAGAAAAGCCCCTTGACGGTGCGGGAGGAGAGCTGCCGGGGCGAGGAAGAGGAAGGTACGCCGTCCAAGTAGCGCATCCCAGGCTGACAACACCGGCACTCATCCCCACCGCGCATCATCCCAGCCCCGTGCCCGTCTCGTCCCCTTCCACCTAAAAGCAAAACGTTTCGAGGGCTGCGCAGGCACCCTGTGATACGCAGGGGATGGGGGGTACCGAAAACCTCATGCCACAAAATTATTCCCGTTTACAAACATCGTTTTTCCAACTCCAGCGCAACCCGGACAGGCGATCATATGCCGGTAATTAAAATCGCACCCACTAAAATGAAAGGTTAATTACAGGCGCAGGCAGGGTCCAGCCCACCCCCAAAACACACCCATGTGCACGGAAAAATACGTTGGTTAAAACCACAGCTAAGCAGGTAGGTGGGTCTGTTGGCAGATAGAGACGACGTAAAATGAATTTGTATGATCAAAGCCTTCCCATACAGTTCGCAGGTAATTTGTGACGAGAACAAAAGCTTTAAATTCATCCACTAAATTATTCACTACAAATCGTCCTCTCGGCTCCCGCGTTTGTGTCCTTCAAGCTGTTCTAGGTGGTGATTACGTCCCCTCGGCACACGGGGAGGCTTCGGGGAAGCGGCCACGGGAAAGACGGAGCCGCCAATCCGACACCGGCGGTTTGATTTACAGAGAGGACTGGGGAGAGGAGACAGCCACCCTCAGGAAAAAAGAAACTTCAAGCTCTAACCATCACATCAAGGGGGTTTCTGGGTTCTTTATGTGGGTTTTCTTTTCTTTCTTTCTTTTTCTGCAACAAGCTCCCACTGCAGGCAGAAGAGATGATGCTAAATTATTTTGGAATATGCTGAGAATGCCCTGCTTGGCCAACTGAAGCCTCATAAATCATTCCTCTTCTCCCAGCCCCTTTCCCATGCTTGATCTCTCTTTCAAGCAGGGTAATGCCAGCTCACCAAGGAGCCCATTACCCTGGCACCGCCAGGCACATTTTGGCCGGGCATTGCCAAGACACGCCGCCAGAGCCAGACCTGCCGAGGGGACGCGACTGGGCACCAAAAAGGAGCCACTCGGGCTGCTAATGAGGTTGCTACCTTCCAGCGACCGGTTTCTGAGCCCACCTCGGTGCAAGGCAGCCCTACAGCAGCCCGTAGATGCCAAGGAGCTGCCTCGCCGGCGCTGGAGCCAGGCGTTGCTCCAGCTCACCACCCCATACCTGTTTGCCAGCAGGCAGCTCAGCACTTGTTGCTCTGCTGCCCTTCCTCCAGAGTCACTCCGTACGGGTACAGCACATCCTCATCATCATACAGCTCATCAATGGCTTCTGGAAAGAGCCAGGCTCACATCAGGTATGGGACAACCTATTTTTTCCACTTCTAGGGTCAGCTGGAGCACGACCGGCTACCCTTGCCCTAAGATCAACAGGCTTTGGGCTGGAGAAAGCAACTCCATGGACAACTCGGAAGGGATGGAAGATGCGGTTGCATCCAGGTGTGGGATGCTCAAACATCACTCCTGATGGAGCTGGCGATGAGGACCAAGTTTCCCTCTTCTCGCTAGCACGGGCTCCCTCCGAAGCAAGGGGAGATGCTTGTGAAGGACCTGGCAGGGCAGAGCGTGCCAGCAGCGGTCCGGAGCAGAGGGAGGAGAGCGGGCTGGGGAGAGGAAAGCCCTGCACAGAGGAGACATGGAGCTCATTCGGCATTTGTGCCGTAGCTGGAGGGGCTGCGTGGCCCGGGGCTGTCAGCCTGGCTCCTTGCACCACAACTAAAATCACACTTTTCTCTAAAAACCCCAAAGCTGAAATACCATATTCAAAGGCAGAGGCCCCTCCAGTCAGGACTGATGGGAAGAAGATCACTTTGGACCACGAACCACAGCGTGACAGAGGCACAGTCATTTTCTACTACCTGAAGTGACATTTCACGAGTCCCTCACGCTCAGCTGTGACACCGACAATGTCATCATAGGGATATGAGCGCTGCGTATCTCTGCGCTGGCCCGGTACCCGTCACTCAGGCGTGATGGATAGGCGGCAGGCTTGGGAAGCCGCTGACAAGAAGGATCAGCGCGCAACTCTGTGGGCAAAGACTAAACCCGGTCCCTCCCCGGCTCACAACAGCTCAGAAAAAGATGGGTTGCTGTCTTCTGTGGCTTAGCTGTGAGCTGGCCTGGGGAGGGTCTCAGCCAGGCGTTTCAGAGGGGTGGCAGGATGAGGGGCAGAGTCCCCTGAGGTCACCCTGGAAAGCCCCAGGCGGGAGGGGGACCCGGCATCCAGCAGTGCTCGGAGGCGATGGATGCGCACGGGGATGCAGGACAGGGCTCAGGGTACCAGGGGCAGAGCTGGGGTCCCCCAGCCCTCAGCATCACACCGTCACTCCTCTCCACCTTCACAGCCACAAACACAAAGTGGGGTTTTGCTTGGTTTTTTTAATCAATACCCTTCTGCCCTCCCCAGGAAAACACTAAAAAAACCAAAAAGCAATAAAAACCTCACCAGCCACCCTTGCCTCTCCAGAGCCTGAGCTTTACGACACTGTAGCTATTTATCGCTCGCTGTGTTTTGCAAATACCAGATGTGACGCTCATCCTGAACAGCCTAGTTTAAGGCCCCTTGGTTATTCCGTAGATGGAGCTGCTATTTTAGACAAGACAGACGCGAAACAAAAACAAAACCTAAAGCGGAAGGGGGGAAAAAAGCCCTCTGAGCACTGCAACAGAGACAAAAATCCACAGTGAGGCATTCATGTTTGTTTTTTAACCCTGAGGAAGGTGAAAAAGCCAAGGGGGGCTGCAAGCGCCCGGGGACCACGGGTGCCAGCAGCCCTGTGGGGCTGGACGGGAGCTGCCGGGAGCTCTGCCAACGCCAGCACTGGGCACGGGGCTGAGGATGACCCTGCGGGCAAGGGGATGCGTTAACTGGATTTGTGCATCACCACCTCTCCCACGCCAGCCTCCTGGCTGGGAGAAGCGGCCGGCGACGTGCACCCGCGGCTCCCTCCGGTGCTTCTCCTCCGCACGTCGACACAGCGCGTTTGGGCCGCCCAGCTGCAATTCCCACCTTTTCCATCAGGATCTCTGCCGGCGTCAAACTCCCTTCAAGCCAGACCACCCGTACCAGCGGGACCCAACATACCCAATATTTCATCCCCAGTGTCCCGAAAGGGCTAAGGAACATGCGGACGCGCTCCATAAACCCACCATTAGAGATCCCCTGATGGAGATGGATTATAATTTGCAAATGATTAAAACACAATTAACGGCGGTAGGGAGGTACTCGAGGCTCTGCAAAGGAGCCGTGCAAATGAGGAGTTACCAGGACCTTCGGTGTCCTAAGCACCTGTCAATTCTTGGTTGAAACAAGTGCATTAGCCTCGTCCAATATCCATCTAACCTTTCCACTCTCCCTTGCTCTGTTTCCCTGGCAACCATTTAAAAGTGCTGGAAAAAGGCACAGCTGCTTTCAGAAAAAAGAAAAGGAAGGGGGGAAAAGAGGCAATATGTTCTTTTAAGGCGCCCGTGTGCTCGTTCACTCTTCCCCCCCACTTCTCTCCGTCTCTCCTTTAGGTGCTTTCCCTGCCCAGCTCGGCTCCGACTCTGAGCTCTCTGCACAAGCTGCTGCACTTGAAGGGCAACGAGCGGGGTGGGGATGGCCATGCCACCGAGCTTTCCCCAGGGATGGCTGGATGCACCACGAGCCATTGCAGAAAACCACTTGGGACCGCAGAGAGCCAGAGAGGAGCAAACCCAGGAGCTGGCTCGAGCATAGGACGCTGCTGAAAGGGGAGATGCACGACCTGCACAGCTCTCCGGAGCTCTACAAGCGCAAAACTCGGTATTTCGTGGCGCTCCCTGTCACTCTCTGAGCAAAACAGCAGTTAACAAAGGTCAAAACTTGAGGTTGTCACTAAACCCTCCGCCGCCGCTTGCTAAAGAGGGTTATTTTTCCACCCTTGCCTTTTCTCCCCGCTCCAGCCTGCCTCGACATCATCGCCCAGCACATCCGCGCCGACGAGAGTGGCATTTGTCCTGACACCTTTGGGAGCTCAGCTCCAAAGGGTAGAAGGAAAACGGCAATGAGAGCAGCCGTCATAAGAGCCGGAGGGAGGAGGACGGCTCCCGAAGCTTGTCACCACCTCGCTGTCCTGTCTCCGCAAGCAAATGCCAGAGCAAGGCTGGAAACGCATCCTCTTCCCCAGGGGAGACGCAGCACCCGGAGCAGCCCGCTTTGGGTGAGGAAGATGGGGTGGAAGAGGGAGAGATGGGTTTTCCAGGCAAGGAGCCATCACAAAGGATGGAGCTGGGGAAGCAGCCGGAGGGAAGAGCAGCAGAGGCGGGATGGGGGCACCCAGCATCCCCCTGACGAACCCTTCGGTGCTTCGTGGCACACCGTGTCGGTGGGGAAGGTGCAACGTCAAAGCTGGAAAGTGCTGGGGATCTCCTTTAGAGGGGAAGGAGCCTCGTGGTGCCGCATTTGCGGGACTGAGCGCAAACCTTTCTCGGCACCGGAGGGGCCCCGGGGGAGCGCAGCCCCAGGGGACGGCTCCATAGGCAATCAAGCCTCATTAGCGCCGCTGCTCACCGAACGGCTCCGTCTATACACCGATTTGCTGCTCCACGTACCAGCACGGCTACCGGCAAGCCCAGGAATTGCTAATAATCCTGTATCCCCCGCGCTTCGCGGCACGTCCCTCCCCACGCACGCCCTGGTCACCTGCAGATACGACCTCAAACAGCACCGAAAGCAGCGGCAGGGGCTGAGGACCACCCCGCAGCGAGGCGGAGGGCAGCAGCATCCCTCTTCCATGGGGGGTGAGGAGCAGAAACAGGTTGCAGCAGTGTGGGGAAGAGCTTGGTTGCGTTAATTAATTGCCGCGGTTTGAAATGCACCACTGCCACTTCGTGCTCGGCGTTTTAAATGGAGGGGGGAAAGAAACAACCCATTAAACAACACACACTGGGGAAAAAAAACCCAAAACGAAGGAAAAAACCACCCTAATCTAATGTTCCACAAACACTGGGCACCCAAACAGCTGATCTTTGTCAGGAACCTTAATTCCAAGAACCACTTACAGGCTTTCATCAACACATTATAATATTAATCAAGACTCATAATGCAGAGTGATTTGCATGCCAACAAATATATTTACACTGTAAATTGTTTGTTGAGAAGCCTCAGAGAAATATGCAATTCACTGCTATTGAACTTGGGTAGCGGGGAAAAAAAATAAAAGTACAAACTCCCTGTAGAGTTGGTTCCTTCTGGTTTTGGCAACACTACTCATTAGCATGCATTCTCATTTCCACACGGGCTTTTGCTCGCAGCCATTTAGCTGGATCACAGCAGTCGGAGATGGAAAGGCTTATTAAGGTCCTCGTAAGTAAATCCAGGCCACCGTCTTCTCAATGGAGGAGACACAGCCTCTGGTAAACCCGTCCAGCAGTAGCCAACTGGTCAAAGCACAACGACTGTTGCCCATGGGGGATTCTGTCTGACCCCCCGAGCGACGCCAGGCTCTTTACACAGCCCCGGGGTTTCTGCTTCCCCAGCGCCGCGTGGGGCTGCTGGGATGAATCAAAGCTGAGTGAGCCTGGAGAAGTCCTGCCATGGTACAGTGAGCGGAGCGGCTGGGGAGGCGATGGGCAGAGCTCCCAATGCCCACAGCCCCCAGCTGAAGTCAGCCAAAAGCCTAAGGACGGTATCACGAGGACCGTGGCAACATCTGGGAGGTGACTGCATGCTCCTGGGTGCTCCTGCATCTCCCTGCCAACGGGGAAGACCGCTCAGCTTGGTTCAGACTCCAGGATTGGGGGTTTGACTCACACCGACAAGCCCTTACAGTCTCCAGGGCACTGCACGGAGAGGCCATGAAGAGCATCTATGGCCTGTGTTACTACCAGCACCGTTTCACGACACGATCTGTATCTCCAGCCACTGAGGGAGAGGACAAGATGCGAGGCAATGCGACCAGGAAGCAGCAAGAGTATTCAGAGACAGGGCTTTCACCCCTCTCGCATGGTTGGCACACTCACGCCACGTTATTCATCCCGAGGGATCTTCCCCTCCTTTCTCACCCCTGCTTTTCCCACCACAGCACACAGGTCCTGCCAGATCTCCGAGCTGGGTGTAAATGAGCGTCTGCTGTGCTCCCCATCCAGCCTCTCCCCTCGCCGCCTGCCTGGGGCTCTGGGGCTGGAAAGGATGATTAGCAAAGGTGTTAGAAGAGAATTAAATGGAGTATTCTGTGGTGCCTCTCTAAGCTGCTGAAGAGCCGATTAGCAGGAGGCATTGATCTCCTGGTTCAGAGATCTTCTAAAGAGCGAGGTGGAAAAATAATGGGAGGGAGGAGGGGGAAAGCTAATTAACACTTCCAGGGTAGCAAGCTCTCCATGTGGAGCTGATATTAATAGACTTGATAGAAGGTGCCCTGGTCAGCAGAGTAAGCGGTGTTTGTTCACCCAGTGGGTGTCCTTGTGCGGCGAGAGGGGGACAGGACCAGCACGGAGGGAGGGGAGATGACAGCTAGCAGCAGGGCACCCCATCTCACGTCACCGCTGTCCCCACCGGCTCAGGACCGGACTGCAGCATCATGCCACAGGCTGCTGTCGCACGGGTGCCTCTGGCCACGGCTGCTGCCTTTGCTCCAGCTTTGTAAGATTGAAAGGGAAGCAGGAAGCTGAAGACACATTCCCTGCATCCCAGCTAGTTATCCTGTCTCCTGGCTAGCGGCTATTTTGGGACGACACTAATGTTATGTTGGCTGACACACAGAGCGCTCTTTATAAACCCTCCATGTGGCCAGGGCTTCATCCCCGTGAAGAATAGGGAAACGATCTGAAAGCACAGGAAGCATTTTGGCAGAGCAGTGAAAATCACAGGAATAAGCTTTCAGGGTCCATCAGGTAGTTTGATCTGTTTACATTTAATACTCCATTTCTCCACGCGTGCAAAGTGCAAGCCCCTAGTCCCTGCTCGGTAATTACCAACATTAGAGGACCAGAGCACAGTCTTAACCATTCGCGCTAGCTAATGCATACACAACCATTTCCCTAACCCTCTCTGCGCCACAACGTTAAGGACAGGCAGGTGCCTTAGAATAGAATCACTAAGGTTGGAAAAGACCTCTGAGATCATCAAGTCCAACCGTCAACTCAACACCACCATGCCCACTAAACCATGTCCCTTCAAACGCTCTGTTCGTGATGACTGCCCTACAAAAACATCAGAGAAGGAGAAAGAGGTTGGTTGGGGGCAAAGGGACATTTTATTTGATAAAATCATAAAGAGCAGTGCATCGTGCAGAGGAAGAATCTCTGAGACATAAATGTCAGGTTTATGAACAATTGAGCTGCTCTACGCTTGCCCGAAATTGCTCTTTAAGGTCAGCGTTGTGAGTGTTCCCTTGGGCAAACGGACTGCGGGACGAGTGCCGAGCAGAGAACGGCAGCTCTCCCGTCACCAAAGCGGGACCGAGACAGGGCACTGGGGTGAGGAGCCGCGGCCCCGCGGTGCAGCTGCCCACACGATCCCTGACACGCACGCGTACCGCTTTTTGGGGAAAAGCCTTGGGAACGGACAGCGCGTCCCTGCCTCCGGCCCGCTGCCTGCCCGGCCCTGCCCTGGCACTCTGGGAAAGCAACAACTCCGCTCTCAGAAATACAGATTTATCCGTGCGGCCACAGTCCTCGGGCCGCTTGTGCCAAGATACTTCACTTCACCGAGGTCTCAAAGTGGACGGGATGCAGACATTCCCTTCTCCCGACTGTGGGCTGGGGTCCCTCGTTGCCCTGAGAGCACACCCTCTGTGGAAATGAGTCTTATTTTAGCAGCTGATGGACAGAAGGGAGACCCCCAGACTATTTGGAGAAGACAACAGGGAGCGCACTCCAGGGGCACATAAATCTCGAGGAAAGACCAGCCAGATTTGTCTTATCCAGCTTAGCAAATGGGCTGGCTGAGGGCAGAGGGGCCGGAGGCAGCAGAGGGGTGAGCCATCAATAAAACCAAGAGGACGCTTCAGACCAATCTGAGAATGAGAAATCCTGGCAGGAGCCGTATAAATCCCCTGGCACACCCTCGGGTGCCAACAAGGCTCCCGCACGACACCCAGCTTCACGGCAACACACGCAGGGTCAACCGGCTTGCCCTAACCCAGGCGTGGTGACAGGAGGACTCAGCCCGTAGCCACAGACCCCGGGATGCCTCTGCTCCTCCTGCCTGCCCTCCAGGGAGGACACCCCACGAGGGACCCATAGGACGCTGGAAAGCAGCTCAGGGCATAAATCAGGGAAAGAAGGAGCCGGGGAACTCATCTTGCAAAGGTTACAGCGAACAGCCTTGACAGGAAGCAGGAAGGATGATAGCTAACGCAAGTTGTTTTATATTCCTCCGGGTTGTTACAACGGGGCCTTGATGGGCCATATGGTCTTGTCTTGACCCTTAAATCATCTTATGCCCTTCTAACAGCAGCGATCGCTGTTGCTGGCTTCCATTCCTTGTTATTCTTGGCACTGGGAGGCCGGGATTGCGAGGCAGCTCAACCCCGTAATGAGATGCATCAGATGGAGACCATCTGGAAGGAGCATCCAACTTTAACCTTGAGGGCTACTTGGAAAAGGACCTTCAGCCAGCAAAAGCCGCCTTCCCGCCGACAAACAGCCCTCTCTCGAATACTCCCTGCAACATGCCGGGGTCTTGGGAGCCGTCAACCTCCGAAGAGCTCAGCACTAAGCCTCCTGTGCTTGATGTCTACAGGATGGGTTGTCCATCTGCTCCCTGCCAAGCCACCGTGTCCTCGCGTGGTGGGAAAGCGGTCGAGCGGGGCCAGATAAGCGACTGCAGGCACTCGAGGGAAGCGGGGCAGCAGCCAGCCAGGCGGGTCGCGGCCAGAATAAATCAATTATCCAACGTTTCTCATCCGGAAAGGCAGGAGGGAACTTGGAGAAAGATCCAGCTCCGATCAGGGAGCTGCAGAGGACGGCTCTGTCCGCTGGCATTTTGGACCTTCCTTGCCTTTCCCCTCACCTCTTGCTCCCAATTTCCATTCACTAACAGCCAATCCTTTGCATTTCCATATTCATGTCTATTTAAGGGGTCTCTGTGCATCTGACAGATATTGCTGACAAATCTTGCCTGGACACCCCAAAGGAGATAAACTTTGCCGTTAGCCGAAAACTCATTTTCCTAATGACTCTGAAGCTTCTGTCTTTGTTTCCATCCCAATCAGGAAAGAAACCCATAAACACGGAAAAAATCTTCACACCACAAGTTCCTGAGATGACAACCTGCTCTGGGTGGATCAAAACATTTCACATCAACGCGGTCTTGCTTCTGGGGGCAAAAAAGCAGGAGGGATTTGCACCACTAGCCTTAGGACCCCAATTTCATGGAGCAAAGCCCCAAAGCACCTCTAAGCTTGCACCGAAAGCCTAGGAAAATCTGTTATTTCAACCGTTTGCTTAACTGCTTTTCTCAATTGTTCCTTTGTTCTTTCCATTTTTTAATTAAGACCAAAAGGCCGAGGTTGTAAAAAGAGGCATTGGGAAGCTGCATGCACAGGAAGAGGGAAAGTTCATTTGAATGGAAATTAAGAAGCCAAATCCTCAGAAAGGCTTTCAAAAGCCCACCTTAAACGGTTTTCTTTGTTGTCTGGTGGGTTAAACACCTCATCGGAGCTGGGATATCTGTCTCGAAATGCCTCTGCAGATCTCCCCAAAGGCCGTTCTCGATAACGTGGCCGCACACGGGTGTTTTTTTTAGCAAAGAGCTTGTGCCAGGGTCGAAGAGGAGTGGGAAGCAAGAGGAGAGCGCAAGGGAGATGCATGCTGCCGCCGCATCCCCGACGCCTTCGCTGCCTCTCAAAAAGCCAGGGCTTCTCTGACAAAGAAATCCTAACCAGCCCAAGTATATCCCCGTGGCCTGACCCCAGATGCTGCTTGAAATTATTCAAGAAGGATCAGGCAAATCTTTTCATATAAAACATCCCCCTGAGACACGCCGAGAAAAAAGATTCATTAAAACAAACAAAAAAAAGAGATAAAAAAGAGCAGCACTTAGGCACAGAGTGGCCGTGATAGAAATAGCAACCCAAAAGGGCTTCGGGAGCGTGAGCTTTTCTTCCCACCGAGGACGACCGGAGGGCACAGCGTGAGCTGCACAGCCGATGACAAACGTCACCGTCTCCAGGTGGAAGGATTTATTGCCAGCCACAGACCTCTGCTGTCCAGCCGGGCTGGCTAACATGAATCATCCACGCACCCGATCTTAATTTAACGTCTGTCTGTCCCGCTCACCGAAGCAGATGCCAACGGATACCGAGGCCCCGGGGCAGGCTCGGGCTCGCCGTCCGCACATCTCTAGGAGAAGCCCAGCAGGCTCAGAGAAGGTCCTAAGAGTCAACGCTTCCCAGATACTTCTCAAAACATCTACTCTTACTCAAAACAAAACTCTTAAATTCCCCGGCCGGGGTTGGACCACAAACAAGATGAGGGTGCTACCAGATGACTTTGCTCCCACCCCCTGGGGCTCACAGAATTATAGTTTCCTATTTTACCCTATATAAAACTATTAGGTGCTTTGCCCGACAGCCCAAGCTGGCTTCTTGGGGAAGGAAAAGCTCATAATTGCCCCCTAAAGAAGATTTAAACCTTTCTCCAAAGTACCTAGTGCTGGTCAAGACCTCAAAAGAGGACACCACACGCTCCACCATGGGGGAGAAGCAATTTTGGCGAGAAGGGCTGATACCTCTTCCTAAGAGAAGGGCAAACTGAAGGGGTGGGTGACAAGACAGGGACAAAAGCCACAGCTTCGGAGCAAACCCCCAACTCCTGACCCAGAATCCCCGCTGCACAAAGCCACCTCTTGATGCTCTTCAGGCCAAAACCAGGTCAAGAACGGTTGCAAAGCCCCTCACACCCGCTCTCTGGTCCCAAGAAGGCTCTCGGGGCAGCGCAAAGGGGCTGGGACTTCGCAACCTTTGCTTCTTGTGTTTCTCTTCCTGCTGTCAGCATCCCCGTCCCCGCGAGCCTGGCGCAGGATGAAGGTGCCTTCGATGAACGCGGGATGCAGTGCTGATAACACCGAGCCACACGAGGAGCACGCGAGCCACCCCGCTGTGTTATTAATACATGAACTTTGCCACCGCCCTCCCACACTGCCTGCTGATTTTTATTCCATATTGCATAATTAATCTGTCAACATTCTGTGACGAGGTATAAATATTAATAATACGATCACACAGTTGGCTGTTCCTTTTAAAATTCAAACTCTGCGAAGATAAATCGCACACTTAATCTTAGCAAGCTTTGAAGAGTGTATTAAAAAGGGAGAAAAAAAAAATAAAAAAAAAAAAGAAAAGAGGATACATCTGATTTTGCAACAGGATTGCCTGCTTTTACTTGGATTTGCCCTGCCTTTATCTCTGCCTCTCCCCTTCGTGCTCTCCCTCGCAGATGCGAGTGCGATAGTAGCATTTGCTCCAGTGTTTGGCTGCATCGACGTTGTCGATGGCGGGGAGAGGCGGTGGGTGAAATGCAACCGGCGTGCAGGATCTCCCTCCCCAACCAAAGTTAGGACCAAAGCATGGGGCTGTGCGGTGGGACACCAGCTGCGCCCAGGGGAGAGGGTCCTTTGCTGGGTTAGGTCCTCCCAATAGCCCTGCACAGATACAGCTGGGAAAAAAAGCCAGAAAGGGCTTTAAAAATCCCATCAAGCAATGTCCGAAGGGTAAGAAATGGGGGGAAGAGCGCATCCCCACGGAGTTTTGAAGCGGCTTTCTGTGCCACCTCGAAGACCAGAGCTGGACGTTAGGGCTGCGGTAACCAGCTGAGCCTACGGGAATGGGGAGCTCAAAGCACCGCCAACTTCGCAAATGCCTTTAAAAACACAACTCGCGAGGCCCCGATGCAGCTCGGCACTTTGGAAAGTCTTGAAACACGCGAGATGTCCAAGGCAGCACGCACAGTTTCCGAGCGCTTTGCCACGCGTGCACCCTCACAGACCCTCCCTTAGACAGAAGGATGCTGTGTCTCCTGCCTGAAGAAAGCCTGTGGTACGGTTTGCAGCCAAGCTCTCGGAGACGGCACTCCAAACGAGCGTCTGTGGCTCCCCAGCCCCAGCTCCCGAGGCAGAAAGCTCCCCTAAGCCTTGCAGGAGCAACTTTCCTGTTCGTTCTGGGCTGCAAGACCTCAGGAACGCTCGCTGCCCACCCTGCCCCCGGCTCGCCACCCCAAGACTTCTGCTCCACGCTACTTTCCACATATTATTCATCTCCACTTGAGTTGTTGCCTCTTCCTGAGCTTTTTCTGCTCCCCAAGACACAAAAAGCGCTCTCTGCCCATAATGTACGTAACATCTCGTGAGCCATGAAGGGTCCTTTCTTCTCCATGCCCATTTTGTCCCAGCTCAGGTGCCCTATCTAACCCCACTTTTGTTTCTAAAAGAGGAGGACAGGGAGGAAAAATCATAGTACCCGCCCGCCTCTGCCATACAAATAAGGCAAAGCGATGGCAAACTCTTCCCTCAACTCTCCAGTCACTTTGTTTTACGGAGTACTGAAATGAAAGGGATACTTTAGATTAAAAGATTTGTTTAATGGTCTGATTAATTCATTCCAAACAGACAGAGACTGTTCTGAGGATCTTTGTTAGCTCTTAACCTTTCCAGCTCGGGTTTTTTCTTTTTTTTTTTTCTTCTGTATAAGCGAGGATGTGTTTTAATTTAATATTCAGTGCCTGCTGCACTCTCTCTGAGTTGGATCACATGGCTTTTCTTCTTCACACGGAGAGGGGACCAAATGCTTCTTAAAATAAACAGAGAGGAGCTGGTAAACAAGGAGGGTGAAAGCGGGAGGGCTCACCTGACGGCCCGCACACGCCACGGGCAATTACCCCATTCACCCTGGTTCAGTTCACAAAATTAATTAGCACTGAACGCTGCTGGTCCATATTATTTATGAGCTAACGAGCAAGAGAAGCTACACCTCCAAAGGCAAGCACGCCAGGTGGCCAGAGGCAAGTTGCCAGCCCCCAGGGAAGGAGAGGACCTCAAACCCGCGATCCCAGCGAGATGCCTCGCAGAGACAGGAACGGGGCTGGGACTTTGAGCGTGGAGGTTTCAGGGGGGAGAACTCGCCTGCAAGGACAGCAAGCCATGATGAGAAGCCGTGATATCGCTCCTAGGTTTTTGGAGACCTGGATCAATGAGCAAAGGCATCTGGTCAGTGTCCCGTGCCTGGTCTTCGTGGGCTTTGTATAGCAGCTACTCCTGCACCGTGCAGGACACGTGGTCCTCGGGCCACCACGGTGCCCGTGTGCCCTTGGGTGCATGCAGGGCAGCAAGGCCAGGATGCTATCATTCATACAAGCCATAGGGTGCTGCTGCCCTCAGGACACCCCTGGTGCCTTCTGCTCCTCCAAGGAGACCTGAGGAACAACCAACATCAGGTGCTGGCACGCGCCATGATAAGACCGATGGTTTCCAGGATCGGCACACGGGCTAGACGTGAAGGAGGTTCAGCCACCGGTTGACAAAGGCCATCTCTCTAACGGCTGTCACTGTCATGCTGAAATTCAGGGAGGCCTATCACGTCATACCTGTCTCCCGCAGGCTCTGAGCTGTTTCCCTCTCTTCTCTCAAGCTATGAAGATGGATTCCTCTCCCGATTGAAACATAAGGCCGCTTTGTCAGGAGGAGAAGGGACAGTGACAAACAGATGCATTAGCACGGCGGGCGAGCATGAAGTGCTCGCACCGAGCCCTGGATCAGACAAATGCAACGTCTTGCCCTCGCCGCTGCTGCTCCCATCCCTGGCTGGGCGACCACCCCGCAAGCCCCAGGCTCGGGTACACGCAGGGTGGCATCAGCCCTGGGGAAAAGCAAGCTCAGCAGAGTGACGGGGAGACGATCCCCAGGCGCTGCTCAAAGCAGCAGGCTGGGAAGACGAAGAGGCATTTTAATTTCCACCTGACGTGCTATCACTTACATGAGATCGCAGCTTCTGCTCTTGCTTTCGCTCGTCCCCCTCCTCTAGGACCGCGGGGAAATATCACCGCTCGCTTCAAGTGAGGCAGAAAGTTCAGCCATGGCATCTGCTAAGAGTACTCCACGTCTAGTGCTCATCGAGCCCCAGCTGGAGAGGCGGCTCTCTGCTCCGGTACGACAGGACCGTAACGGGTTCACGGCTGGGGGACGGCGAGCGAAGGGTAATTAGAGGCTCCGTTAAGGCAAAAGGGGCTGATTTGGGGTTGCATGGACAACCTTCAACCCAGCAGGTTGGGAGTGCTCAGCTCGGCAATGCTGCCCCTCTTTCAGCCCAGGCATTTGCTCAGAGCTCCCTCGAACGCGGTGCTATTTCCATGTCCA
Source organism: Pelecanoides urinatrix (assembly GCA_013400755.1). Lineage (NCBI taxonomy): Eukaryota > Metazoa > Chordata > Aves > Procellariiformes > Procellariidae > Pelecanoides > Pelecanoides urinatrix. Next base: position 1,128,618 of record VZTQ01012108.1, on the reverse strand, counting down.
GCCTACTACGTGTGCCGCAATTAATTTCATCTAATTGGTCTATCTTTGCCCATTTTACTGACAGTACACCAGTCCAGACGCTACGTTATCCCCCCCATACCAATTCTGACATCCACAAATGAAACAAAAGCCAAAAAAATCAGCTACCCAGCCAGAAAATCGTTTTACTTTATTTGTCTGTTTATTATTTTTCACCCTATACGCTCACAATTATTATTTTTTTTCCATTTTGCTGATTAACAAGCAGGGAGGAGAGGGGAAATCATATTCTAGCGTTTTTGCTTCTATACGCCTTTTTCCCTTTTTTTAGCACAGAACAGATGTTTCACACGTCAGTGTCTCTCTTGACAAAGGCGGCCTTTTTCTGTTGGGGAAAAGATGCTCCGAAGGAAATTTTCCTCTGAGCTCTAGTCCCAAATTTCTTCAGTTTTCCCACGGCTCTCCCTGTGCCTCCAGCTAGAGCACAAGAGCGAGCGTGTCCTCCGGGTACCCCAGCACACCGGTCTGTCGCGGGCGGTCACCCAGCCTTGCACATTGCCTTCAGGGCGGTTTCTACAAAAATGGCACAATAATGGAAATTGCCATTAACGGGAGTAAAAAACTTTAATTAACTTCAACCGTAACTGTCGTATAAGGTCAAAGGAGTCCACAATTAAAGACATAATGCGGCATTAGACCTATAACTCCACTAAAACCCTACGGACAACACCGCATTTAGACTCCACTGAAGGCACAAACCCCACTAGCTGGCCATTATGGCCTTGACACGGGGCAAGGAGAGAGGAGGTCCCTCCAGCCGTCACTTCAAAGAGGCATCACAGTCAAAATGGTGTAAGCCCAGGAGTCGACACCAGGACGTCTGGCTATTTTTGGGCTGGCTGTATCTACCGTGCTTGTTTTCTCTCTGTGCCTCAATTGACTCGTATGAAAAATGGGGATGATAATAGCCAGCTAACGGTGGCAATCTTTGAAATATTAGCTCTGCTAAAACAGGTGAGCTGTCTCAGCTTACAGAAGCGACCCTGCTAGCATTGCCAGAGACCGATTTTTTTTTTTTTCTGGTCTTAACAATAAATCACCAGCTCATCTTTGCTCTGTGATAGTCAGGGAATCAGGGTAGTGGTCAACTAGCCGTGCTTTGGCAAATCTCCCCGCAAGCAAGAATTACTGAATATTGCAGCACTGGGAGAGGGAGGAGAGGACTGGGGCTCGCTCTGCCTCTTCCTCTGCCTTCCCTATATGAGGAGGACCATATGCTTAAAGAGAAAAGCAAATAAACCTCTCGCTACAGATAAAGACCAAAGGAGCACACCTCGCGTGTATGAGGGGGCTTCAAAACTCCCGAGTCTGTCCTTGCTCGAGCCAGTGGCACAAAATGGTTTCACAAGTATGAAAATATAGCTGGGACTATGTTTTTGGCCAAGAGTCCCAGGCGCGAAACCCCAGGAGCATTTTCAGGCCATTGCCTCGAATAGAGCAATCCCCAGCTCCCCGGCACATCCCCGCCTCGCTCCATGCCCCAAACCCAACGCTTCGGAGCAGCATTTCCTCCAGAGCCTCCACGATCGGTGCTGGCACCAAGCCCTTCCGCAGGACGAGATAATGTGCATTATTTGCTAAAATAAGTTTGACATTAATTAGCAGGAATCTTGCTGGCAAAGACTCACACTGCGCAGCAGATGTGATGCGGGCTCACAGCTCCTTCCCTCCCTGCCGGGTGGATGGCGGGGAAGAGCTGGAGTCACCGACTTCGTGTAACGCGTCCAGGAAGACTGCGTCAAGAGGGACTGTCACCACCGGTGCCAAGCCGAGACGTCCTCCCAGCAGCAGGCTGGATGCGTTTTAAAAGAGACAGGCTGGGGGAGAGAGAGATGTCACCTGTGATAGACAAGGCAAAGGCAGGGGATGGCTGGCACCGGGGCTCTCCGCTCCCCCCGGGAAATGCCGGCTTGGGACATGGGCATTTGCCTTCCTCCAGAAAGTGGGTAGTGAATGATCGAAGCACTCGTCTGAAAGCGCTTGTTCTCTCCAGAACATCAGCTTCAGATTCAAGCCAGGCAGCTCAATTCCTCATCCTCTGTGCTCGATAAACCCTGGTCCATAAAATTTATTGCATGCTTCTAGATGACAACCGCAGGAAAAAAAAAAAACCCAGCGCTGGAGTCGCGTCTCGTGTAGACAGCCTTTACAGATGGCATCGCCACGGCTGATTTACATGAGACAAGAGGCAGGCCAAACCTGAGCGCCGTGAAAAATCCCATACCTGAGTGTGAAGAAACCCCTTCCTCTCCGTGGCCCCATCTTGCTTGCACGCCCATTTGCGACCAGGGCCCTACTCCACGGGTCAGCTACCGTGTCCTGGTGAAAGCTACAGCAAGTCCAGGGACTTCAGAGAACCGGAGCTCGCTCGCAGCCACCCGCACCAGGCCGTGCATCACTATGTAAACCACGTCCGTCCATCCATATGTGTGAACAACAGCCACGGCACAGGGCAGCTGGAGGACAGTGATGGCAGGAAACCTCTCCCTGAGCCCAGGAATGCTGCTCTAGGACCTGCTGCTACCTTTCCTAAATTGACCGTGAAAAGGAGTTTGGTCCTCCTGCATTACATACCGAGCAAAGCCAAAAAAGAGGATGGTCAGCCCCAGGGAATGTGTATGGTTTCTCCAAGGGGAGGTAAGAGAGATGCTGCTGATGCTACGAGGCAGAATAAAACCCAACATCCACCGACCCTGAGAAAAGGGCAAGGGCTCGAGACGACTGGGATGTCTGCAGCACAGGATGAGGCACAGAGAGGTCTAGAGCGCCCGGGGGAGCAGGGAGCAAAACCGTAAGGGTTATGGAAGATCAGAACTGAAGGATGCAGGACCAATGTACTGGGAGACGTGGTCCCTTCCCTCTCATCTGCACCAAACTCACCGCGGCCACAGGAGCAAGGGCCATGCGAGCAGAACAACATCTCTGCCATGCTCCATCCTCTCCTGAAAGCTTATTAATTAACAACAGGGGAGAACCACTGCAACATCAAAGTTCAAAGCAGAGAAGGACCCAAATCAGGCAGGTGAGGTGAGCTGAGCACAAAGCGGTCTCCGGCAGGCTGGGTGGGAGTCGGGGTGGTGGTGAATGGTCCTGAATCCATCCTCACCCTTTCCTTCTCCATGGCAGAAGGGGTCAGGACTGGGAGAGCGGGTAGGCAGAAGGAGGAGGGGAAAAAAAGGAAAAAACCCAGAACAAGCCACGCCATGGTGAACGGAGTGGAAAGATTTCTTGAAGGGGCCACGTTTGTCACATTAAAGTGAGTGAAAGGCAGCTGCGGGCACTTCCCTGCCTGTCAAGTGCATTTGCCTCTGGTCCCAGGAATTTTCATTATTCATTATTCGCCCGGCGTGGACAGCAACAGGAGCGCGAGGCTCTGTCTAATCCCCACCTGATAATGTATTTCTGATAAGCATGACGGAGCTGACGCTACCAACTGGATTCACATTTCCAGCGGATAAAGTGCCATTTACAGGAGGCAGGCGCCACGAATTTAGATGGGGGAGATAAGGGAAGGTGCGTGCCGATGGGTCCTAAGGGTGGGAGGGAAGAGCAGCGGCATGGGTCTGGGGACAGAGGTGACATCCATGCCACTCATCCATGCCGCTGCCTTGCCATCCAGCGGCAAGGATGCACGCACGTAATTAATATTACACGCGACCCAACCGAGGACAAATCAGCGGCAAAGACATGGGAAGAGTCTTGGGTTGACTCTTGTCTCGCCCAACCTGGGTCTCCCCTCTACAGTACGGAGTTCAAAAGAGCAGAAGCCAAAAAACCCACCCCCAATACACAATTCAGAGCTCCAGAAGTGCATCGCGCTTGGAGAGCGAGCTAATTCAGCAGCTGCCTAGGGTCCATGTCCACTAGCAATTATCGTGCCTCGGATCAACCTCATTGACTCCAATACTAGCGCGGTACAAAGCTACAGCAATGGACCATTAATATTTATCAGGTTTCATACAAGGAAAAATGGCTTGTATGATATGTTCTGTGTAATTTATGTCATGTATTTTAACAGTGGGTCATGGCAGAAGCCAGATAACAATAACCTTGTCAACTAGCAGGATTTATAGCCTGGTTAAGATACATATAAAGGTACCCATATTATTGCAACCCATAAGTATTTCAAGTGTGAAAACTCTCAAGAAGAGGTATCGGTGCCAGAGGGCTAAAACCATGGCTGTGAGAGAGAGAGGGAGAGGGCGAGAATTTAGGTCAAGTATAAATATGGAAAAAGTTCTTGATGCCAAGATCTACAGGGCTGTGCAACTGTCTCCCGGGAGGAAGGAGGAGATGTTCCATTGTTTCTGACATTTCAAACTAGACTGGATGGAGAACTAAATATTACCTATGGTAGAGAGGATCTTACACACTAGCAAGGGGATAGACTAAAATACAACCCCGCTATGAAAAGCAGCAGCAGGAAGATGACTCTGCCTTTCCATCCTGTTCCACAAAGCAGCTCCCCATACGTATTCAGGGCCGGATCTGCTGACTTTGGGTGACACAGACAAGCTTGTAATGCTTCTGCTCCTGTCAGCCCCGCAGAGGCGATGCAGCCGGGAAGGAGGGAGCCGGAGCCTCCCCCGACTGCCGCATGATGAACGGTGTTATTGCCATCCCGAGTACCGGCTCTGCAACCGCGTGAGAAACAAGGAGGCTGCGCGAGTCTGGACGAGGACAGTATTTCAGCTGGAAGAGCCCAGCTTGACTTTTAGACCCCAGCCTGGGCTGGTAGAAAATCTTTTTCTCCTCATCAAGAGCTGAAACGCAAACCTGCTAAGGCTCCGGGAAGACAGTGCGTGAATATTGGACTCTGTCTCCCTGGCAGATGGGGAACACGCCTAAAGAGCCCAAGATTCGGTTGCTAACAACATCGGTCATTACAAGAAGACATGTCAGCACATCGGATCTCAGCCTGAAGCCCAGAGATGTACACGGATTTACCCACGCCGAGGCTCTAGCCTTTCTGCGCCTATCACCTAATGACCTTTTCGGATCCGGGATCTCCATGCAAATGCCAAGGACCAGCTCCTCCAGGAAAAAGGGGAGATGAAGACTAGCCAGTCCCAGAGACAAGAGCATCCCTGCAGTCTCGCAGAGCTCACGGCAGCTGGAGGGCAGCGGGAGAAGCACAACGTAACCCTCTCCACGCAGCGATCATAACTTTGCAACAGCAGCTCTTTAACAGCTTCCCTCACTAACAAGCTGCTCTTGTTTTCATGTTTTGGAATGGCTTAATCCTGTATATGATAACATCCCCAACAAACGAGTGCATTAAACTGTGACAGCTTTTCACTGACCTAAGCAATTGCATTGCGAAAACGCCATTAGCGTCTCTCTCTTCTTCATCTAATCCCCCCCATCCCCTCCCTCCGCCTTTTCCCCGGCCAGTAAGAACCCTGCTCAACACCACTATTAAATTACCCTTAGAAATACGCTCCTCAAAGAAAATCAATGCACACGTGTTTTAACACTTGTCACAAATAGATCAACGGGGCAATCAAACATATATTATTCCACCCGAGGTTTAAATAAATAAAAGGGCCACATGTTGATGGCGTACTCCCATGGCTAGTGCACCTCCTGGGCTGCTGCCGAGCCCGGCGCTGCTCTCTGCTCCATCTAGAGCTGTTCTAAGTGATGTTGCATGCACAGCGCTGCTACGAAAAAGGCACAAGGGGGAAGGGTCGAGCCCCAGCTCACCAATGCTCATTGCACCTGGTTTTTGCAGCGGTGCCAACGTACACCCTGCGAAGTTTGGGAGCGTGCGATGGCCCTGCACTGGCACAGGCAGCGCTCCCCGGTTGCAGCATCGGGCTGTTGCACGGCCTCACTTGGCTTGTTTTTCAAAGCCTGCTCCCCGTTCCCCTCCTGAGGCTGCTACTTACTGCTCCTGGTGCCAGTGGGACGATTCTCCCCGGGAGCAGGTCTCGGCGTCTCTACATAAAGGGCCATCGCTGATGGTTTGTATGGGGAACATGCACACAGGTCTAAAGTGCCTGATAAATACATCGTGAGCCTTGAAATCTGTTCCTACTGTGAAGACGTTTGCTGTGACTATTTTTACTTCAACACCATTTTCTTTTTTCTTTTTTTTTTTTTACCCATCCTTCCTCTTTTTTCCTTGGTCAAATCAGAACAGAGACGGATTTCTTGCCGACTAATTAAAGCCCCACATGTAAATGAACTTCCAACACTTTACTGCCTCAGAGTGTCTGCAGCCCCACAGGAAATTAATAAGAGCTTTAATCACAAAGAGACTTGAAAGGTCAGTGCCTGCTATGGGTCTCCAAACAGAGAAGGCAACAGAATCCTATCATATCTTAAAAACATCCCGCTGAGAAGCCATGGGGCTGAGGACAGAGACAAAATAACAGGCAGAAAATGCGAGGTGCGGCTGCCGTCACGGGGCGAGGGAAAAGCGGGACAGGGCAGGCTGTAATCACACACTCTGCCTTTGTCTTCTATTTAATCTGCCCTACCTTTGTTATTTCTTTTTTTCCCAGTACACGGCCAGATTACACGTGATCGACCTGCTTGAGAGTAACCCTTTACCAACCTACCTGACGGCTCATCTCGTGACCTCCCTCTCCATCTCCTTGCTAAATGAGCTCTCCCCAGTTTTCCCTTCCCGGCTATTTGTGTACATCTTCCTAAAGCTCCTTTCAAGATATTAGGAGGTACATAGATAAATTGATATTGTAAGTAGATGCTCCAGATGGACCAATTACTGAGTTAATCCATAATACCTACCTGGCTACAGCAGCTAGTTATTTACAGCACTCGCCAAAGCACACATGTAATCTATTCATTCCTCAGCGCGGTATCGAAGCGCAGCATTGCAAGCACCAGCCCCGCGATGTATTTTTAGCCCAGCCCATGTAAAACTCCAGTGCCTGGACTTCAGCTCAAGGAGCATCTCCAAGCAGAAGCACAAAATCAGAAAGATAGCTTGGAGCCAGTGCTTCTGGGGCTGGACAGCACGGACCCAATTAGCAAAAGGAGTGGGGTGATGTTTCCACACGCTTATTCCAGGTACAACCTTCAGCCCATCAAGGGTTTGGCTATCCACTCCAACAGGAGCACCTATCCGTAGGTCACAGCTATGAATCCAGACCTGGTCTGGACACCACAAGCTGTTCCCAGTACAGAAGACAACAGACTGATATTCAATGCCTAAGTCAGGAAAGCCTCAACCTTCCCAACCCGGCCAGCCAAACCAAGCTAAAGACCCTCGGCCGTTCGCTTGAGGACCCTCAAAGCGAACACGCATCAGAAAAACATCACTGTGCCTGGGCTTCGCATCCGCAGGCAGCTCCTCCTCGCCTTCCCAAACCCTTCCGGGAGGCTGCAGCAGCTCTTCCCTCTCCTCCCGCCCTCCTCAATTTCTCTCACCTCTGAACCTCCGATGATGTGACTTCCTACCCAATTGATTGTAAAAGCTTCAGCTACTCTAATCACAGATCAATGGCCCGCTCTGCAGAGAGAAAATCATCCTCGATGATGTTTATCATCCCTGCAAACTTCTGCCGTCCTCCTCTCGCTCCTCTACCTCTTTAACCCCTTGCTGCCCGCAGTCTCCCGTTGCTCTCGCATTGGGTGCTCCTGGGGACGGGCTGAGGAGGGAAGCAATTCCCACGGGATGTACAAGCGACTGCTCCCAGCATCCTCACCAGAACATTTTCTCCATAAACCTCTGGTCCTGCCTTGAGCAGCAGCCTTTTGCCCCTTGTCTCCCCCGACCTCCACAAGCTGGTTGCAATCCCAACACCAAGAAGGAACAGGGCCAAAAATGAGTTTCGAGCAGAAACCAAACTTCCCTGCACGTTGGAAAGAGGCCAGAGGAGCAGGAAATTTGGCTGCCCAAAGCGAGCATCCAGACATAAGAGCTGAGTCCGGCTCAGCCATGGGCCAAAACGAGTTCCTGCAAGGCTCATATCCAAAAGCGAGGGACCAGACCTACCACATCACCCATCTCCAGAGCACATCCAAAGACCTTTATGCTCCAGAGGCCTTTCCATCTTTAGGTTTACAAGCTAAATCCCGAGAGGGAAGGAGCCCCCAGCACTACTGCCGAGGCTCAAACAAGGACTTGGCAATGCATAGCCCAGGAGAAAACCCAGCATTGCAACGGCATCAGATACACTCTTCAGACACCCTCCCGCTTGCAGGCACGCAGCAAGCGCTTCTTCCCTCGAGTTCAAAGACTCTTCCCTTTGGGCAGGTTATAATTGAGCACCATGATGTCACCCACGCCGGCCGCTCTCGGAGACGTGGCGCCGGATGAGACCCATCATCGCTCCCCGTTTCTCTCCGGCAATTCCTCGGCCTCATTTTGACTTGCGGTTCGTCATCCCCTCTCTTGGGATTTGGCCCCATCTACAGAGATAATTGGAAACACACCCTCCGCGTCCTCCTCCTGTCAGGAGCCAGCTGTCTGACGCTTTAAAGGCAATCTCCCTGTTTTCCTCCCCCCTGCTCCCCACGAAAGCCTCTGCTGAGATCCTGGTGAGACAAGCGCCATGGGGAGACGAGCACTCCCTTCCCAAATAATGCAGGCCAGCCTCAGCTTCCCCTTTAATTTCCAGCCAGATTTCATCTGACAGCGCTTTAAAAAGCGGTACGAGAAATCACCATCGGAGCAATAATACGATTACTGTCCCTCAACGGCCATAGCTGAGGATGCAATTACTGCACCCATCGCTCACCTCTGGCTTTGGCCTCACCGCAACCCATCCTCCTCCGAGCCACCCCCATCCCCACGCTGCCTGCTCCCCACAACTCTTGCTATCTTTTTATTAGATTTTATTATATGCCGGCTGCAACCAGGAGAGGGAAGGAGCACCCAAATCCACAGGAGATGCAGACAGCAAACTTTCCCAGCAAGAGCCGGTCCCCCCGCAGCGAGCACCCCTCCCTCCCTCCCTGCGACGGGGGATGTCTTCCCTTTGCTGCCGCCGGCACCGACGTTGGCCTCCTGAAGAACTGGGAGATATATATACACACACGGATACATATATATATAAAAAGAAGAACGACCCGCTTAATGAGCTCTGATACCCTCCTTGTAAAGAGTGGGAAATTATCTGCGAGTCTAGGAATATCTTCATTAAAAATGCATTTAGCTGTGGAGCGCTCCGAAACAGAGACCTGTAATACATGAAAGATTAGCCCCAGATTGCTGATTGGGCTCTTTCACATCGTTATGGTAATTAGGCTCGCACAGGCTGTTGTGCTGACTCTGACACTTTGCCGGGCTTGCCTTTGTCTGGGATTTAAGGTGGATTTTCCCCGGCTCCTCACCCCTTCTCCTTCCCCACCAATTCCTCCCGCCCTGCTCGTCTCGGCCCCCGGCCGAGGAGCGGGCACTACCTCGGCTCATCAATATGCAAAGTGCCGGGATCCGATTCACCCGTGCTCCCCGGCTGCCTCTGCCAAGCCCGGCCCTGCCTCACACGGAGGAGAGAGAAGAAATTAATGGTAATTACGAGGTGTGAGTGGATATTACAGCTCTCAATCTGATTGCCACTGAAACCAAATAAAAATGCAACTTAATCAGCCGATTATTAAAGCAGGGAATAAACAAAACGGCGATGCGTCCTCGTCCTTCCTACCGCGCTGCCCGGGAGATTTCTCCTGCCTGCGGACCCGGCAGAGCCCGGCTGGGTCATGCCTCCGGCAGACAAACCTTGCTCCAGTCTGGTTGGGGTTTTTGGTTTTTGCCCCTTCCACGTCATTTGAAAGGGAAATCCTGCTCAGCCCACCAGCCTGCAAAGATGGAGGGAGAAAGGCGTGCTTCAGTCGAGGTGTGAGGGGAAAGGAAAACGCTCAGGAGGTTTCCAGGGAGGACCACGGCTAACGTCTGCGGTTTTCAACAAGTCTCACGGCTCACCCCTTGTTGTGAAGTAGTGCTTTAGCTTTCCTGAGCTGCTGAACCCCCTCCACGGAGCACATGGCTGCAGATCCTCCTCTGAACCGCAGCAGAAATGCTAGGGGAAGGCGTGCAGCTGCCTGCGAGCCATTTGTTTAACCTCGACGAGGAGAAAGGGACATTTCGTGGCACGGAACCCACGAGGCGGCCAAGCCGGGAGCGTGCCATATCACTGCTCGAGCATCACCGCGTCTTATTCCCCTGAGTTACAGCAAACAGCAAAATCACCTCTCCCTTCAGTCTTAACTCAGGATCCACGTGCAACAAGGTCCTTCAACGCTCCGCAGCTCCTGAGGCTCAACCAAGTCCTTTATTTTATAAAAGATCCAAAGCAGGACGTCAGCAGCCCCTGGGCAGCAGAGGTTTCCGAAACCCCTACTTGCCACCAACTGCTGCAGCACCTTGGGGGCAAAGAGGGATTTTGATGCCCAAATCCAGCCAACCTAGAAAGCAGGGAGCACAACCAACTAAAAGCCCACCCCATCCAGCAACACAAATAACGAGGCGCTGCCTCCTCCCTCCTAAAACAGGTCTGGGTTCTCCGCTGCCGCCATCCTGGATGATAACGCTTCTCTGATGACCCCGAGCCGGTGTCAGCCCGTATCATCGCTCGCTAATCCCAGCCACGAAGCCTTCTAACCCCGCTGCTCACCCCCTTACCTCTCGCTCCCCTACCTGCCCACCTTAGATTGCAGCTGGCGTTTGCCTAATCCGGCTCCGAGCCCAGGGGATCTCAGTGGAGCCACTGGCCTTGTATTAACCTTACAGCACCAGGGCAGGTTTGGAGACTTTCCAGATGTGATCTGAGCCTCTGACTCAGAATAATAACAGACAGGAACGATCATAATTTAATCTTCTCGTCCATCTCTCCCTTCCTCATACATGTATTGATGTGTTTCTATAGCCTCTCCGCATCCTCCCTCCGCTCTATTCATCCATCTATCCCCTGGCATGTCCTTTAATTACCTACCCATTAGGTTTTCTCTTTCCTAGCTCCACATTTTATCCCTTCTCTGATTGCAGAGAAGGGATGCTTTAACCCCGCAACAGGCCACGGGGGAAGAGTGTAGGCAAAGTGTCCATGCACAGAGGTTGCCAAGCTCCATGCTCCCTGGGGAGGTCTCAAGAAATTCCCTCTTGGAGGCAAAAAAAGCTTCTGATGAAGTGGAGGAGCTGTTGTCGCAGCTGTAAGCTGGACACCTACCCGAGGGGACACTGTTGGGTTGCCCATCTGCCCCAAACCACCACCGGGCACGGGAGAAAGCCAAGCCACAGCTACCGTGAGAAGGACCGCAGCTTTGGAAACCCATCCTGTCCCTTCCTCGTCCCCTGCCCCCTTCAAATCTTTCTGCAAAGCCCCCATCTTCTCCAAGGCCTTGCAAAGGACGCACAGCAAGCAAGGAAGATGCAATGGCGATTGCTGCTTTTGCTAGGTAGCAGGGGCTTGCAGAGAGGGGCCGGGGCTGCCCGGAACTGTGTTATGCCTGCACAGTTTTTGGGAAACCGTGGTGGGTGCTGACATAGCGTCTGCCTTGGGAACAGATGAAACTTTTTTCAGATCTCAGCCCCTGGAGCAAGCGTTCGTGCCCAAAAAGCACAGCAGAGGCTCTCTGTGAACAACACCACCGCCACAAATAAACCCAAGCACCAGCAGGATGACAGCTGTAATGAACCAGTGCATACGTCCCACTTGGAGGTTTCGGAGAGGCTGTTCAACTGCTGATGACTGATGACATTTGGATTTCAGCGAGACCGTTTTCACAGGAAATCTGCAGAGCAGCTAGTTTGAAGATACCCCCTCCGCTTCCCCTAGTAATTGCTTAATGAGCATTGTATGGCAGCGGCCTCGTTTGCTGCGCGTGCGTCCAGCGGCGAGGGACGACACCACGCCGGGAAGCCGACACTCACAGACGCACGAAAGGACCTCGTGAAACCGCCTGTCCCAGACTCCACCGTCGAGGCAGCACCAGCTGGACCCATCCCATCCCCACCACATATCTGCCTACGTTGCTTTTAAAAGCCCCCAGCGGTGAGACACACCGATTTCTCTTGCTATCCTCTCGCAGCACTTTCTGACGCTTGCTACCAGAGAGATTGCTATTCCCAAATCTCTAACCTTGATCTTCCCTACTGCAAATTAATCCGATTCCTCCCTGTTCTATCTCGCAATGGACACGGAGGGCGATTGATCGGCCTCTTCTCTATAACAACTTCTGACATATTGGAAAAACCGAGATCGCATCTCCCTCTTCTGCCTTTGGGTCCCGCAGACGGCACTCGGAGGTTTGCTGGGAGCTCTGCTTGGCCCCGCACAAAATTCCCAGCCCTGCTCAGCAGGGAGAGGAGCTGGTCTGCAGATCTGCTCCTTCCCTCTCCTATTTCTCTGAGAGTTTTATCGGGGGCTGAAGTCCCTGAGGCTGAAGGATACGAGGTGGGGAAGGATATAGGAACTAATATCTGACAGACCAGCGGTCATTTCTAGCTCGGGCAATAGCAAGACTTCTAAAAGCAGCACTCAAGCCTTGTTCCCCATAGCCATGCACAGCTGCATCTCCTTCCACCCTTGCATCTCCCCCACCAAACACCCCAGGAGTGGGTGCCCCAGTCCTGGGCTGCTGCCTCCTCCCAGGAGGGTCTGTGCCCGAGCCAGTCCATCCCAGTGCCATCCCAGTATCTCTGCCACCGCGGCTCGGCACCATCGATGGATGTCGAAACAAGAGCGAGCGGCTGCTATTTATACCCCGAGGGACTGATGAGCCACAGCAGCGGCAAGGGAGAGCACAATGGCGAGCGGCAGGAGCTTGATTACCGAGGGGTATTTTTAGAGCGTGCGGGACGTGCGTGCGAATCCTCTACCCCCCTCGGCGGAGGGGTTTCATTCCCCCTCCTCCCCCAAATCCTGATGGCAGCGCTGGCTGACGACACGCCGATGCTGCTCCGTGCCTCGTGCGTGCAGGCGGCATTAGACCCCTGCCTGACAGCTCACTTGTCCTCACAACAGCAAATGGGTAAATCGCTGCAATTACACTCAAAAAGCCACGTCCCCCCCCCCGGCCTTCCTCCCTCCCCTCTGCGCACACGCCCGCATCCTGCAAAACAAAGTGACGGGTGGCAATTGAAATGCTTAGACAGTTAATGGTACCTCGCTCTCGACTGGCAGAGCTGGAGCCAACGCACCGCACCGGCGGGTGCTGCTCCTTTCGCTGGCAGCGGGAGCTGGGTGCCTGCGTGGGAACCCAGCTAGAAACCATCTCCAGTCAAAGGGGAGGCATCAGCTTTTATAAACCCACAGGTGACAGGCTGGCCTTCCATCGCGGCTTAATCACAGGCAGACAGGAGCTGCTATTTGCAGGCACATTAACACAGCTGTGTCAACTTCTAGGTGAATCAGCTTTGCTTCATCAGACACATCAACAGACTCAGCACTGCCATCTCCTCTCCTGCTCAGATTTATTTTAATTGCATGCTGCAAATAGCATTCTCTCTCTCATTTTCCTACCCACATCCATCTGGAAATATCTCTCAGATCTTCTACTCTTGCGTTCCTGACTTTTTTAGCACTCCCCTCTCCTCCTTCCCACCTCGCCCTCTTCCAGATCTGGGCTCAGGTTTGCAGAAGGGACCAGTGAGTGAGATACGAGAAGGGTCTGGGTCACAGCAGCCACTTTTTCAAAGACCAGAGCATCTGAAAGCTGGGTCTTTTCTGACTGAGACCTCAAAAATTGCTCCTCCAGCATCCAAGCCTCATCCTGCCTGTTGCCTGTGCTGGACCCAAGGGACGGGTGCCAGCATCCCTGGTGATTCAGAGCCTACCTCATTGCCCCCTGAACATCTCAGCCCCACATTAAAGATGCTGGACACCCAATAGTTTCTCTCCGTATGGAAAAATGCTAGCCCAGCATCTCTGAAAACCAGGCTGTCTTCAGGGACCTAAGGTGGGTACAGGCACGGAGGAGCTAAGGAGAGAATAACTCCACAGCTACCCAGGTATAACCAGCCACGTCAAAACCTTCCCAAAGGGGTTCGTGTACCTCAGCCACCCTAGGAAAGACGTCTGGCGGCACTCAGCTCCCCTTGAATCCATCAGCTCTTCCCGACTCCCCTTGGATGCGCAAGAGCCATTTCAGACTTGTCCTTGGTCACCTCTTACACGCAGCAAATTAATACCGGCAATCTATCATTAATCAGAGCTCTCCTCCAGCTACCAGGGAAGGGGGCTGAAGCCGGCCGGGCTCTGCTCCCATTTATGTTAGACAAATGCAAGCCCATGGAGCGACTCCAGATCTACACGGCGCAACAGACAGCGGAACAGGGCTCGGCACTCAATCACGCGGCACCCGAAGCCAAGCCCAGCAGTCAGCGGCCCAGCATCTGGGCTATATTTGACTGACTCCAGCAAGAACGCTATTAGCAAAGAGAAAAGGGAAGAAAAAGTACACCAGCGGTTAGTCACCCACCCGGCCTCGCTAAGAGAATGTAATCGTTAGATACGGCTTTTCCCATTATAGTTCGTTAATGACTTGCCATTGTCCTCCGAACATGTGAGGAGGGAAGCATGGAGGACAGAATCTCTCTGCCTGATTGCAGAGGTGTCCTGGACTCACCACACAAAACCCTCTGTCATAATTAAAAGCTGCTATTTCCCATTTCTTACAAAGGCAGGTTGGCAATTAAAGCCGCTCTGTCAAGAACTGCATTCTCCCTTACGTATATACACATATACATACAGATATAGGTAGATTTTAAATGCAATTATTTACAAAATAAGAAACGGCCTCGCTCTGCAGGCATTTAAAAAGGACTCCCATCATTCCAGAGTGTATATATATTTTTTGATGTCCTTAATGCAGCCATCCAGCGTCGTCCAACTGCTGCAGGGCTATTTCTTCCGTGCTTGGAGGCACGGCTGGACTGACACCCATGCCCACCCTGAATTACGGGAGCTGTAATCCATGCGCCCAACCGAGGCTACTAACCTGCTTATTTTAATTATCTGTGACACCAGCTATAGACATGAACTGTGAAACTCATGATCTTGTGATTTCTAGCAGCTCTCTTCGGGGACCACGCAACATATTACTGCCACAGACAACAGATCCGCTCATAAACTGCTCTGCCTGCATCTGCTGAGAGGAGAGCGTTGGCTTTTATGGGCTGTGCCGCCTCCCAACTATTTGTAGCTACTGTAAAAACCATGCGGCAGCCGCCTGGAAACGGGCAGAAGAGCAATTTGGGGCAGATTTGAGAGCCAACATCTCTGCTCTCCGAAGAAAGATGCAACCTGCTGGAGAACGCAGGAGGAATCGCCAGCAAGGCTCTGCTCCGGCAGAACGGGATCAGACACGCAGCTGATCCCAGCCTTGCACGTCTGCAGCAACGCGGCAGGGTTTCGCCCGCGTACCCCTGCCGTGAAAAACTCCGGCAGCCCCTGCGCCTCGGTCCCTGCAGACTCCTAGAAGCAGCCTGCCATGGCTGCTTTAATAACTTTGCAATCAGGTTTAAATTGCCACTGCAAAAGGTTTATAAAAGTTTGTGTTGCCTGCTAATTAAATCCATACAAATGCCGGCTCGGCATTAATTTACTGTAAAATTAGCGTGAGGCTACAGTGGGTTATTTGCAAGAAACCTGCCCACGCTGAACTACCAGCGAGGAGCAGCTGACCTTGGGAATTATCTCCCCAAACCTTCCCTGCCACAGATCAGACACAGCTATTCTTCGAGGCACCGCATGCAAATATTGTTGCTTTTCAATTATTTGGCGACTGATCCGACGGCTCAGAGACAGCGGCTAATTAAAATCTAATTGAAATAAAACAATTTCCAATTCCGCCGCCTTTCACCGTCTCTCGGAGCAAAGGTTCCTTGTCTCGCGGACTGGCTGTCCTCCGTCCCATTTGTCCCTTAGCTCTGCAAACAGCCCCCGTGCCATCCTGCTCTCTGCCGGGGTTTGCAATGGGGCCAGGATATGTCCCCCAGGGAGGGAAGGCGACGGGGGGCCAAGGAAAGTCTCGAGGAGGGGAAATAAATATGAAGCAAAGTGAGGAAAAGAAAGAGGATGGGAAGGAGAGGTATGGAGAAGGCAGGGGAGGGAGGAGAAGAGAGGAGACATCCAAGCCAGCCCCAGCCCTGCCCATCTCCATACGGACATCAACGAGGTGCCTCTCCTCCCGGAGCAGCCCCCCAGCCTGCTCCAAGCTCGGCAGCAGCCGGACCAAGCAACGGCTGAGCACGGAGGACAAATATACCCTCGGGTCCACTCTGGAGGCTCGACCACACTGGTTGTGCTTCATCTGCTTCTGTGGGAAGGTGTCACGGTGCCAGAGGGGATGGAGCAGAAATTAGCACGACGGCAATGCTGGCACAGCCTAATCCTGCAAGGCTGAGCCAAGGGACCCCCCTCCAGCCACAAGCGGGGTGGGCAAGGAGCAAGCCGGCTGCACACACCACCTCTGTCTCACCCTTAAAAGCGAGGAAAAAAAATTATCTGCATAATTCAAGCAGAGGTGGCAGAAATGGCTTCCCAATATAGCTGCGCCTCAGCCACCAAATATAGAACTGGACATACTGTATAAAACCCAATTACTACTGTGAAAACCTCTCTCAGACATACACACTTGAGACTGTATTAACTCCAGCAACACAGTATATCTTGTCAAGCCAATAAAGTTCTTGACACTGAAATTGAGAGGAGGGAGAGCATCTATTTGTACATGGGGACCAGGGATAGAGAGCCACAGAAAGCAACGGATATGGAAGAAGCACCTGATTGTAACAAGCCAGTTTAATTTGCCTGACACATTTGCCCTAATATTTTTTTCTTTTTTTCCTCAACGACTTCACAGCTCAGCAGGAGTAATCATAATAATAAAAAAAAAGAGCCAACCAGGGTTATAAATAAAATGAGAGGCAAAGAAAGAAGGAAGCACACGCAGTGTTTAGAGGCAGCTAAGCCACCACGCCGAGGTCTTTGGAGAGAAGTCCTCCCGCGCGCCCTCTCGGCTATTCCGCATTTATCCCTTTGTGGCCAGATCGGATGCTCTATCTCGAGCCCACGGCTACATGCGGCCAGCAGCATGAGAGCATCCCATGGCGATGCCCGAAAGCATGGGGATGGGGAGGCACTGCGGCCAACCCCCCCTTTTTGGGGTGCAGAGGTGATGGAGAGGCGCAGGGGGCTGTTGCAACCCTTTGTTCACGTGGAAGGAAAGCTGCCAGCGTGCCTTCCCCTTCCCTCCCCTTGTGTCCCCACATTTGCTGCATCCTCCCCGTCCTCGGGCAGCATCCCAGGGGCACAGCTCCCCCGGAGACGCCCGCCACAAGTCCCTTTCCCCGGCGGTACTGCTGGCAGCCGGCTCCCACCTGAAACGCTCGGCTAACAAAGTCGGCTGCTCCTCGGGTTTCACTCCAGCGAAGTGTTCTTCATTATTAATCCCCACAAGAGGTTGCAGAGGATCACATTGATCAAACGATATCTGCATTAGCAGGAACACAGCAGAGCTGTCACTACATTACGCAGCTCTTTCTCCTTCTCAATATTCACAGTAGCTTAAGGGCTAAACAAACTTGGTTTGAGGAAGGAAGGGAGAGTGGAAACCTTTTACCTCCACCATGCGATTAACAGCGGGTTGTGGGAAATGGCAGCGATGTCTGGCAGCTCGAGGCTGGGGAAGCCGTGTGGGGTTGGGGTACCGGGGAGGCAGAGGTGCCCTAGGCAGGAGGATGCTGCCCAGCATCAGTGACGGACCTGCTCCTGCTCGACACAAGTCCACAGCAGCAACCTGACCCCCTTCCTAACGTGGAGACCAGAGGGAGCTCCTGGAAAACAAATTTTCCTCTCCAAGCTCAGGGGAGTCCCCAACGGTCAGAGGAGAGATGCTACGGGAGGGGATGAGGACTACGGATGCCACCTCTGGTGGTAGCTGCAAGGGATGCACAGCACCAGGGGGAAAAGTTCACAGCTGCCTCCAGACGTGGGGAGACTCACATTGATAAATATATGGGGGGAAAAAAAATATCGCAGCTTTGGTCTCATTCATTCCTGTACAGTCTTTTTTCTAGCACCCACCGGCCACACCTCAACGTCCCACAACCTGGGGGCAGCCGGAGCGACGGTCCCCTCGCACTGCCGAGGTGGCCTGGCATTTGGGACAGAGATCTCCACCGGTTTCTTCTTCACCGGTCCATGACCAAGTGGGGAGCAAGGGGCAGGGAGAGAGGAGGATGGCACCGGGCTGCACGCCTCGCACAGAAACCGCTGTAGCAAGTTTAATTAAAAAACAAAGAAAAAACATGGAGGGTACGTAAGGATTTGCACCGAGACGAGAAGAGGTCCTGCTCTGCCCCTCGGAGCATTGGCAAAATCCTTCCCATCCCCTCGTGCTCTTGGGGGAAGATGATGGTTCTTCATATTAATGGTAAGTGTCAGCGTATCAATTTCAGACTCTCCGAGAGTTGAGATGAAACATGTGCCAAGGTCAGGGCTGGAAGGCTTAAGTGTATCTATTGTCATCCGCATAATAGCATACGGATTCATTTCTATCATTTTTATCTCTCTTTTAATAATCCTATAGCGAGGATATAATTCTCTATTAATACATTATAGAAGAAGCTTAATGGAAAAAAGCGGGGTGCTGCCTTTTTTTTTCCGACTTACAAGCGGCGCATACAGAAAGCTGGGGTTTGAGGTTGCCTCTTCTCTATTTTTCTAACTGAAAAAATGTTTTCGATAGTTGACTTGCCTCTTCTTTTTTCACATTACCTCAGACAAAATAGGAATATAGAGCTCTGTCTCCTGGGGAGGCTCATTAGAGGTCCCCAAAAATTGGAGGTTTGCCGAGTCTTTATTTCACGGTGCAGGGTTTAACAAGGACATCTTTCTCACGAGGTTTTCTCAAAAAAAAAAATCATTAAAAAAGGAGGTGACAACAAAATCCATCCCCAAAAGTGGGGTTTCAAACAGTCAGCTATCCCTTGTCATCCAAAGAAATCATATCTCAAACAACATAATCCTAACAAGTTCTCCAGATGTCCTCTGAGCCTTCTAGAAAATAGAAGACAGACATATCTTGAATTTTTAATGTGAAAAACAGTCAGAAAAGTAAGAAAGCAAACAAACAGGAACAAAACCAAACAAAAATGAAGCTTTTTAGTCCTTCCATATATGTAAATCTCATCTCCCATAAATTCCAACATCTGTTTTTTTCCTACTCTTTTAAATCTCAGCGTAGCTACCGTAAGAGAAACTACAGCAAACAACCCTGGAGCTGCCGCTACGAGGTCTGCTTTGGGAGAGGACGAGCTTGGTCCCCACCCATGCCATACCCACCATCACACACAGCTACCGGCACACAAAGAAATGCCTGTGCGCCCAGTCTGGACTTTGCCTGGACAAGCCAACTGCTGTCTGCAAAACACCTGACGTGCCACGGTCAATGCTGGTTTCTTGATGTCAACTCAACTGGTTGACTGGTCAAAAGGGAGCCTCCAACCATCGTCTTGCCAAAGAAGATTGGTCTTACGGCATCCTGAGATGCAGGTGTAGCAACATGGAAGAGAAAGCAAGGGGTGCAACTGTTGGACAACTAAAAAGCACTGACCAAGACTGGCAATGCTGTTCGTTCCTCCCAGCGTGGCTAAGGAGCAGCTGACACACATGGCATGGTGCTGGCTGGCCCTGTCATCTCTAATTGGGAGCCCGGCTTCCCACCAGTCACTGCCATCAAGCAGGCTGTCACCTGCCAGTCACGTTGCAGGTAGCCCGAAAACACCGCTTCGTTTTAACTAGTGCTGGCAGCTAGAAATGCCTCCTGGAGGAGAGGAGGTGGGAAGGGAAAGACACAGCAAGCAGGGACCAAGACAGCGACAGGAGTGTCCTTGCGTTGATACCAAGCCTGACACGGGTTGTCCCTCATCACCATAAGACAAGAATTTCTTATACACCTGTATGGAGGCAGCAGGGACATCCACCTCCATGAAGAACCCCTTCCACAAGGGCTTCTCCTACAACTTCTCGCTACTCCAGTGGAAAAGCCTTGCCGCTATATTCCCACCAACACAGCCTTTACTCCAGTCCTATCTCCTCTTGTTTAAAATACGATGATCAGGGTAAACGGTTTCCAATTCACTGACATCCAAAGCCCAGAGCAAGGAGATAAACGTTAACACTTCCAGAAAGCTGTAGCGATAGAGAAATTACAGCCAGCTCCTCTGTGGCTCCAAAGACCTGGCTGAATTCATTCCGGAGCCTCGTGCTATTCCCAGCAGAGCACAACGCAAGAGCTGGATGAGGCCCAGAGGTCCACGCTCTCACCCCGTTTACAAGAAGCCAAGGATATCCAGAAACCCAATATTTTTAGCATAGTTTAAAAAAAAAGAAAAAAGCCACCCTTCTATTCATAGCACGGCTCAAGAGGATACAAGTTGTAATGCTGAGTGAAAGCATCCTTGGACGACAGCCCCTGGATCCCTGCTGTGCACAGCAGGGCTGAGGCTCAGGGAAGCTGCTGCAGAGAAACAGGATTCAACCTCTACCCAAACCACACGCTGAATCCAAATGCCAAAATATCCCGGGGTTCACAAGCAGGGGTATAGCGAACACAGGCTCATCTAAAATGCTTTTAATCTTTGCTGCCGAAAGAGCAGCCTCCTCCCGTGGGATTTCTATGGGAAAAGAAAGAGCTGCAGGTATGCAAGGGGGGAAAGAGAAAGATGAAAAAACTTCGGAAACAAAGTTTTTTTGGCAAAAGCCTGCCCCACCAACACTTGCTGCCCCAGAGCTGTTGCTTCACCGTGGCCGGGCAGGGCGGTGCACGCTCGTCAGCTCCCTCGGAAAGGACATTGATCTCATCGTCGCATTAAACGCCGTACCAGCGCTCACCGTGTTGAATTAGTGCCGGTAGATTTCTCTGACTAGAACACGTTAGAAATCACAGTTGGGTTACAAGAATCAATTAGGGCCAGATGGGGGTGCGGAGAAGTTAAACAATTTGGCTTATTGTAGGATTCGGCGCTACAGCAAAGGGTTCTTTACATTTTCATTTAGATTTAAAAATCACTCGAGTGCACCCTCTGTATAATTCAATCGAGGAACAGAAAGGAAACTACCAAGCGGGTAAGAGATATATTGTTCTTCTCTGGAAGATAAAAGTGGGAAGAAAAGAGAGGATTAGAGCGCAGATCCTCAGCAGGGGGAAATCTGCATAGGGGCACCGAAGCTGATGCAGCACCATCAGCATCACCGTAACCCAGAGGAGGTAAGAGCACGTCCTCTCCCATCAACCCTGACCGTTTGGCCATCGGTGGGAACTCAAGCTAGACATGTTGCAGGACAAGGTTTATGGGGACCAACGTTGAGTCACCACCCCATCCCCTACCAGTACGGGAAGCCAGTCACCTTCCCACCGACGGGACAAGGACCCACGTGGACCGACTCCCAGCAGAGCCAGGAACTGGTAATGAAACCTAGCCAAGGTTAGTCAGGGGAAAAAAATACTCTCTAATATGCAGCGCACCTCCACCACCGCAATAAAGACGAGATTGAATTGCAGAACGTGGCTGCGGGTCTTGTTTCTATACGTTTCAATGTTGTGCTCCAACAGGTCGGAATATTGTTAGCAATTCCGTCTGCAGAGGAGACATTGCTGAGCTGGGTAAAACATGTGGCAAATTTCTTTCTGTGCTCATCTTGGATCAGGTGAAGGCACTTGATGATATAGGCTCGGGGGTTATTTGCATTATGGGATTCCCAACACTCCTGAAATGGTTAGAAGCATTATGTAAATCAGCCAGAGGGGAAGCTTTCGACAAACGTCTCAGCTGATGGAACAACTTTAATCTCAAACCTGGCTACTTTTCCAATTACCTTGTACGTCTTTTGCCACCAACTGCTTGGTAAGGGAAATCCAGCCTTTATGGGGGATCCCTGAGTCGTTACGTTAGAAGAAGGAAAAGGGCAAAGATCCTCTTCAATTTTCCATCTGCATGCGTGGGCTAATGTGATGTGCTTTCTTCAGACACAAGGAAAGGTTAAAGAGAGCCCTTGTTGGAGAGGAAAGCCGGAAGGCTTAAAGCTGAGATCTGCAAAGGAATCTGAGCGCTGGGCACCCAGACCCCACTGAAAGTCAAAGGACGATGAACATTTAAGCCCACAAGGCTGTTCTGAACTGGCTAAATGGAAATAAGCTCAAGTGCTTTTGTGCCTGGGTTTGCCCGCTCCAAAAGAGCACCAAATGGAGAGGGAGAAGCGACTGGGATCCATCCCGCTTCTCCCGCCTTTCCCCTACACAAGATGTGAAGGCAACACAAGGCTGGCAGGGATCAGCAGAAGAAACGGCAGCATTGGAGGGTAGGAAAGGGACGAAAAAGGAGGCAGAGATAGGAAAGCTCTGTGCCTTAGACAGCTCCCCTTTTCCAGAGCCCACCTTGAGTTTGCACCCACTCAGCATCACTCAAGACACTCGGCTCCGTTACATTTCCCTTCCACCTTTCCTCGCCTCCACCACGCAGCAGACAAGACTGGGACTGTGAAGCACCATGACTTCTCCAAGTCCCTTTCTTGGTCATGGACAACTCTTCCTGGGAAGCAGTGGATCATTTTACATGCAATCTCAGAACAAATGACACTGTTTAAAGGAAGAAGAACAACATCTAGAAACTCCTCTCCAGCTGGTCTTTAGAAACAGCTTCATTTCTGTTGCACGTTGACAGTTGCCAAGCTGCTCCCGAGCTCGCTGCACCGGAACGTCCATATCTTCCTTCAGATACACCTTGATTAATTTTGCTTCATTTATTATTTAAGCCTGGTACCTTCATGTAAAATATTGAAGACCTGACTCATTCTTTATTATTAAGCCCTGCCATGCACCCTAGGAGGCTCCGAGATCTCCGTAGTCTTCGATCTGCTAGAAGAGAACAAACTCATCTCAATCCCTCGGTAAATATGAGGGATTGCTGGAGGGATGCTGTCAGCATCATGCTCCCTCTTACCTCGGCTGCCGTACCGCCTCGCCACAGAAAACACTCTTAAAGGCTAATTCACTTTCCAACATCTGCACGGCTCATTTGCTGCTCTCCCCTCTCCCCCTCTGTTTCTCCGCAGCTGGCATTGAAGTCGGCCGGCTCCCAGTAATCCCCGTTCGCGGATATAAATGGAGCGAGCCGGGAGCTGTGACTACGGCCAATTAGCCACCGGGCCAAGGGCGGCTCTGCCGGCGAGGCCACATGGAAATCCCGCTCGCCCACGGGGGCTGAGCCAAAAGACAACGTGGGGAATGCAATGGGGACAAAGTGTCTCACTTCGAATGCTTGCAGGGTGGTGATGGGGCATCGTATGGTTTTTCTTTTCCCTCACCTGAGTCCCAATTGGCTCCCATCATTTTTAGCCTAACCTTGGATTTCTTTTACATCACTGACTCATTTCGGAGGCAGAGGAAGAAACAGCCTTTTTAAGCCTAGCCTTGGGAAGCTGGAGATGGGAGGCCTGCGGCTTCACACCAATCCCACTCCCAACTTGTCTTCTGCACGCAGAGGGACCACAGACAATGGTCACTCCTATCTCTAAGGAAGGCATCCCCAAGCTTCACTTCCCAGGCGTTGGTGCTCGCCAGCTTAAAAGCCGGGCGACCAAACCATGCCTGGCGGTGGCTAGGCTTAGGAGGAATTTACATCTGAATTTCACAGCTTGGATCCAACTTTGTAACAGGCTGAACGGAAACAGAAAATGTAGTGAATGCTTCCCTCCTTTGAGTGTGGATCTACACCCCGAGATGAAACTCTCTGGCTAAAATCCATCCCTACTTCAAAGGCACCAGCACAACTCAAAGGCAATAAACCCAGGAAGGGGAAAAGAATGAAAATATTTCAATGGCAAAAGACAAGGCCTCGCATTTCTATGGCTCCCGGAGTACTTTGAAACATAACGGAGCGCACAGTCAACTACAGGTTACAGGAGAAGTCAAGTTCATGTCTTGAAATCAATCCCAGCTGATGGAAAGGGAATTTTGGAGTAATAAAACACTACTAGTTGGAGCCGCAGTTATGCAAAACCCCAGCCGAGCACCTTGCATTGGACACCCAGGGTAGCGCTGAGCTCAGCTAACCACAGCCGTTTCCAAGTCAGATACCTCGTGCAGGTTCACGTTCAAAGCTCCCTCCGGAGCTGACAAAGAGCAATGGCCAACCCCAATTACAGAATGGTTTGGAAGGGACCTGTAAAGCACCCTTTAAATGAGCACCCTTGCTTTAGACAACTTTTTAGGGTGCAATGAGTCATCCTCCAGAGACCCAAGGATCACCAAGACATTCAATAGCTCCCACTAGATTTTCAGCCGACAAACACAAGCCGACCTTGCCTCGCCACGGTTTGGGGAGGGGAGTCTCGCCGCTGGCACCTGGCCCCGCTGACGACAAGTTCACACCAAATCCGACAAGGAGCAAATTAGGCATTTGTAAATATCAAAGGCAAGTTGTTTTGCGAGAAGCTCAGCACCTTGGGTTTGGGTTTTCTTTTTTCTTCCCCCCCTGCCTCTTTTTAAGCTTTGTCAATACCAACTGTGCTTTTCTTCCTGGAAACTGTATAATGATGAGAGAAACTGTTTATTTTTCTCTTCAAAGGGATGAAGTATTTTTCACCGATATTTTACATGTCCGTAAAAACGATTTATGGGATTGAGTGGACAGGTCATACGACGCCCTTTGCTTGCTCAAGAGAAGGGGGAAAAAAAGGTCACTCCAGGGTGAGATTTCAAGAGCTGCTTTGCTTCTCAAAGGCTTTTATGTGAAATACCATTCCCCTGAGGTTTTGGCAGGGGAAGAGAGAATGGGACTCTAAGCACTAGTCAGCATGGACTCATCTCAAGAAAAAAAGATGGTGAAGACAAATCTAATTGCGTTTGTAAAGGGACTAAGGCAGGCAAGATAGAAGGAAGAAGTGGACGTGGTTTGCTTCGGTGTCAGCTAATTCTCTGGAACGGAGGACATGTGCAGGCAAGGCAGCCCCAGCAAGGAGAGCAGAGGCAGTAACAAATACACCCGTCGTGCCTCTAACGTGCTGTAACAACTAAAACCACCAGAGATAAGGCGACACACGCACCCCCCCAGTAAAACTCAGATCAGATCTCCTAACAAGTATCAAGTACAGTGTTTTTCCACCCTGTGACAGAAAGGCAGCCAAGTTCTAGAGAGCATCCAAAGGAAGCAACGAGCATCGTGAAGGGGGGAGGCTGGAAGATATCACGAGGGTCCACAGTGGCCCCCGCGACTAAGGAGTATCTAGGCACCTCTCTTCCTCCACCACCTTTGCTTCACCTCCTGCCTACTCCCAAAGAAACCACTCTATCTGATCGGCCACGTAAGCCAGAGATGGCTGGAAGGAATATATTTCCTCCCTTCTTTCTCTCTCTTTTTTCTTTTTTGGATTTATGACAGAGAGCTGAACACCAAGAGCCTCTATTCCTGGAAGAGCGGCGCTGGCTGGGAAGCCCTGCGGCTGGCAGATGCACGAGGCAATTAACCCCCGTGCACGCAGAAAGGGAAGGCAAGGGACTGCCTGCAAAATGCACGGCACAGGGAAGCGGGGCACACGTCCCCCCCATCCCCTGCTCGCCGCCGTGGGGCACGGCCAGCCAGGGGACCGGGGACGTTACCGGGGGCTGTTGGAGTTTCCATATGAGCTGGGACTTGGAATATCCAAAGTATTTAGGAAGTCAAATAACTTGCAGGTCCTGAGCCCCTCAGAGCCTTCTCATGCCCGAATCCGTGCTCCCGTACCATGATGCGAACCGAAGCCCCACAGCACCTACCAAGATCAGCCGCTAATTAAACCATTCCCTCGACAGCTTGCAAGTTAGTTATGGCTCATTATCCTCACTTAACCGACTGGAGAAACTGAGGAAGGAGAGAGATTAAAGGATTTGCTAAATCTCCGGCAGCAGTCAGTGGCAGAGGCAAACCCGGAGCTCATAAACATTACAAATCCTCCACCTCGGGGCTCCAAACCCCGCACATCCCTCCACTTGCCATTTTTACTACTAACTATGGCTTATTAAGTGCTGAGTGCGTGCAAGAAGCAAAGCCTGGAGAGCACCTTGCTGGAGAGCTGACGTCTGGAGGGCAGGTATAAAAGGCAGAGGATGCTGAAAGCCAAAAGCCCATAAAACCTGCCTCTCCAAACACACAGCCCGCAGGAGAGGTGACCCACCCCAAACTACTGCGCTTGACCGTGATGCTTAAAACAAACCCGGTGTCCTTTTAGTGTCCCCCTCCGCCCCCGGCTGCTGGCAGCATCTTGCAGGAGCCAAAACCGGCCCCGATTTTCTCCAAGCGAGCCAATAAATCAGCCGCGGGAAGGGCTGGCGAGGCGGAGGGCCCCGGGGAGAGGCTGCAAAGCCCGGCGAGGGAGAGGATGCTGAGAGAGGAGAAGGAGGAGGGCTTGGGAGAGAGAAGCAGCGACGAATTTAAAGCGAATAAAGGAGACGGGAGAGCGGAGGAAGGAAAGGGAGCTTTAGAAAAGAGGAAGAGATTGACAGAGCGAAACAAAGATGGAGGAGAGGCACAGAGGAGAAAGAGGGAGACAAAAATAAAGGAGAAAAGAAGAAGGAGGGAGCGGGGAGAGAGAGGAGGTGGCAAGCTGAGGAGAATTAAAACAATGACAGCGATTTAGCAGCAGAGTTTTATCTTTGAGTTTAACAGGGAAAACCAACCCCCCTCTTAAGGAAGGGGGGTTACTCTCTCCAGCTCTCTCTGCAGCACGGCCACCGGGGAAGGAAATAGCAGAATCGGGCCCATCCCCTCCTACCAGCACGTTACTGTTCATTAAAGACGAGATATTGCCTGCTCCCCCCTCCTTGTTCCTCTGCTGCGCTGGATTATATCCTCATTACCCCCTCAACGACAGTTTGCCAATCATCATTTGGCTGTTATTATTATTCTTGATGACAAACTCCAGCAGCTCCCACTCCCTCGACAGAAAATCCCTGCCTCCCGTATCCTGCCCCGCCACAGGGAAGGATCCTTTTTTTTCCAAGGGGTAAAAAAAAAAAAAAAAAAGACCATTTCAAGTGCAGGGGTTTGGAAAAACGTTTTTGATTTTGTTTTTTGTTTGTTTGTTTGTTTTTTTGGTTTTTTTTACAATGCTTATCTGTTTCCTTGGGTTCTGTTTGTTATTTCATGGCAGATGGGCTTGGTTTAGAAACAAACAGGATTTGCTGTGATGCCAGTAACTTCCACCTCCCAAGGAAAAACAAAAACCCAGCAGAGCAGGTGGGAAGTCGGGACGCGGGACTCTACGTCCCTGTTCTGCCGAGCAGCTCCGCGCCTCCCTCCAGCCCATCCCTCCGCACATCACGCCCTGAGGTCTGCAAATTGGGCAGCCGGGAAAGCAAAGCGGGCGAGCAGAAAGAATGGATTAGACCTTACGTCTGAGGCTCTCTTTGCCCACCGTGGTTTTATCCGGGAAGAGAAACCATGCCTCTGCTTGCCACGGAGAGCACATCTGCTGAAAAACAGGGGGTTCCCGTTTAACCCAGTTCATGGACCCCGGAGAGTAAAAGTCCACGGAGATGCCATGAAAGGGAGGGAAGGAAAGGTTCATTTCCAGCTCTGCCGGGCTCTCTGCACATCTCTGGTGCCTCGGCAAAGCGCTGCCGACACCAAGACGTGCTGCTGGGGAAGAGGAGCACGCGGCTGCCCAGGGACGCGTGGCTCGGGGTGGGATGCCGACCCACACAGACCTCGCAGACAGGTTTTGGGGGGCTTTTGAGCCCTGGATGTGACAGCACCCAGCTGTGAGCTGTGCCCGAGCTGAAACCGAGAGGGTATTTATGGGTGCACAAGCGCTGTCAGGATCACAGACAGCCCAACGGCAAGAGAGCTCACCTGGACAGAGATAAGCCACAGAAGTACACCAAGAAAAAAAAAAACAAACCAAAAAAACAACCAAACAGGATCAATATCTCCCGATAAGGGCTTCCTTCCTACAAGCCTTAAACCCCACGGCCCTCCCTAAGGCAGCATCTCGCCACAGACACAAAGCAGCGATTTTGTAGCGTCTTTCACCACTTGACCTCCCCGGTATCTCGGCAAGGCTGCCGAGCAAGACCGCAAAGCAAAAAGATCCCTCCGGAGGTGGAAAAAACGGGGGCATCCAGTTTGTCTCCGTAACGGTATCGGGCAGGGCTGGCGCTGGAAGCGCCGTTCCTCAGAGCTTCACCTTGCAAATAAATAGCTCTGAATTGCAGCCAGAAGCAACGGGATCTTTCAAAGACATTATCTGGAAGCAGTCAGTAGAATGCACCTAAAGTCTCATTAATCATCCCGCCGCTTACAGTACTTCTTAATGGCTTTTATGGTTTATCCTTTGAACGCCAACAAAGAGTGTGATTTCTCCTGGCTTATTCTATTAAACAGAAATCAATATCTAATACAAATGTGCCGACGGTGGGATATTTGGAAAGGCCGAGGAGGCACCTGTCAGGCCTTTTCTCCTCTCCTCTTTGATGCGGGCAGCGCGAGATGCAGGCTCTCTAAGGGGCAGGGATCTGCTAATCGCGGCTCCTCGCTTTGCAAAGCCGGCCCTAATCAGGAGAGAAGCTGCGGGCTGCGATGCCCCGGGGGGCTGGGGGCTCGCACAGGGGCTCTGAAATCACGTACGGTGACAACATCTTTCTCCCGGTGCTCAAAACCAAGGAGGCAAGAGCTGCAAGTGTGCGGGAGAGAGAAAATAAAACAGAAAGAGGGGCAGGAGCCGGGTAGGGCAGTTTTCATCTCTCCTTTCTATCAGGGCTCTTGTGAATTTGAGCGATGGTTGCAAGGCAGCTGAATCAACACTAAGCACAGGTATAAATAAGCTTCTAGGAGGATGGTCTCAGGAGCTGAAGCTTGTTATTAATTTTTGCAGCTTGAGAGGCAGGCAGGTAAAGGAGGTGTCAGGTCTTCTGCTCCCTCTTGGTCCCCTGGAAATGGGACTAGAGAGTGGAAAGGAGAGGGGCAAGAGGAGATTTGCTTTGCTGAAGTAGCTGAGAAATGTATGCAGCTTTAGGACAGGCATGATCCTTTACCAGCAACGCTTTTCAGCCCAGCTCACGCCGAACTGGGGCCCCAACCCACCACCCCAAAGGTCCCACCGCAGGAGCCAGGAGAGGAAGAGCTGCCACGCAACCGAATCAGCCTTGGGATTTAGCCTGCGTCACACAGGGCCGGCTCCTGCGCCGGCAGGAGAGCTTACAAAGAACAGCATTAACCACCTCAGAAACCAATTCCAAGATCCTAATGGAAAATGAAATTTGTATTTGTTAAAAACCACTTAAAAGGTTTGGAGCCTTCTTTTTATACCTCGCTCGGAAACACGCTGTTAAGTAATTTGCAATTTACCGGGTTTAAACAGTTAAGAAAATCCTTCCTGAAAACACCAGAGGCAAATCACATCACTCCAGAAACGAGCTCCCTCACCCAGAGTCTTCGACGGTACCAACAGCTCCCGATGCCAGCGAAGGGACGAGGCTCAGCCCACCCCCCCACCGCTTTAATACACACCCAAAACCCCAGAGAATATGGGAATAACGGGGAGGGGGTGGGGGTACGTCTCTTTGGTGCCGCTGCCCTCTGAAGCTGACACCCGGAGCGCTCCATCCTTGCACATCCCAACCCCGTCCACCGCCGTGACCAGGAGCAAGCGGACCCGGAGCCCAGAAGCATCTCAGAGGCACCCAAGTCCCCTCACCGCGCTCGCTGCCTTCCAAGCTCCAATGCTTCCCTTCTGGAAAGATGCCAGCAAAAGGATCCAGAGGAGATCAGAGCCGGAGGAGGCGAAAGATGGGGAAACAGCCAGCCCAGGCAGCACACGCTTCCATCGGCCCCCCGCACGTCAGCATTGGTGGCACCCTTCTGCGGCACCCTACGGTATTATTTAGCACGGCTGATCGCGCTCGCTTCCTTCTTCCCCTTCAGAAAGTTTCTCTTTGGGGAGAGGGAGAAAAAAAAAAAAGGAACGGAGCTGAACAGTTACGGATGCTCGAGGCACTTAGCTACACTTAGCAACCCCGAGCCTGCCAGAAACATCCTCGCACAAGTGACGCTTCCAGAATTAACTCCCAGCTTTCAGCATGCTTGAAAAGAAAAAAGGAGAGAAACACGCTAAGCCCCTTAAATGGCAGCACTTGGTTCTGCTTCAGCACCGGTTCACACTCAGCTGCCGTTACCCGAAAGCAGAAATGCTTCCTACCTGCCGCGCATCACCCTCACAAGCTGCTGCCCAAAGCCATGGGAATTTTGGTGTTTGCTGAGCACCCTGGCCCGGGCTCGAGGCTGTAGAGCTGGGTTGCATCTAGCTCCTGGTACCTAATCCAAGGGGAAATCACACAGCAGCGCAAAGACACGTGCAAAAGAGCATCGGTGGAAAAAACGGGGGGTGGAAGCACGTGGGGGAACGTGGCTGGCTGTGGGGCCGGCAAGTAAAGCCCTCCTGGCATCAACCGCCCCGGCACGAACCGGGATGAAGGGGGTTTGCAGGGAGCTGCCCCGCGCCGGCCCCCGGGAGAGGGGAGAGGGATCTCCTGCTCACCTGCCTGCCAACAGGTAAAGGCAGGCGAGGAAAAGAAAATGTCAGTTCTCTGGCAATGCAACAAAAGGTCATTTTTTTTTTATTATTTTTTCCCCTCTTCCCCAGGGAAGTGTGTCTCCAGTTTAAATAATGAAAGCTGTCGGGACTGTTCTTGCGCCTATCTGGATCTTTTTATCTATTTATTTCGTTGGCCCCCGCTCCGCCAGCCCATACATCACCCGCATGATGCCTATCTGCGGCACCAGAGTCCTCCCAGAGACACTTCTGCTCCCGCCACCCCAACTCCGAGGCAGAGCCCACAGCCAAAGCAAACATCTCCAACATCTCTCCTCGAAACTGAAATGTATTTTAATAATTCAAAGCTTTACGGGTCCTTTTGGTTGCGTGGTAAATTATTCACAAATTTCACAATGACAACACCACCGCCGCCCACCCGGAGCAGGTGCACCTACACAAAGAGAGACGCTCTTTACAACTTCTGAGATGCTAAATCATGTCGAGGAGAAGGGATGAAAGACGGAGGGAGGACGCCAGCCTCAAAAATCACATCCTCCGCTATTTCTCTCAGATAGATAAGCGCTCCGGGAGAGTTTCATGGGGCATATGACAACAGGAGAAGTTTTTTGTGGTACCCAGGTGTGAAAAAGGGAGACAGGAGGGAGAATAAAACCTGATAACGCTTCACTCGGGCAGCGGCAGGTGCTTTTTCATCCCCAGCTGCAGAGAGGAGCAGAAGGGAATTGCCGAGCCAGCTCAGATCCCAACCAGCATCTCACCCTATAACGTGCGAAAGCCTCCAGCAGCGAGTCAGCTCTGTTCTTCCACCAGACAGGTATTACACTCGCACCGGCTCATCGCTTGGTTTTCAAAACTTGGGTGCGCGATACCCGCCTTCCGCTGACAGCCTACGACGGGCTTGATTGTAAGCAGCCAGATTCATTCGCGCCTGCTGCTGAAAAGGTGTTTCATAAACAAAATGGGAAGAACACTAATCCACTGATAAATACAGGTGGGTTTTTTTCTCCCCTCGCTTGACGCTGGTGAGGATTTATT
This sequence comes from Pelecanoides urinatrix, assembly GCA_013400755.1. Lineage (NCBI taxonomy): Eukaryota > Metazoa > Chordata > Aves > Procellariiformes > Procellariidae > Pelecanoides > Pelecanoides urinatrix. The sequence continues at coordinate 1,097,038 of VZTQ01012108.1, read as the reverse complement.
GACAAAGGAGCTCTTACACACCTTCTCCAGCATTTTATTCCCTCTGAGCTCGTGACATTTCATCTCATGGAGCCTGTCTACAGGAGAACCTCCCCAGTGACCTGCTAACAGGGAGTCTGGGGGGCTTCTTTTGCTGGCCAGACCCCACTGGGAGATCCTTGGGATGCCCTGGGAAGGGGAACGGTGATGACAGCTCGACACCGTGGGGTTTTTCAGACGTTCCTGGGGGATGGTGCTGCTGCTCCGCATCGCCCCACTCCCCACACTCACAGGGAAATATTCCCCAGCTTTGCCATGAGGACAGCAGGGGAGAGCCGATGCTCATGGATGAGGTGACAGCAAGCGGGATTTATCACCGGACACACTGGGAAGAAAAGCCAGTCCAAACTCAGCTGAGTACAGAGGTTTTGCCTCCGCCTGGGCTTGCAAGGGACATGACCTTTCTGAAAACTCTGGTTATTTATTTTGATAATCCTTTTGTTGGGATAAACGCTTTGCTCTCGCCATGGCCCCAAGGTCACCGGAGTTAATGAGGAGAGGAGAAAGGCCAAGTGAATGGGATTTGTCCTTTGCAACCGAATGCATTAGTGGAGAAGAGGTGAGATGAGGGGGCTGGACTCTTTCTCCTCTGCTTTTTACTTGAAAAAAGCCAACAACAGCAACACACAGCTGCAAAACAAGTCTCTCTTTCTAGCTCCTCCTTACTCTTTTCTCTTATCCCCATTACTCTCCCCATTGCTCTCCTTCGCTCTTCTCTAGTTAACAACATCACCTCCATACTCCAACCCTCTATTCACATCCTGATGGGAAGAGGAGAGGAGGCTCATGTCCACGCACTGGATCCTCACGTGAAACACCCCCAAGGTAGCACCGTCCTGCCTTGTCCGAGGACCCCACACCCTTTTACAGACCCTAACACCGAGGCTCACAAGTGCCCTTTGAGCCGAGCAAAGGGATGGAGGGGAAGCCGCCCGCACCTCCCTGCTCAGATGCAGCCATTTTGGTGCAGAGATCTGCAAGAAGAATATTAAGCTTGGTCTGAATGCAGCAGCCTCGCTCAAGATTTATGAAGGATGAAGGAAGGAAGATTCTGAGGCAAAGCATCATCTCAAAAATAACTGCCGAGTCCTGGCGGGTATAAAAGATCTGTCCATAAACCAGTTTGTCATCACCAGTCAATAAAAACGCAAGCAACAGAAGGAGGAGACGACAGCCGGTGTCCCTTGCCCTGCACCTCGCACCCGAGTGATGCCGGCCGGACCGCAAGCACACAAGGCTGTGCAAAGGCGAGCGCGTCTTCAGCCTTGCTCTGAATACATGTCCCCTGCCCCAAAGTCTCAAGGTAAGGACAGTTACACCCATTTCAATGCGTGGAGCAGCAGTCTAGGAGCTACACAGCAGACTGATGCCCAGGCAGGACCAGGGCGTTTAGGGGAGAAGGATGGAATCACACCCACAAAAACCAGCTGGGGCGTGGGGTCAGGACCAGACTGGTACCTACCAGGTGTCCAGGAGGACCTTGGTTTTCTCTGCCATCTAACGCTAACGCTTCAGCCGCCTCCTGAGACACGGAGGAGAGGAGGATGCGGTGCCGCACCCGCCCGACCCCCCGGCACCCTCCCAGCCGCGGGCAGCAGACAGGCAGAGCTGCCCAAGGCATGGGAAGAGCATCTTTGATGAGGTGCACCAAGCTGAAGGCAGTTGGGAAGCAGATCAGTATGTTGCTGTGATAAAGTCTGTCTTTAAAGGAGGTTGGTGGCTTTTCTTTCTTTTCTGCCCTTTTTTTTTTTTTAAGGCTGCCCAATACAAATTAAAATACCCCAGTCGATAAAAGATGAAGGAAACTTCTCCCATCCCCTTTCCTATCACAGGCAGGCCAGACACTCCTAGCAACTTCTATCTGTCAGCCCGGGGAAACCTTCACATTTGATTTCCCCATATCGTACGTTCAAAGAGAGGACATCCCTGGGAGAGCGGGGAGGCAACACCAGTTCAGCCGCCAAGGGCTGACAGCAGCCAAAAGGATCTGTCAGAGTTATCCAGGCTCTCATCCAGCTGGGGCAGGCATGTTTCTTTGCTGTATTCTCCAGTGCTCTATCAAGTCAAGTTTTAAACAGCTCAGATGATAGAGTGGGCTGTATAGGCTTCAAGATCTCTCCAACAGGAGGATTTCTTCCCCTGCAAAATCATTTATTCCCTAACGGTACAGCTCATCTCAGCTCTTGTCCACTTCAGCCTCTCCTCACCTTCCAACCCGATGGACAAATGGACCTGTCCTCCTGTAGCACCCTTCAGCAAACACCTTTACCCACCGAGGCGTGGGGACCACCCCCAGCACTACCAAGCCAGCTGGATCCAGGAGACCCAGGGAGGCAGGAGCAGCAGCGACGTGGGGAGACGAAACCCTTTCCTCCCAAAACCCAGCCATAAGGTAAATGATTTGGGTACCTTCACTGTAACCCGCCAGCAAAGGGGAACACGCCGAGATATTAGTCAAGTTGATTTAGAGCCACCAAGAAGCACGCCTGACCAAGCACACCGGCCACATGCTTGCTTACTTGTTCTCTCTCTTTTTTTTTTTTTTTTTTCATTAACCTTCTGCCTGAAAAAAGCCTCGCCATCCCTTCTCATTACTAATCATTCATATCAACCTCCCAGGAAGCACTCTGGGGCCACTTGACTATTAACAGGGCACTAAATGCAAGGCGGAGGAGGATGTATTAATATCTAATAAGAGTGATAGATGATGTGAACCGCTCAGGCACTCCAACTCAGGTACTCATGTCAGGTACTGGAGCTAATTTAAAATAATAATAATAACAACAATAATAACAACAACAGCAGCAGCTGCCTTCATTTTCCAAGTCAATTGATTCCTCAGCAGGAATGCCATCTTGACAGATTTATTTTGATCGAATTGTCTAATTGAATACAGTTCTTGTTTCCCTTCACTTTGTGACCTTTCATGCCTGTGAGATAAATGCAATTTGGAGAATTATTCCCCAGCAGCAAACCCAGCTCCTCCAGGGCTGGGGTGGCTGCTTTGTCTCTCCAACTTGCCAACAAACTATTATCAAAAGAGGCATCCAGTCGTGGGTGCTGTGCCAGTATTTCTTTTCCGCTTCCACGTTAAAAAACGTTAAATAAAGAAAAAAAATATGGGAGGTTTGCAAGAAGCACAACCAAATGTACTTGCTCTTGGGCAGACTTTATCTTCTGCCTATTCAGGTCCTCAGCGTTTGCTGCATTGAGGCTTACTCCAGTTTAATGGAAGAAGTTTTGCTCCTCCTTCTGTGATGCTACTGGAATAAGACATACCTTCTCCTTCCCTTCATCCAGCTTTACCTCTTCCCAGGCCCCCCCAAGGAAGGAGCCTGGGATGCTCTCGTGTGCCAGACACGGGGCGACGCTTCCCATAAATTTCACAAGAACGAGTCTCAAAGATTAAAAATAACTAAGCCGCGTCCCTTGCAGACAAACGCGCCGTCTGCGCGCCGAGAGAGGTCCTGGTGAGAAGAGTTGCAGCTGAATCTTTTATAATAATATCAATCAATATTAAAAATGTATGGTCTGCTCAATTTTTAAAGCATCTTAAATTAATCTTTAAACACAACTATTTTGCTTAAACCAAAGGCTTTTGGTAGCCTGAGAATGGTATTTCCGTCTGTTCCCCCGGGCTCGTGCCAGGTATCTGGAAGAGGTCTAATAAGTAAGTAAATAACATACATCCAGCACAATTCCCTAGAACCACAAAAGGGGGGAAAAGCAGAATTTTCTACTAAATTCGTTATTGACTTAGCAGCAAAAAACATCTTTATCTGTGCAGTATGATAGGCCCTATCAACAATATTAAAATAGCTAAATCTACTGGGTTTAGGCCGGATAACGAATACAACCGCTACCCTGGAGATTAGGGCCGTACAGAAGAGAGGGACGGGGGTAAAGGGACGCTACGGGGCCGTAGCAAAGTTGGACTGAACCCATATGATCCTCTCCAACGCATGCCCATGCCTAAACACGGCAAAATGTGGGTGATACCTCCATGCTCCATGGGCTGCCAGCATCACGAGAGCTTCCCGGGCGTGGAAACCACCACTCAGCCGAGCAGCGAGCTTCCCGGTGACAGTGTCTCTAATATATTCAGGGGAATGTGGCATTTCTGACGGCAAGACTTCTGCCTCACTTGCCGTTTAATGTTAAGAGGCTTGTACAGTCAGCAGCGTTTAAAGAGTAATGACTGTTTTCATGGTAAATGCTCTGTTAAATAACCCAGGATTATTGTGTTGTGTTATTGCATATATAAAATGGCATTTCAAAAAATAATAATTGTTTTAGAGCTAATTGACGTTTTTAACCGGCTCCGTGCATGGAATTTTTATTTGGAGGAGGGACGGGCTGCTGTCAGGAAGACAGCAATAAAGGCAGGAAGGCTTCGACCTGGCAAATTCACTTGCAGGGTCTGCCTGGTTTTCGTCCGGCACAGGTGCTACTTCTTACCGAGCGACGGAGAAAGTTCAAGCCATCTGCTCTAAAATGCAAAAGGGAGGGAGCCAGGCCAGGGCAAAATCCCATTGCAGCCGCCGGCAGGCACCTCCGCACCCCAAACCCCAGCGTCCACCCGCCACTGCCCAGCGCAGGAGCATCCCTCGGCCACGCAGGGTCGACGAGACACCGGAGAGTCTGCTCTGCAACGTCCTCCTCTCAAGCTCCCCGCTTTGGTCGGTGATCCACGCGGTGGCACTTCAGAGCCACCAAAAAACTCCCCGGGGGGGACGACACGTCCCCCTCCCCGGTCCCCAGGCGTTATTTCTGCAGACAGCAAAGGAGAACCGCCCTGGCGCCAGCGGCGATGAATCACCGGTGAGCAATCCTGCCGCGGGAGCCTAACCGCGATCCTTCCAGAAGGGATGGGGATGGTTCAGCTCCTTCCCCGCACCCACCTCCCGCAAGGCCACCCTCCTCGCCACGTCCCCGGGGACGCAGCCGCCGCCGTCACCTCTGGGAACCTCCTGCTCATCACGCCGTTGTTTTGGCATCCAGCAGCATCCCACTGCGGCGGTCCCCTGCCGAGCTCTGCGCGGAGGGAGCTCGAGCGCAAAAATTCAGCGACTGCAAAGCTGCCGAGAGCCCAAACTCCCTGTTTACGCCCCTTGCAGTCTGCAGGCGTTTCAGTCTGCAATCAAAGAGCGGAGAAGTATTCTTGGCTTTCAAACCTGGAGCCTTTGAGCTCCTCTGACAGCAGCAGCCTCGCTGACCCTTGGCTGGAGGCTTGCAGGGCACTCAAGCAGTCAGAAGCACTGGCGGAGTCCCGAAGCTTTACAGAGGCAGTGACTTTTGGGATGTGAAGTTAATCACACACAAGCGAGCGTCTTAGAGTTGCCGGAAGGGAGAGCGAGGCCATCAGAGACTGCAGTTAAAAGTCTCAACCACCTCTTAAGATCTCCGCGTCCAGCCACGAACCCGGTGCCGGCGCGCTCAGATCACAGGGCGAGAGCGGGGGGCTGTTACGCAGCCCCCGGAGGGGACCCCGCTGGGTCACTGGGTCTCGTCCCTCGCAGTCAGGCAGCCGATTAATCCAAAAGGATCCTCAGCACCTCTCCTCCACGTACCAGCGCACGACAAACCACCTCACAACCGCTTATAACAAACCGGAGACCTGTAGTGCAGAGGCCAAAAGCCACCAGCTCTGAATCATCACAAGAAAGGAGAGAAGATGAAAGCTATCGCCGTGCCCCGGACCCTGGCAGCAGCAGGGAATGGGTAAAAGGAAAACGTTTAAGTGAAGCGTGCGATGAAGTTTGCGGATGGGCAGGGAGGAAAGCTCCCCGCTCCTCCAGCACGGGAAGGACGGCACGAAAATAATTGGACTGTGAAATCTAAGGGAAAACCGCCAGACCAGAAGAGTTCAAGATGACAAGGCTGCTGGTTTGAAGTTGCTCCTCACCCTTAAAAGCCACTCCCGTGCCTGTCTTTGCCAAAACAACCGCCTCACGTCCTCACTCGGGGTGGACCCTGTGGTCTGGCAGCTTCAGGGCTGGCCAAACTCCCTCACTGCTGCCCTGCCATAAGAGCTGCCACCTTCTGCTGCAGCCTTTCCCAGCCCCCAAAGACAAGTTTGACCCTATGGTCTAAGAGACTGCACCCCGCTTGAGGATTCACGGAGAGGTGACAAGAGTAGTCTCCTTTCTTAGCATCACCCTGTGCACCGAACACATCCCGTGATCTTACAGCAGCTGCCCAGCCCCCGAGACGATGGCTAAATCCAGCTCTGTGCGCTCGAACAGCATGAGCAATATCCCTGGCTGCACACGCAGACTCTATACAACAAGATACAGAAGTGAGATCTTGAGGTCAAAACCTTCTCACCCTCATTTTCTCCCAACCTCATCCTCTGCAAAAGCCAGAGCAGCCTGTCCCCAGCTCCTCTCAAGGACAGAGCAACTCTCCAGCTCACTCTTCTCCTCTTCAGAGGGAGCCTTTTCCAGGTCCTGAGGCTCTGTCTCAACCTTCTCCCTTCCGTGGAGGCAGCTGGACGCTGCCCTAACGGGTTACATCTCATTACTGCAACCGCCACGTCAAACCCCGTCTCTCTCTCCCTTCAGCCTCTGTCTCCACGGTACCCAAGTGCCTCAGATGACTCGAAAAGTCCCTTTGTGCGTTTTCCCAACCCTTGGCTGTACAAGTACCATTTAATCAAGCTCAGTAATGAAGCCAGAAACGAGCCAGAACAGGCTGTGCAGCCACAGGCAGGATCAGCGCAGCCTTTGAACAAGAGGCGGGGGCCGACCCTGCTCCCCGCCGGTGACAAAGGGGACGGGAGCAGCGACGGGGCCGGGCACCTCTGCGATGCTCTGAAAGGTCCAAGCAGCCTCAAAGCTCCAAATAGCCCACGGGCACTTCTGCTATAACATATGTGGTAAATCCCAAAGCTGCCCCTACACATTAAAGCCATGGGGTATTTATTTCTCCAAGGTTCCCAGGCTCCAGTTTGACCCTCAGTAAAAGCAGCACGCTCCACCTCAGGACCCCTAAAACACATTTAGGGCACAAAGTCTGCGCTTTACAGCGCACCCCTGCCTGGCACCGCAAGCCCAAACGCTCCCAAGCACCTTCCCTCCGGTTCGGCCAGCTTCTCTTGCTTACAGCATTTTTAAGATGACTACCACATTTTGTAAATCACGCATCAGGAGAGACATCTCCCTCACACACCGTCCCTGCCCGGGGTCCTGCCCACCCCGGGCAGCCCTTGGGTGCTGCAAGGGGAGTCGCGCACCCGCCAGCACGGCCCGATGGAAGGCGTTTGGGACACCCAGCTTTCCTAAACTCAATTCTTCGTAAACTCAATTCAGAAGAGCTTGAGTTTACCGCCAGCTCCCACCCGCAGCATTAAACCTGTCACGGCTTTTCCCTTTCCTCTCAAATCTGCAAGTCCTGGAAATGTGATTATATGAAAAGCTTATCTTGTAAAGAGCAAACACGCACATGTATAGCTGTAGGAGCACCATTAAAAGTTTGCAACCGCGATCTGAGATCATCTTAGAAAAAACCACAAAGTACCTCAAATCCGAAACTTAAGCAAACTAATCAAAAGACATGTTCATCACCTCATGGTCTGGGGCTTGACCCTCCTCTTTTGAGGGGTTAACCATTACTGTTACCAGTAGGGAATTATTATTTCCCACTAATCAAGAGGAAGGAGAAACACGATTGCAGCCAAGCCGCTGCTTGCAGCCCGCCCTGCGTGGGTGCAAATGTCTGCAAATGCCCTTTATTTCTCAGAAAAGCATGCTCAGGAGCCTGCTGAGGAGACCCGAGACACAGAAATCACTGTAAGCTACTCTGGGCAGGGACTCTCTTTTTACTACACGCCTGCAACGTGCCTGTCCCAGCCTCTAGGCCCTACTACAGCATAAATCATGATAATCCCTCACTCAGCAATACAAAGAAACACTTGCTTGGTAGTAAAAATTATTTAAAATTCATACCTACATTGGGAAATTATTCGGTAAAGTCTAATTACTTATGAAAAGCAACGACGATATTTTTAAGGAGAGGGAGTGCCCATAAATACAGAGCCATAAATAAACTGCTACTCAGTAGCACGAATTAATTTGTATTTAATTGCTAGAAATTGCTATCAATTACTAAACATTCCTTGCAGAATAGGCAAATTCTTTTAAGAACAATTTCAATTGCTAATTGGAAGTCTTTTTTTTTTTTTTTCCCCTCCTCATCCCAGCTCCTGCTGAGTGCCGGAGACATCCATCCCCGCCGGCGGGGCTCTGCACTTTGCAGGAGCCGGGCTTCTGGGCGGCAGAGAAAGACCTGTAAGGAACCAAGGAGCTGCTCAGGCTTCAAGAGGTTTCACCATCTTTGGTAAAACCCTGAAGGCAGCGAGAAACCTCCCCTGACACAGCAAGGATGGCGATTCCTTGCAAAGGATTGAAAGGAGGGAGGTCGGAGCTTTAAGTTACGTATCCATCGTGCACCCAGGGAGAGAAACACCTCCCAGGGACCACACGTTAGGCAGGACAAAACTGCTCAGCTACAGCAAAGCCGTGCCAGACCCCGCAGAGAGCCTCCCTGGGCTGAATTGCTCCTCCTCGGAGCACCGACCCTGCCCTCCGCCAGACGCAAGGGGAGGCTGCAGCGATGCTCCGCGTACGCCGCGCGTTCCTCGCGCTTCCACGCCGAACAGCCCCGATATCGCTTCTGCCTCATTTTCTGGTGTTTTCTGCTTTGCTGTTGGCATAACATCCTATCGGCACAGTTAATTACATCCACCCCGAGTGTGAAGGACAGGCGGATTCTCGCAAAGAGCCGGAGGCCATGCAATCCATCCCGCTGCTCTCGCAAAACAGCTTCCACGTTCGCTGACAAACTGCAGCAAGGCGCTTCCCCGCGCGAAAACGCCCCGAGGGAACTCTTCCACGCACCGCCGGGCTCCAGGGCTGCTCTCACCCCCACATCCCTCCCATCTTCACCCAGCAGCCCTGACGCGAGGTCAGGCTGATGGCCGCAAACGTCTCCCCGATCCTCATCGCCCAAACAAAGACTACAGAGACTCCCCAAAAAGTTAACTGGTAGCGCAAAATGCAGGTTTGCCCATGGCGGCTGGGCACACCTCTGCTTGCACAGAAAGCACCCTGCTCCCCGCCAAAGCCCATCCTCCCAGGTGGAGGCACGTGTATATCGTGGGCGAGAGGGGATCGGAAGCAGGGGAGGGTGCTGGGAAGAGCTGCTTGTGTCTACAGCTTGAGTAAAGAGAGACCCCGGGTCTCCAGGACTGTCAATCCAACATCGAGGCATCACTCCATCACCGGTCCCCCCAGGACCGGGCTGACAGTCACAGGGAGGCATGTGCCAGCCATGACAAGCAAAGCAAATGACACGCACATCTCCTGCTCGCCATAACAGCCCTTCCGTGTCTAATCCATCATATTTGATGCAGATCTCCTACCCTGAAGTGTTGTCAATGAGGATTTAATTTAGTGCTAATTAGACAAATATCACATGTTAAACACCCATTGATTATTAAGAGACAGTAAGCGCGGTTTAGCTCTGCAGTGTGCACGGACACGCTGTATTATATCTGGGATGAGGCTGGTAAATGTCTTGCTGTTTCTAATCATCAGCTAGTAATTAACGTCCAATAACTTGTAACTTGGTTTATCATTATAGATTTCGGAAGGCAGTAATAGTACTGTATGGTAATTAAATATCAATTGATTATTTAAGGCATGTAAAGATTTAGCAGCTAGGTAATAGATATACACAGTTGTTAAACTTTAATAACCATCGCACAGCATTCTCTTGTACTATTAAGTTAGTGTTTAATGAAAAAGAGTGTTGCTCCTGAAGATAACTTTTGGATGGGATTTTCAAAAGTGCTCAGCAGCATGCAAGCCCTTACCCAAGGGTCAGAGCCCTCTGACTACGGGAAACAGGAACAAAAGTCAGGAAATTCAGAGCCTTGCTTTTTAATTGAGGCAATCAAAGCCCAAGGTAAGTGAGATGCCCAAGGTCACAGCGAGGGGCAGTGGCAGAGCCCGCGGTGCTCCTAAACTCCCCATCTGACATTTTGCATCTCAGCTTCTCTCTCGCTCGACGCAAACCCCTGAGAAACGGAGACAAATTGCCAATTCCCTGCCAGGAAAAAGCTTTCGAACCCAAGCCCGGCTCCCGCTGGCATCCCACCAGCCCGCAGGGCAGCCTCATCCGAAAACCCCATCAGAGGAGACACACAAGAAGCTGAAGTCTGGAGCGATCTCCCTTCTAAACAGTAACCAGAAAGGAATCGATAGACGTCAAGCAGCGTTGCAGAAGCCCACCAAGCCCTGCCACCCCCTCGCCCACGGTGCCCGCTCCCCATAGCTGCTTCTCCTCCCCAGGACGTCCCTGTGCTCCTCGGAGGGGGTCCGACCCCAGGGCCAATGATTTGGGAGGAGCGGGCTCCTTTCCAAGTGGGAGGAAAAGAAAGACGAGAGACAGAAGCCCCGAAAGGGAGAAGTTTCCTGGCTTCGGAAGGGAAATAACCTGCTGGCCCCTGGGTTTGGCAGCAGCCCGCTAAGTGCAGACTTGAAAAAACCAGCTGCAAGCTCAGCAATCGCAGGACAAAGCCCAGGTTTCGGAGAGCAAAGCCGAGCAGATGTCAGCGCTCCTTCCCAGAGGGAGCTCGTGGCCAGGAGCACGCTGTCTCGGCCACCCTCGATGGCTCCTGGCTTGGGGCGGTGGGCTAGGGGAGGGCTGGCGAAGGGATTCAAGCTGGGAGCCAGCATTGCGGCCTCGGGGCATCACCAAGAAGGATGCGGCCGCAGCGTGATCCCCGCCCCGGGTCCAAATGAAAGCAGCCAGCTGGAAAGCTGGCGAAGGCGAAAACGCACCGTGCACCCTCGCGGCTCACCAGCTCGCGCAGGATGCGGCCAACAGGGAGAGCCAGCACCTTTTAAGTAAAGGGAGTTTCTTCCTGCAGACGGGCTGGCCCCATCACTGATTTACCGGGCAATAAAAGCAAAATCAAGGAAAACGCTCTAAGTGCACCTCTGAGAGTCTGCAGCCTCAGTTATAGAGCCTGGGCAGGCCCCGGCTGCCTCTTAAAACCTTCTCTTGTGCATAACGGGTCCACGCGGTGAGCGGGGAGGGGGTCGGTGCGCTCTGCCGGGGGGCTGGCTGGCTCTGCAGCGGGTGCCGGGGCACGAAATCCTCCGCAAGAAGGGGAGCGGAGTACTGCTGCTCCGGACCACCACACAAAAAGGTGGCAGAAGGCAGCAGGATGAGGCCGGCAGCCATCCTGCATCGGGCTGGCAACCCCCATTTGCTTGGAAGGAAAATTAACCCAACTTTACAGACCAGCAAATATGCTCCACTCAACCTTCTCGCGGGGGGCACCATCAGATGGAGTATGTATCGAGACATCAGTGACTGCACATCAGTCACTGCTCAGAAGCGTTTAGAGTCCTTGATGGCAGCCCACAACGCCAGCCCAGCAGCACAACTTTGATACAGGCACGCTCGCACACCAGGAATCCTGCGCAAGGAGATTCAGGACATAAAGATGGTCCCCGCGCCCTTCACGCAAATCCAGCAGGACATTATCAACCAGCCGCAGCCTGAAACTGCTGCAGAGGTAACTTTTCCTATCGGTTGGGCAAAAAGCTCATATTGGGCTGGGTCTCAAAAGCAGGGAAGCACCTTAGAGGAGTTAGACCGTTTCCTTACAGCCTGCTCCGAACCCACCTTAGGTTCCCCGTCAGTTCGCAGGGCAGTAGCTACAGCCTTACCTGGGTCACTGTTTGAGGCATCTCCTGCTTCCCCCCTACCCACGAGGCTTGTTACACTGTCGTACAGAGGATATTAGATTAGTCTGACACAATTTCTCCTTGACAAATCTCCGCTGGCTGTGGCACAGCTTCTTGTCCTTTCCTAGCTGATCACAAAAATTTTCCTTGGTGTTTCCTCCAGAGCTTTCTCAGGATGGAAGGTAAGTGATCTCCTAGGACCGTTTCTCCTCCCTTTTCCACGGCAGACACTATACTTGCCCTTCCCCGGCAGTCTGGAGCATCCCCTGCCCTCTCGGATGAGCAGCAGCGGTCTCGACATCGCTCCAGCCGGTTCCCTGCAGAGTCAAGCGGGAACGGCATCGGCCCAGGCAATTTATACGGGAACCTCAGCAAGAGAGTAGAGCAGACCAGAGGAGGAGCAGAGAGAAAGAAAAACCCCTCCTAAATAGTTTTGCAGCGGAGTTTACCCGTGCTGCAGCAGGCAACAAAGAGAAACGTCAAGAGCAATAAGACAAGGCAGGGGAGGCGTCGCAGCAGATAAAGGATTCTTCAGGTATGAGACAAAACCAGCTTTGGAAACCTCGCAGAAGTGAGTTTAAAGTCTCCAGAGGATATCAATTGAGAGACTGTCACTTGGTGTCAGGATAACTTTCTGGACAGCTCTCGGAGCTTGTTAAGCTCTCACTTGGGCTGCTTTTGAGCTCTGGTGGCAGTGCTGTCTGCTAGCACGAGCAATGAAACGAGAGATGAAAAAGACCCGATGAGTCCACGCAGCTTCTCTGTTATCCCTCCAACCTTCCCCGCCACGACCTGCAACACGTCCAGCGGCGATGGGCTCGGGGAGCTCACCTGGGGTTGCTCAAAGACACGCTCCCTTGGGGAGGGGATGTCTCTAAGCAGGGGCAACACACCGAAACTGGGCTCCTCCTGCCCCAAAAAGGGGGCTGTCGTGTCTGGGAGTTTGTGGGCGCAGGATGGGAAACGCGGGACGTGAGATGCAATGGCCTGGGTAATGCAGGTGGTCAAACCGGGCAGTTGTAATGGTGTCTCGGCATTGCGATCTATGGCTCCGGGAAGAAACTAGCCGCCGCTTCCCCCACAGCAATCATTTCATCAAAAGCCCTGCAGGACTCCCGCTGTTCCCGCTAGCCTTGGATCCCTAACTTTAATTAAGTCCAAACAGCCTTCTTACAAGAACAAGGGAGGAGAGGGTGACTCAGGCAGCGATGGGATCAGCTGGCGTAATTATCATACAGTTAAGAGTATTAATTAAAAGCAGCCCTCCCCCCAGTTTTAAAAAAAAAAAAAAAGCCAAACTAATCAATTCCACTTAAAGGAATATGTGGGGACAAGGAGCAAGAGCAGGGAGGGTGACAGAGAGAGATGGGATGCGACGTGAATGCTAACAGCTTCCCACCGTAGCCGCTGCCGCAGTAAGCCCCAGGCCTGGCTGCTTCCAACAGTTACTTCGAGTCTCCTTGGAAATGGGCTCAATCTTTTCTCCTACCTGCTGCTGCATCAGAGCAACTCCTGTGATCACACAAAGGACTTTAAATCTCGGCTTTAACTGCCTTGATTGAATTAGATGCAACAACACGGTAGAGCAGCCTCTTCGTTTAAGGTATAAGCATGGAGGCTTTCTCCTCTGCTAACGGCACTCTCCCTCTTTCTGAAATGATGAGTTGCTCATGGGTTATGCTCTTTAAGAAAGAAGAAGGAAGGAAAAAAAAAAAGTCATCTGATAAAGTGGGTTATAAAACCAGTGGTGGTAATAAACGGAGCGCAAGGAGCCTGATGCAAAGCCAGCAGAGAAGGCAGAAACCGCTGTAGGGATGCAATATCTGAACCGTGATTAACACGCGACCGCGGGTGACGGCGGAGGGAGCGGCGCAGGATGCCGCTCGCTGCTGAACCCGCGGCGCAGGGGACACAGAGAGCAGCGCCGTGCCCGAGAGGGGACCTCACCCGGCGGCAGCGGGGAGGGTATCGATGGAGGATGATGAGCGGCTGGCTCCCACGTGTCAAAGCCGAGGGAGGAGAGGTGCCTGGTAGCACGGCATCCTCTCGGCTGCGGTCACCGCGTGGGACAGAGCGCAGGCTGCAACCGCGGAGCAGAAGGGGACGAAGCCAAGCCCCGATGTGATGCGATGGGTACGGCCTTGCAGCGACTGCTTATCCTCCGACAAGACTGCTGTCCCCTGACCGAGAGCTGCGGGGAAAAGGCATCTCGTGTGCCCGGGTTCGCGCTAAGGAAGGGAAAGAGTTGGGGAAAACTCAGCATGCAGAGACACTGCAGAAAAGGGCTCAGAGCGGAGGAAAAAATGACGAGAGATGTTCTCTGCCAGAGCACAATGCTGGTACTCCCAACTCCTACCCACAGCCATAACTGCCCAAAAAACTCTGTACCACAGCACTCCAAGCCAGATCTGCAAGGACCAACACAACCACGGACTCATCGGGGAGGGTGACGAGCTCAGGTCCCATCCCTCCTTCCAAAGAAAACCCACGCTCATCCTCTTTCCTCGGGACTTGCTTGCCTCTCTGCAAAATAACAGCAGCGTGCTCCCATGGCTCTTCCAAGCCGCAACACAGAGCGGGATGTGTTATGAGAAGGTGCCCTGGGAGCATAAACCATTTCGTTTTTATCAACCTCCATTATTATCACATTAAAGTCATCTCCAGTCGCAGGATGAATGCTCAGGTGCCCAGGAAGCACTTCTGGCTCTTTCCTGTCCCTCCACGGGAGCAGGACGGCCTGCCGGCAAATGCCCATGAGAATTATGGCCGGGTTCCCGGGTGCAGACACGGCTATCGGTTCCTTTTTATGAGCCTTCATTGTTATTACCACCTATTTCTTTTTACATTCCTGCCAAAATACCAAACATTAATCTCCCTCGCTCCCTGCAGGCAAAACATGGGTAATTGGATTTATATGGCTTAGAAATTTGTTAGATTTTTATATATATATACACACACACACAGAGAAAATATAACCAAATAGGAGGTAGGGTCTCCCAGGTCTTGGGTACCAGCAAGCTGGCCCAGGCCAAAGCCCCCCGCATCTCAGCTTCCTGCAGCCGGCACATCCCCGCGGTCCGGCCGGCCGGGCTCTGATGTAGGAACTCATCCCACAGCGCTGAATTCACGCGATGGGAGTTAGCAATTGTGGCTTTTTCTTTGGTTCATCCTTTCAACCGCTTTGTTTTCCCCTTTACTCATTCTCTTCTTGCACCCGCTATTTTTTTTTTTTTTCCCCCTCCCAACTTTTCTGTCTCTTCTTCCACTTTCTCCCTCTTGGCCTTCCATTCCTCTTCTCTCCAGCTCCAGCCAGGAGGTGACACCACACACAAGAGAATAAAAGGCAAGATGCTCTGGGCTCCTCGGGTTTCCCCACCTGAAGCCCACCTGCCCTGGAGATGGCACAAAGCACCTTATGGGAGTCAGCACAATTTACTGCTCTGACCCGACTCCACAACAATTGTTGTTCTCATTATCCTCCCCCTCCGCGGAGAAGCAGACTTTGAGACCCAGTTGTATCCCGAGGAACATGTCCGTCAAGCGAGTATAGTCTTGGAAACAACTCATTTTAAGCAAATCTTGGAGAATATTCATGGCAAAACAGAAGTACAATATGTATTTTGCACTAAAGATCCGACCTTGAAGGGTTCTGTCTGTCAGGGAAGACAAGACCTACGCATCAAATCAAACCTGCAGTAGACAACCCATTACAGGCTAAGAATTGTTGGCAGACACTGTGGTGGAATTATTTTTCTCATTAAAAAAAAAAAAAAAAGAAAAACCAGAACATCCTAACCCTCAAAGGCTGCTCACAAGGACGGCAGAAGAAGTGATAGTCACCGAATCAGATATTCCTTATGAACTGTCTGCTCGGCTGCAGTATCTGAAGATTATCACTTAAAACAATATGTCCAGCTGTTGTAAAAAGCATCCGTGGTTTAGGGCTGAGAAATGCAAGGAGGCAAACTGTGAGAGCAGTCAAGGGAACAGAGAAACTCTTCAGAAACCGGGAACGTGAAAGACAGCCACTGTGCCCCGGTTTTATTTTGCAGCATTAACACCTAAATCCTTTTCTAGAAACAAAGACCCGGGCTCCTGGAGCAGCGTGCGTGATCCAGGGGAAGGACGGCTATTACCGCTTGCAGTCCCGGGGGGGTTATCACGCTTGCAAAAAGATCTCGTGTACCCTATAGCGAAAGAATTACTAACAGTTCAGTCTCATCCCCTGGAACTGAATATCACCGCTTGTAACTATTTCTGGCTAGCAGAGCTCAAAAACTTAGCGTGGGGGTCGGCTTTTTGCTAGGCAGAGGGACCGTCCCGGGGCTCGCACCCTGGCCCTTGGAGAGGTGAGTGACTGCCGCGCTCCCAAAACCAGGCTTTTCTGAAGCAAAACCCCAGCGCTCTGGTTACGATCTGTGTCAGCGGGGCTCTAGCTCTTTGCTGCTCCGAGTCCTTTCCTACGCTGACGGCAAAGCCTCCCCTTGCCTTACCGGCACTGGCTCGGTTGGCACAAGCAGCAGCGAGGGTGAACTCCCCAAAAGCCAGCCCCGAATCTCCCCCGGCACAGCAGGACAGTGCTCCCGAGCAGGGGACAACCGACCTCTCCCCGTGCGACCCAAACTCAGCAAGTCCTACCCCGACCCGAGATGGAGACTGGGATTCATCCCATAGCAAGGCCAGCGGGACTTGAAAATCCCTCCAGCATCTCCTCCCCTGATGCCAGCGAGGGTAACGGCGTGGGGGGGGGCTGCGAGGCTGCTCCAGCCCCTCCGAGGTGGGAAGGGGGTACGACTGGGGAGGTCGGGCACCAGCTGCACGGTCTCAGCATCGGCATTTCGGCGGCAGCGTTTGCCTTCCTGCAACGGGCTGGGATGGAGGGACCCCCTCCTGCAACCCCCCGACCTCCCTCCAACCACCCTTCCAACGGCTGCAATATTACAGTGAAGTTAGCGGGCACTGTAATTATAACTATCAGGAGCAGATAAGACAAGTTAAATACCAGCTACCTAGGGAGAAATTATTATGCCAGCCAGGAAGATCCAAATGCCAGAATCCGTGGCTGTAATTTCACTGAGTCGCCAATTACAGCTCTGCCACGCAGCGAGCTCTACCTTGGAAACGGCAGGTATATATTTAGCTGCTTCAGAAAACTTTTTTGGGTAGGAGGGGGAGGGAGGGGGCAGCGATGGAGCAAGTCCTCGCTAATCTGCTCTTCGCTAATCCCCACGCTTTTAGCATTTGCACACAAAAAAGCGGTAACTCTCTTCCCACTTCTCAGCAAGGATTTAACAGCAGAGACGGGGCTGCATTAACGCTTCTTTTCTCTGCCGGGTACCGCGGTTGCACTGTGGCGGGCGAGTGTCACAACCCCCGTTAACAGGCAGGTAAACTGAGGGCCGGCGGTTTGACCAAGAAACAGGCAACAAAAAAAAAAAAAAAAAAAAAATCTGATTTCCCAACTTCCCGGACCTATGCCCAGAGACTGGTCCTGCCGCCTGCTCCTGCTGGTTGTATTTTACTGAGGCCTCATCGTGTGCTGGGAAATAAACTGTGGTAGATTATTATAGCAAAAAAAAAAGCCAACCTCAAAAACCAAAGGCAGTGTTGTCAGAAATAATTAAAACTATAATGGTGAAAATAAATGGAAGAACAGCATCGCACGATGTTTTATTCTGGCTTTTTATTTTTAATTAGAATTGTTCTCATACTCGCTAATTGACAAAATACAGCCAGTCGCAGAGTCTTGGATGAGAATACGCAAAGCTACCCTGGTCTTTTGGTCTCCTTCATGGACAAGCAATGAGGGAGGCCAAGGGCTCACATAGAAAGGTGGAGGGGATGTGACTTGAAAATCTGCCTTTAAATACAGGGAAAAAGCATCTATGTGTTATTTAGATTAGAGAAAAGCCTAGCTATATGTGCCAAACATTTCTTATACAATCCTAGCACCACCTATGAAGGCTCATTTCTTCCAATCATCACTGACAAACAAATGCTGTTGGCTCCATTTTACAGATGGGGAAACTGAGACAGAGAGCAACCGAGGGGCCTCCTCAAGTCTTGGTGTCCCTGTGGTGACAGTCAAGGAGAAAGCCCGGCACACCCTGTCTCCCAGCTACTCCCTCCCTACTGAAAGACACTCTTCTTTGCCTTGGGAAAAAAAGAAAAAAAAAAAGCACCAAGATTTCTTAAATACAGATAAAACTATAAAGCCTTGAAATTTTGAGCAGCTGTTGTTTTATGTCTTTATGAACTCTACCGATGCCTACTATAAAAGGTCGGTTTGCTGGCGGCACAAGCAATACGATCCCGTTCGCTATACATCCCCACTTCAACACCGCTCGAATATTTACCACAGCAGCGGCGTTACCTGCGGTTCAGCCGCTGCCTGCGTCGCCTTTGCGCCCCGGCAGCCCTCCGCGAGGGCAAAGATGCTTCCAACCGCTGCGATGCAGCTGGGATACAACACAACCCAAGGTTTCTAGCTGAGGTCAGCCCGTTGGGATTGCTAACCGTGCTGGGGACCTGCCAGCGATGCCCCCACAGCAACCCGGGGGAGGGATGCCCGCGCCCCGCCGCTCGTAGGGCATGCATCCAAGAAGCATCGTGCGTAGCAAGCTGAGACTTGGTGGCACTCTTCCCAAAAGCAGAGACTTAATCCGTGTTTCCACATCAGATCCCAGCTGGGAAATTAAAAAGTGACCTTCTTCAACCTCCCTGCCCGTTACCAGTGTGCTCCTTGTTCTGTTGCGTGTCCCAAACTGGTGCGTAACACAGGTTACTGCTGCCATCTACACACCTGCCCTGTTTCACGGCAGAAGGTTTTGTATTTCAGAGTCAGGTAAGAGGCAGCTTTATTTTCTTTAATAGTAGACAGAGAATTTGCAAACTGCTTTGAGATCCCCAGAGAGGAACGGTGCATGACTATTACAGGAATTGCCTGTTCTTACAATAAAAAGTAGTGAATTATCAACAATCTCTGCTTAAAACAGGGGAATCATTTACTGCTGATTTAAGATGACCTAGAAGTTGCCTGTAGATGGAGCCTTGGTTTCTGCAAGGATTATGCTGAGCTTCCCTTGGAAAAAGGGCGGAGAGATGGAAATGGAAGCACCCAAAATCCAATACAGGAAAACCACAACCAGCCTGAAAAGCCTCCAGGTTTCCTCCACCGCTAGCATGCGGTTCCGCTCTCCCACATCTCCTTTCCGCAACGTGATGTGTGGTTAAAGAGCTGATCTGAGAAAGCAGAGAGCTTCCATCAGCCCCGCCAAAGCCAGGCAGACGGGCGGGCTCAGCCCAACTCGTGACCAGACCACAGCCCCGTGCGCAGCAGGACGGGGGAGGACCCGGCCCCTCCAGCCCTCGCAGGATCGCGGCTAATTCTGCAAGTGCGACGAGCTGGAATTACGGATCTCAGCTTCTCAAGGCCCAACTCCTCAAGCTATCTTCGGTTTGAGCCCCACGAAAAGTGCCGTTCTGCAGGGAGGACAGCGGAGGACACCACATCTGCTCCTACTACGGGTGCACGGGAGAAAACCCCACCGGGGACCCCACTCTAGACATCCACCGCAAACATCCCCCACACGGAAAGACCGCTCAGGGCAGTTTCCCCAGACTGGCTCCCCGTGGGGTATTTATTGCAGCCTGCAAAATAAATAAATACCAGCCGCATCCTCGAGACGCTCCACTTTTGGGCTGCTGCGTGCAACCCGCTGTTGCCGCTACCCCTTTGGGTTGCTGCGTGCAATGCCTTGCTCACCTCCAGACCCCAAGGAAAACAGAAAGCTGCTCGCTACCCAGAGGCTGCAGAGGGGCAGCAGCAGGGAAATAAGGGTGGGAGAGAAGAACGGGAGCGTTGGGAAACAGCAATGCAAGAAGAGATGGGGCAGACTGAAGGCAAATGGGAGCTGGAGGCCAGAAACCTGACCGCAGCAGGCAAAAGCTAAACTTGAGGAGAAAAAGGGAGGGGGTGAGACGATGGAAAAGATGCACCAGAGAGCCTGGGCTCTCGGAAGCTCAGAAAAGAGGCCAGAAGCTTAAAAAAAACCCAAGGAGATCCAAGTCAGCCCTCTGCTGGCAGCAGGCTCAGCCGGCGCCGGAGGGGCTCCCCGGGGAAGGGGCTCAGCCCCCCGCACAGCTCGCCCACAGCAGGCACCCATCCTGCTCCGACCGCTGCCTTGCAGAGCCCCAAACCCCACGCTTCACCGAGGAGACAAATTCAGAAAGCGAGGAAAAGAGCACCAAGGCCAAAGGCATCTCTCTGGGGGATTGTCTTCTCTTCTTTAAACTGCCTCGCTCACTCCAGCTCAGGTTAATCATCGTTGCAGTTCAATTATGAAGAGCACAAGGAGACGTGCCCTCTGCTCTCCTGCGGTGCCACAGCCCCCAGTTAC
Source organism: Pelecanoides urinatrix (assembly GCA_013400755.1). Taxonomy (NCBI): domain Eukaryota; kingdom Metazoa; phylum Chordata; class Aves; order Procellariiformes; family Procellariidae; genus Pelecanoides; species Pelecanoides urinatrix. The sequence goes on along the minus strand of VZTQ01012108.1, from coordinate 1,076,841 downwards.
ATGGGGCGATGACAAGTGTGTCCCAGCGGGTCCCTGACTGGAACTGAGGAATAGGGATGCGCTCAGCACAGGCAACATCCCGAAGTCCGGCAGGCAGCGTGCCGGGAGGCAGGCAGCCAAGCGACCAACGCCTCTCTCGGCAGCACACACGAGCCGGAGCCTGCTTCCCACCCCCACGTTATGCACCCAGCCTTTCCCACGGGAAGCCTGCCTGACCCCCACCCCGTGCCTCCGCAAGCGCAGCACCCTCTGCTCAAACCGGCACAAGCTCCTCGTCCCTGCGACAGCTCGGCTGCTGACGGGGAGCGTGACACGCTCGGCTCGCCTCTGCCAGCCCTCCCGCCTGGCGCTGGGAAGAGCAGCCGCTCCGTGCCGCAGCCCCCTGACTCCAGGTCGGAGCGCGGGAGCAGCCAGCCTCGCGTGGGGAGCACCCGCCGCTCGCTATTGCGGAGAAAAGCGGCAGACTAACTCCTCCAGACTCACGTCCCACCATCCCCCTGCTTCTTCCTCAAGTCCCAGGGTTGCTTGTCCAGCCGGATTAACCAGCTCAAGTCCTCCCTGGGCTGCCTGAAGCACGCACAGCACGATCCAAAGCCCCGGACGTGAGCTGACTCCCCACCGCCCTCCGAAAAAAGCTGGGCTGCTATCTGCTCATCTGGCCACCCTGCTGCGATGTCTATTGAGAGCTGCTATCCTACACGGGTAATGCGCCGTGTACACCTGTAACTCATTCAGGGAATGAAAAGGGATGCTCTGCTGTATTGTGCAGCATAGAAGTGGCCCATCTGCCTATAAGCTGCCTGCGTTTCTCCTACAGCAAACAGCGTAAGGCAAAGCATCCATCAGAATTCATAAGATGCACCCCCGGAGTAAAAGATTGATTTGATATTAACAGATTCGTGCAGAGACTATAAAGTGATCAAGGCGAAACACTGACACCTCGGAGGCATCGCAGCCCTGGAAACCCGCTGGCAATGCAGACTGGCATCGGCGCAGGCAGTGCGGACACCCCCTCCCCTCCCACACTGACACACGCACGGAGACAACTTTGGGAGCGTCAGGCAGCGCTAACTCACTGTCTGCCACCTAAACCCCTTTGTCAGCTCCTCGTCTGGCACCCGCGGCCCCCCGCCAGCACCCACGGGAGGTTGCCAGCCCTGCGCTGCAGCCTGCTCCCCAGTCACACAGTCACCGCCACATCGGTCCCCCCCCAAAACCGCTCTGCCGGGGTGTCCCCTGCCGCGATGGGGACCAGCAAAGTCTCCAGCCGGTCCCAGGATGCTCCGGCAGCCCCGCTCGGTGCGCAGCATCCCCCGAGAGCCGCAGCCAGGACCCCCCCAAAGCCCCCCAAGGCAGCAACCCCGCGGCTCCTACCTGAGCGTGGCACTCTCCCCTTGCCGCACAGTCACGTTGTCCATAGCTTTGGGGAAGGTGGCATCTCCGCTGCGCACGGGCACTCCTGCGGGCACAAGGAAGAGCAGCCTGAGACAGAGGACGACTAGGCACCTCCAGGGCAGGGCTAAGCACCCACCGACCCCCATCCTGGGCAGCAGGGACTTTTCCAACAGGCAAAAAACACACCCGAGAAGGCCACCAGGAGCGAAAAGGGGGGAGGGGAGAGGAGGGAGGGGGTGCGTGCGTGTGGGGACGGGGGGGAGCAAAACCACCGGGGCGAGCGATGCGGAGCTCCACGGAGATCAGGAGAGCCCCCGGCAAGGCAGCCTGCGAGCGCTGAGCCTGCCGAGCGGCATCCGGAGGGAGTCCCCAGTATCCTTGGGTGAGGGAGGAGGACGGGAGGGCCGGGAGGGAGGAGGAAGAGGAGGAGAGAAGGTGCAGAGCAAGAGATGAAGGTCACAGATGTGTGTCTGCTCGAGACGCTACTTTAAGATTCAGTTGGGCACGCGCTGCGGAGATCTGGCATCAAAAGTTTATAACCCAAGGAGGAAACGTAAGTGTCTCTGGCAGGAAAGGGAGGGCGGCCATAAAAACAGGCTGGGGGAGCAAAATGGGCTTGGAGTTGGGCTGTTTGCCGGCTGTTGCTCTTTCGTTTAAATAATAGAGGGAAAAGGAAAACGAAGACAAAAAAAACCCAAAAGCTCCCCAAAATGCCGATTCGGTCGCAAGATCGAAACTTCCCCGCGGAGCTGCAGGCGACGTCCCCACCGCCCGTCCGCGAGGCGCAGCCAGCGACGTTCCTCGGCTCCGCAAAGTGGGTCTCCGGAGCCCCTCAGCCGCAAAACGGGGAGAAGGGGGCGCGGGGGCTGGGGCGAGGCGGCGGCGGCAGCATCCCAGCCCCGCCGGCCGGCAGCATCCCTGGGCGGCGCGCAGGCTGACTTCCCGGGGTTGTCATGGCAGCGGCTCCATCACTGACCGGCACTTTGGCTCCCGCACACCCGCACGCACCCAGCANCCCCCCCAAAACCGCTCTGCCGGGGTGTCCCCTGCCACGATGGGGACCAGCAAAGTCTCCAGCCGGTCCCAGGATGCTCCGGCAGCCCCGCTCGGTGCGCAGCATCCCCCGAGAGCCGCAGCCANCTTTAACCCCCGCCGCACCACGCTGCCGGCTCCCGCTAGCCGAGGGGACACCCCCACCCCCGCTTTAACCATTTCAAGCCCGGCTGCAGAGGGGACTTGGCACCCCCACGCTTGCCGTACAGCCCCCGAGGAGCGGCGGGATGCTGGCTGCCCACCCTCGCCGCATCTTTCTCCGCATCCACCTGTTGACGTGCCTCCCACCCCGCTGCGTGCAGGGCTGGGACCCCTTTTCCCCCCCACCCCCGTGCCTGGGCAGCAGGTAGCAGAGAGGGCGGTGAGAAACGGGGTCCTGCCGCCACGCAGGATCGTGTAGGCTGGCAGGGAGCTCCAGAGGATGTCCCTGCCCTGTCCCTGCTGTCCCCGCTCCCTGACACAGAGATGGTTACAGTAGGAAGCCCGAGGGCTTTCCACCCCACCGGCCTCAACAGGGCAACGCCTGACATCAGCAACAGATTTCCTCCTTTGGAGACACCCAGAGACCACCATTGACCTCCTCAAAGAGCAACTAAGGGCACCCAGACCTCGGTGGCCACCCAGACACATCTGTCTCTGTGCCTGCAAAAGAAAAACAACCTCACGCTGCCACCTCCCCGCCGTGTGCTGTATAGTTCCTCACACCCAAGCCAAGACAGGCTGGACCTCAGTTGAGTGCCTTCCTCCAAAGGACATCTGCCTCTTCCACTAATATATCACGGGGAACCTGCCCCTTCCAGGGGCAGCTAGAGGAAGAACGTAACGACCAGTGAAAGAGTTTTAGCTATTTTGGGACCCCAACCTCATCCAGAGACCCAAACACAGCTGCTAAAACCGATAAAGAGGTTTTGCAAGGGTTTTTCAAGCCCAACTATCAGCACAGCAGCTCCGCTGTAGACGGCAGTGGGACGCAGCGACCCTAAATCCACCGCTAGCCACGGGCTAGCACTGCAGAGATGCGTGCTGGCTCCCGGCACCGGCTATGGCTGCAGGCACCGGAGGGATGCTCACTGCAGCTTGGATAAATAGGACAGCCTAGGAGCCGAGGGAAGCACCGAGAAAAGCAGGGCTGAATTTTCCATCAAAAAGCTCTTCAGCTGCTGAAAAGTTGGCTTAACCCCGAACATGCAGGTTGGCTGCTTCAATGCCAGGCATGCTTTGGGGGGGAAGGATGGAGAGGAAGGACAGCCCAGTCTCCTTCCCGATCTGCTCCCACCCTGGCACAGAGGAACCGTGGCTGCTGGCAGGGAGGGAGCAGCAGCAGAAAGGAGTCAGCACAAACCCACTGCAGCTCCCCACCAGCGAGACAGCCCGACCCCGGGCGCTGCTGAGCCTCGTCCAGCAGCAGGACGAGCTCCAAGGGGGAGGATGCTGCAGGAACCAGAAGCTCTGCTGGGTAAAATGGTGTTTACCCCTTGGGATAGGAAGCTGTAGACGTAGAGCGAGCGTAGCAGAAAGCCTGCCAGAGCCCGTGCAATTCAGGAAAGGGGAGATTTAAAGGGGAAAAAAGCCTGCCTGCCTCAGAAAGAGCCTCTGAGGAGGCTGGAGAGACATGGCTACATCAACAGATGTAAAGGCAGGGCATAATGGATAGACAGACAGCTAAACTGGCTGCTGCAGACAGCTGGGCACAGGTAAGCGTATATGGGCATCGGGGAGGGGAAAGAGGGGGCTGGAAAGGGCATGTTATACATATTTACCTAACAGAAACCTGCCTAACTGGGTACAGACCCAACAGCCTGGAACAGCTCTGCAGGAGACCACAGGCAGTATGTCTCAACCACACGTACTTTGGAGACCACTTTGGGCATCCGACAGCGGGTGCAGGCAGCCAGAGCAGCCTCTCCTGCCCCAGTCTTCTGGGCCACCCCATCACAAATACCTCCCAGTCCCACCACTCTGGTTAAGGTGACCTCCTGAGCGAGAGCACTGGCATCAAATGAAGGGAGCAAGCTGGGACATGGGGGAGAAAAGGGCAAGGGGAAAAAGAACTCGAAATCCAGGAGGCGACAAAATCCGGACGCAAACACAAAGTCAGCAGACACGAAAGCAGAGCCACTTTTGTACCTAGACAGTTTGCAGACCTGAGGTTGTATGGGCTGGTCAGGCGGGTGGCTTCAGTTCAGGTCCATGTCTAAAAATATCGCCTAGCTAAGAGGGACTCAGAGGCTGACACAGGCCCTGGGGGCATCAGGCATATGGCAGCGGTGGATCCAGCTCCTCACGGTGACATTAACAAGCCCTGACCTTCTCTCATCATCCCAGAGGCTCAGAACGAAACTGAGACTGCAAGGACAAGTCCCTCCACCTCCCCGTCTCTCGCCTCCCAGCCGATTGTCAATCTCAGCTTTTATTAGTGGTGCAGTTTGGCCTCCATCTCCCTCGGAGATTTCTCCCTCGTTGCTCTAATCAGGAACTTGCAAATGTCAAGAGTACAGGCCTGGAAGTAATTAGTGAGGGACCGGAGCTGGCACCGCGCTGGGGAGCTGCCCGCAGCGCCGGGACCTACAGACAGCCACCGTGGATTTTATTCTCCAGCCTCACTGCTGCTCCCGGATTATTTTCCCCTTCTCCACAGAGCTCGGGGCATGCCGAGATGCTCTCTGTGCAGCAGGGAGTCCAGCTCCCTTGAGATTAATGCGGCGAGGGATGGGGAGACTGCAGTGACACTGGGACCCTATGCGCTTGGCCAGCAAAGAGTCACCATCCCGCTCACGAGCGGCATTCGGGACACTGCCTCTTCCAAAAGAGCTCCAAAGAGTATTTCTAACTCCTTCTAAACAAGACACAGATATTCACAGCCTACGGCCTTCCCACAAGCACCCTGCCCGGGTAAGGGGATGCTCTGGAGCATGGACACAGCTGCGCCAGCAAAGTGCACATCACCTCAGGACAGCAGCTTCTCCCATGGTGGGCACAACGAACCACCATGTCCTTGTCAAAGGGGAAACCACAGCCTTCAGCAGGCAGAGAAAACTGTAAACCTTAAGGCAAAGATCACAGGAAATAGCTTGCTTTTCATTTTTTCTGTTTCCAAGATGAACTTTGGCGTCTCTAAGCCATTCAGCCTTGAAGGGGTTAATGCTGCACCCAAGAAAGCAAAAACCCAGCAGAGCTGTAGGGAAGAGCAGCCCTTGGAGGACCCGGGCTTGTTTAATCAAAGAGCTAATCCTTGCTCCCAGGGATTCGCCCTCCAGCACTAGTGGAAGTTCTCCAGCTCTCCCTCTGGAAGCCCCAGACAAGCTTTTTCAAAGACGCCGGCTCCTCCCCAGTCCCCGGCTCGCAGACAGCTGCTCGGCGCTTTCCGAAAACGGGGCTCTTTTAAGGCATCTCTCTCCTGGGGCACGTGAAATTTCTAATCCTGAACATCTTGGCCACACTATCTGGCCACGATGTATGTAACACCTCCACAGCGAACAGAGAGCCGTGCCTTGTTGGTATCCTGCTACGTACAGATGGCGTCTGGGCTCGGGGCTATAAGATTTTTAACTAATATCTTTCTGCACTATTATCCCCTCCTCCCTTTTTCTCCCACCTCCTCTTTCTCTCCCTCCTTCTCTCCATCTGTCCCTACCCCCTCTCTTCTCCACCTTTTCTCTTACATGCTTGCAGCTGCTAATTTTTACCCAGCGTATTTGGCAATCCATCCTGACACCTCTTCCCCCACACCCTGCCGCCCTGCTTCTCGCTTTTCCCGTTCGCTGCCGAATATTCTCATTTCTTCACCCGAAAGCAAGAGCGTGCACAGAGAGCACGGGCAGGAGGAGCACGCACACCCCATGCGAAGTAGCACAGCGCGGAGAATCACATCTCGCAGGCCCAGGATAAAGCTGAGCAGCCGCCGGCACATGGAAAGGGGGGGGACAGCGAAGCATCACCCCTTTCCCAGGACAAAAACCTTAGGAACGCCGTTCACAGCTGGATTGACCGCTGCCCACCGGCGGCACACGCGCAGCTCTCCCCCGCTGCCACCCCCGCCTCCCTCTGGCAGAATTTATTTATCCCACTTAATTTTTCCAGTTGTTTTATCTTGTTTTATCTTCACACTAAATCAGGCTCTCTCCGCAAACTGAACTTTTATTTTCCGTGCTGTTACATTTAATGCATTTTATCGCATGCTTTTAGCAAAAAAAAAAAAAAAAAAAAAACCCGCTGAGGTAATTGTGAAAAAAACGCAGCCTATTCTTCAAATTGATCGCGGTGCTTGAGCTCGGCTGGGCAGAAAATGCAAACTCAAGACTCATGCTCCTCGCCAGTGCTGGACTTCTTGAGCAGTCAATGCCCTGGTAGCCAATCTGACGCCATCCCCGTGCCCTAAATGCAAGCACAAATCCTCCCCGCTGCCGTAAAACCCTTCCAAAAACATGCAAAGCCAGCGTGGGGTCACGCCGACAGCGTGGGGAGGCAGGTCGTGGTTCAGGAGGACCTGCAACACCCGCTCAGCTGCACGGCGATGCCGGTGGGTTTCCATGGGATGACTTTACACTTAATGCTCAGCAAGCAGCTAAAATCCCCGGCTGAACCAGAGACATACGGCACCGCTTAAACCGCGTGTAAACCTGACAACTGAAATTCAAAAAAGGAGGCAGCTCTGAAGACACCCACCTTGCGGAGTTAAAAGCAGCCACCCTCATTACACCAAATATTAAAGAAAAAAAATAAAACCAACGCTGAAAACACCCTGCACTGCTCAAGCAAACCTCGAAGGGGCTGGGACAGCAGAACCGTGGGGAGCCGTCACAACATTGCCCAAAAAGCTCGGAAGGCGAGGGTTTCATTTTCCAGCAGTATCTCTGACAACGATCCCGGGCGGGGTGGAGAAAAATTATTTTTTTTTTCCCTAAGGAAAGCAAAATGTTAAGATTTTCTTTGCGATGCCAAGATTTTTTTTGTTGCCATTCCTGTTGGTATTTAGTGCATTTGGGCAAGTTTTCAACTCCCATGCGGTCCTTCCCTCAAAACCCGACTCTGGAGGGAAGGGGCGATTACAGACAGACATGCGATACAGCCAGGGAGGGCGATTACAGCCATGCGACATTTTGCTTCATTGCCAAAACATTTCCATATCAAAACACGCCAAAGTTCAGCTGGCTTCACGGAGGACATTGTCTTGCAAAAAAAAAATAAAATTTCCAAACAGCACAACAAAACCCCCACTGCATTGCACAGCCCCCGCCGGCATCTGCCAAAGAGATGCTTCCAGGAGCCCGTTCCCAAATTTCCCACAACCCTGGGAAGCAAAGAGGAAAAAAAAATTGGGAATTGGAGCATTAGAGAAGAGAAAGAAAGGGAAGGGTGGGGGAGTACCTGCAGCTGGGCTTCCTCGGGGTCCGAGGAGGGGGGTCCGGGCACGCCGGGGGGGGACAGTGCTTGGCTGGGGGGGGTCCAGAGGGGAGCGACAGCCTGTGCTGCCCCGCAGGGACAAGCGAGGGGGACTCGAAGGCTACGCACCTGCAAGCACACACTATTAAGGCAAATTTATTTGGGGGCGGGGAGAGGACACAGGTAGTCCCTGCCTTCTCCTTAATCACAGGCAGATAATTTGCAGCACATGGGGGGCTCCAGCCCCACAGCACCTGCGGGAAGGGGGAGGGAGGCAGCCTGTCTCTACCTCTGCATGGCTTTGCCCGTGTATCAAACCCCCTTCGGACAGTGAGCAGCAATTGAAAGCCTCCCTGCCTCAATACCAGCCCAAAGGATGTGGGTTTTCTATAGGAGGGGAACCTAAATGCGTTACAGGTCCCTGTGCGTGCATTAGGGGCACGCTGCAGCTCGAGGGCTGCTGGGGACAGCCACCATGCGTGGGGACAGGGCTGCGGGGCAGGCTGCTGGGGACAGCTCGAGGGCTGCTGGGGACAGCCACCGTGCGTGGGGACAGGGCTGTGGGGCAGGCTGCTGCTGGGGACAGCCACCGTGCGTGGGGACAGGGCTGTGGGGCAGGCTGCTGGGGACAGCTCGAGGGATGCTGGGGACAGCCACCGTGCGTGGGGACAGGGCTGTGGGGCAGGTTGCTGGGGACAGCTCGAGGGATGCTGGGGACAGCCACCGTGCGTGGGGACAGGGCTGCGGGGCAGGCTGCTGCTGGGGACAGAGCCCGTGTCCCCCCCCAGACAAGGGCAGGGCAGGCAGGTTTGAGGTTGCAAAATGCTCCTTCTTGCTCTGAACCCTCGGAGCTGCAGGGGACAGGGGAAGAGCTGCTCCATCCACCCGTGGCCCACAGTCCTATTCAGAGGGAAGGGAGGGAAAGTAGGTTAGGAACAGCGGAGGCAGACGAGCTGCTGTAAACAGGGCAGCAGTTCCCACGGGCTCCCGTCTGCTCAGAGCACGGCCAAGCACGGGGCAGCACGATGGCCCCGCTTCCCCCCACTGCCACCTCGAAGGGCCCCCCCACAGCCCCAGAGTGGGGCAGAGGGGGTGGGAGCCGATGGGGGTGCTGATGGTGCGATGGCACAGCACGCACCCCGTCTTCCCAGCCCCAGGGACCTGGGGGGGTGCCCCAAAACACCTACATAGCTTTTCTGCAGGGGGAGGGACAGAGCCATTTGGCCTGGCTGCACACACCCACCACAGCCAAGGAAGCAGGAGCACAAGTCTATCACATACGCTCACCTTTGCAAAATCATCTGCCAGCCTAGAGAAAGCCAAAGGCCATACACGCTCTTGGGTCCCCACCATGCCTGATCATCTCCCAAACCCTATGAATGAGCCCAACTCAGTGCCGGGAGGCGGAGGTCAGAGTTTGGCAAAAGCCACGGCAAATGTTCAAGTGCCACAAGCTGAAGACAAACCACAGAGGAAGAGGGGGAGCAACCAGCAGGAGCCCATTGCACAGGCTGGTGGTCTCCAGCTGAGGACACTGGCCACCTCAGGGTCCAAGGGGCCAGGAGCATGGACAGACCTGAAGGCACCTCTGAGATGGAGGAGTTAAAGATGAGCAGATGGGAATGTGCTCTGACAGCAGAGGAGCCAAGCTGGGTTTGACGTGTTTTCTCCATCGTTAGTACCACACTCATGTACCATCTAATGACTTCTCACTGGGACAAGGTGTGGAGGCACAATCACATTCCCAAATTAGCCCAGGAACAACACCAGAAAAGAGGATCATGACCGCAAATGGCTCAGCGTTGCCGAGACTGGGCACGCAATGTGCCTTTGAGTCTTAGCAGCCATTACAGACTAGAAATGGAAAACAGGGGCTGGGATTTACTCCTGCATCTACCAGGGTCTCACCCTGACCGCGGACAAGGCAGCCAACCTCTCGGAGCCCCTCCGCTTCCCGCGCCTGCCAAGCAGAGCAGGAACATTTCTTCCCTCTCCTGGGAGCATTACAAGGCTCATTTCATAGACGCTTGCAAAGTGTTTTGCGAGCTCTTAACTGAATGAATAAAAGAACAAATAAATAGATAGCACATAGCCCTGTTTATCCTCTTTATAAATACAAAGCCATCGCATAGCCTCCAGGCTTATTTACAAAACACAGAGACGTAGAAATGATCAGCGCGCAGTCGTGCCACCTACGCTAGACGCTGGAAGAGGGAAACACCACGCTCTGGGCTGTCCTGGGAGGCCAGAAACGGTGTCCCCAGCCCACCCCCAGAAGGTGAAAGAAGGGAAAATCACATCTAGCCATTCTTCTCAGTACGCACGGATATTTTTCACACTTTTATGACACGAGAGACACCCACTTTGGGGCTGGCTGGACCAACGCAACCTACTCCCATGCTCGGAAGCAGGAGGACCAGGAGTGCCCCAGACTGGGCTGAGCAGCAAACCCAACGCCGGCACGACTGACCGCAAGCCCTGGTGCCCTGCACAGCCCCGCTCCGACGCAGGACAGCAGGGTTTGCAGAATTGGGGGAGAAAAATACCCCCGTTCCCCCTCCTTGCCCCTGCATCCTTGCTGCCGCAGTGCTGCTGGGCAGGTTTGGCAGTCGTGTTAAGCAGGTAAAGGTCTAAATGCTTATTCTCAGCCTGTCTGAACTACCCAGGCTTCACGGGCTGCAAGTCCCAGGAGAAATAAAAATTCTCAGTATTTTCAGTCTTTCCCCTCTGTGGCCAGTGCAGATAATGTTTTTTCACCTTTGAAATTCTCGCTTCTAAGGGCTGAAGCGAGGGGAAAAAAAACATTAGGTGAGGGAAGGATCTCAGTTCCTGCAAGCTTTGGAAAACTTCCCTGGGAGTTTGACTTGAGCTGTGGGTAAACGCCAGCGCAGGTCCCGCGCTATCTGAACCAGCGGATCTGCTCCATGTGTGTCTCGCTCCTGATTTATTATTCCCAGCGGCATCGGGCACGAGGAGATAAATATGCAAGTTGCAAAGCTGGGGTGGGGATGTGAACATCTCCATCTTCCTAGGTCAGTTTTAATTCATCTTTTAGAGTCAGCCTGGTCTGAGCTGTTCACTTCTGACTCCAACCCGATTCTCTTCAAAGCCCGGGTCTGTCTGGATTCTGGGATTAAGATCTAGGTTTGCAGCAAACAAAACTAAGCATGCTTTATGAGCAAGAGTAACCTTGGGGGAGGGTTTGACTGTAGTTCCAAAGGCTGAGCGAGGTTTCTGTACACAGCACTGACTCAGTTCTGCTCGCTGTCAGCGATCCCTGCTATCTCCAGGTTGCTGACAACCCGACAATCTCCGATACTGCACTAAGGAAACAATCTGCAAGCTGCAAAGCCCGTCGTCCCGTTCTGCAGAGAGAATAACGAGGTTGGAAAAGACAAAGGAACCCAAATAACTATGAGGAAATAAAAGAGCTGCCCAAGGCCACCCTGGAAGCCCAGGGTCCCTCCAACGTACACCATTCCCCATGGACATACGGCCTTGGAGCATCCTAGAGCCACCAAGAGCCGGCTCCTCCACCAACAAACAGCCCTGAGGCTCCTTCTACCATATCCAGACCAAAGCCCCTTTTACCCCACCGATTCAAACAAGGACACATCTCTGCAAAACCACGACCGTTCCCAAAACAGCGGGCACCGGTTCCGAAACGACGTCTCCAGGCTCAACGTGGTCGGTGCAAGACCACCAGGGCTATTCGTCCCCAGGTAAGAGCATCAGGCAGCAGGATGAGCTAGACAGCTCCATCACTCGCTCGCCCAGCCTGCATCTCCTCACGTACCTTGTTATTAAAGCCGGCATTTGTCATGGTAAGCAGCTGTTCTAACATAAAGCAAAACTGTCAAGAAAAATACGAGCGTTGCAGATGGGCGGCATTTTCTTCCTAACTGCTTTATTTTTATTTATTTGTAGTTTTTTCCCTCCCATCTCCTCCACCCTTTAAAACTACCCCTGCTATTGCAGCTGGCTCTGCAAGACACCATCCTGATAAGCAGCCGCTTGCTCACTTCTTCTGGACCTCGCAGGCTCTCCTATTCATTGTTGTTTCTCTGTTGCTACAAATTGGCACTTCTAAAGAGATTTCCAGGCCAAGTATTAACCCCCTCCGGAGCCCAGCCACATAAACACACACGTTATTTGTCAGACGAGAGGAAGGCAGTCAAGCTGTAGGGAAATTTAAGTGACTTGTCTGAAACAGCACCAAGGAGCAAAGGCGGAGGAGCCGAGACAGACGTCCCTAACTGCCACAGGACCTTCTCTCTTTCTTCCAGCCCCGTCTGCAGCCGAAACCCTGAAATCCCCCGTCTGCCCGATAAATCAGCAAACGCAGGCTCCCTTTCAGAGCTAGAAATAGGACCCAGGAGTCCTGACATCACACGGCCATATTTAAGCACAAAACAAGGTTTCCTCTCGTTGCAAATTCCAGTCCAAACTCCTTTTAGAAAAAGGTTTATAGAGGTTTTATTTATTGTCAACTCCTGGATGATAAAATGAGGCCACTACAAGTCCTATTTATTTCCCACCCTCGCAGGAATCGGAGGGGCTGAGATGTGAAACAAATGAAGGGCTCCAGCGCTGACCCTGGGCTCGTGCTGGTTTGCAGACCGCTGGGTGATTATTTTATAATAGCTGATAGCATCTGTGATTTAATGCAGCTGTTAGAAATTAGCAAGGACTCCATCGAAAGCATCCCAGTCACTCACGATAACAGGCTAATAAATCATTCCCCCAGTGCTCCGTGGCATTTATGGTTCTATTTTAGAGATGCAAAGCATAGATTCGGCTGCTCTCCTGGATTTATTTTTATTTATACTTTTAATAAAGCAATTAAATAAATAAATATAGGATGTTGTGACTCTGTTGCCAAAAACAGCACCGATGAGAACTTCCCCTGCGTGACTTCCCTTCGTTATTTTCTCCCCGCTAGCCAATTAAACGGAAAACAAATGGCTCCAAGGCTCCTCCGAGATATTGTTTCCAACACATGGGGTGAAGATCTCGCACCACTGAAAGCCAGGGGAGGCAGAAAGGGAGAGGCGGGGGGCGGGAGAGGGGAAAGCTGGGGTGGCTTTCACTCTCCTCTCCATCCAAATTTCCTCCCATCTCACCACAATCTTGAATATCTCAATGCTACATTTCACGGAGGCATATGCGAATGCACTCAGTTGCCCGGTCTTCCATCAGCCACCAAACCCAGCTTTATTAATTTCTTATGGGCAATGATTTGGGGCATACCCTACGCTCCTGAAAAGAGTAGAAAAGCAGCAACTTCCCCCATCTCTACCTATTGTGGCCGCAACCTGGAGACTTAAAAACCTCCCCTGAAATAGGATGCCTGATGCCAGAGCAGAAGAAGGGTCTCATGAGGCCGGCTGGCCAGCCTGGCACATCCTTCGCCGCCGAACCACATCACGATGGAGCGCACCCTGCCCTGTCTGTGTCCTTCCAAATAAAACCAAGGGAATTACATTTGCTGCCCGGGATGATGTGCCTGGTCCAGACATCCCGTTTCAGAGAGGATGGCCAAGGGAGGTGGGAGCACCACCGCGGAGAGAGAGCTCATCATGCAAGAGACGGACGTGAGCTCCAAAACCTTCCTTCTGCCTTGCAGCACGAGAGAAGCACCGTGCTTTGCAGCATCCCAAGAGATACACTGCGGAGCAACGCACCCCTCGCTCCATCCACCATCACCCCGGCGAGCCCAGGAGCCTGCCTCTGCCTCGGCACGCTCATTTTTGCACCTACACACGTGCTCGCTCTCCCGAAGCAACCAGCCAACGCGCACGAGCCTTCAAAACATCTCGCTGATGGGACAACTCCCAGCTCCTGGCAGAGGGCTGGGAGCAAAGCGGAGCCCAACAGGGTCTTTGCTTCGGGGTCTGGGACTGGAGCTGTCTTGATTTACTCCCAAGAGAGGTTCACGCTGGGTTACGTTTTGAGCTTTTGTGACGTTCCCATTCTTTTTTTTTTTAAAATCTTCTTAAAAGGAGCCTTATCCTGTAACCTCTCACGCGGCCAGTTGGTGTTCTCACAGGGAGCCTGACGAGCACAGACATCCTTGGACGCCTTTCAAGGTCAGCTTCACCTCGGAGGGGTTTCCATCACTTGGAGACCTGTCCCATCCCAAGTTTGGTGTGGAGCCCACCTGCACCCTGGATCAAGGTGGGGAGCAAGCACCCCCGTGTCTCACCCCAACATTACCAACCTCCGCGCTCTCCTGCATTGCAACCCACCAAAACAAAATAAATTAAAAAAAAAACCAAACAAACTATTGCTTTTCCTTCACCTAAGAATATTTTTGGTTAATAAGGAGAAGGAACCAGTTTACTTCTCAGCCACACACTAAGCTCTGGTGTTAACCAGTTTAGAGTAAGCCAACACCCAATAAAGTCTGTACAGACTTGACTGGAGCTGAATCAGATCTCTGCTGGGTCCATTTAAAATGCTCTAAGCATTTTCATCATACCCTTACTTTTAAGTAGAGTTATAGTCAGAAAAATTACTCTGCATACACGACCTCAGAGGTTTCATATTTCTTCTCCTGTGGTGACAGTTCCCAACCAGATTTGCTTAATTTACAAGTTGGGAGATAGGGTTGCTTTCCCCCCTGCTTAAAACTGCCAGCCCTGCAAATTCCTCTGGAATGGAAATACTCGCCTGCCCTCGCCAGCTCTGCCACCTCAGCGCAGGATATATGGCCCTGGGCACGGCTCCCGAGAGATGAGCCCATGGGAGAGGGAAAACCCATCTGGCTCCCCATCCCGGAGCTGCAGCAGCGGCTCTCCGGAGATAAAGCGCTGGGTGCTCTCGCCGCCCGCATGCGACACAGAAGCAGGGGGAACGCGAGGATCCCCAGCGATAAGATGGAGATCGCAGGTAAAGCACCGGCAGAAAGCCACCGTGTCTAGCTTTTAATTATAGAAACTGATTTTTTGCAATTATCATTTAATATAATGGAATCTATCATTAAAGCAATGAGTTCAACTGCTCTGATCTTTTCCCATTTAAATAAAGATGGATGGAGAAGGCTCTGGGAATTGGCACCACCCACCAGATCGGCATCTCTTAACTCTGGAGCGCGAACGCAATCAGGTCAGGCAGGAGAGAGCTGTTACCGGCATATTCACAGCTCCCCGCGGAGTGAAAACAAACAGAGCTTCTCCCTGCTGCCCCAAGCAGGGAGATCCTCGGTGTGCCAGGGAGGAACGGGCACAGAGCACACAGCTGGGGACCTCAGAGCACCCCCCAATAAGTGTTTTAGGTGCACACATCTCCCATGGATGGAGGAGGAGCTGCAAGTCCAACACTCCATCCAGGGTCTCTCCTGTCCTTCCCGGCGCGGCCGGCAGCCTGCTGCCATCCTCCACCATCCTCAGAGCAAAGCACAGTCCCCGACCCAACACTGAACCTCTCCAGAGGTCCCTCCTAGCCAGCAAAGAAGTGCTTTGATGACTTCAAAACCCCATTAATGCCTTCTTAAAAGAATCGAGTCTAGCCAGGTATTCCCATGGGTACAGTCAGGTCTAATCCTGCATCCAAAATCCAAGGCAGAAGTCCCACTGCCCTCTGCAGAAGCCAATTGGTACCAATTATTCCCTTCCTTACCCCAAATCCTCCTTTTATCATGCAAGAAACCAGAAAAGCCTTGATCTCAAAAGAAAGCAGAGGGCTTCAGTAAGCACTTTTAGCAATATTTTAATAACAAAAATTCTAATTAAATTTTTACATGTTTAAACACATTCGTCATGTATTTTCATTAATAACATTCTGTGCCATCTTTAATTTGATCATCGCCTCACCCTCTGCAAATAACCTCCCCCAAATTCTCCAGCGTATCTGGCACGCCAGCGGCACGGAGAGCCGAACAACCCTCCCAAGGCCACACCGCACACGGGCGGCAGCGGTCCCCGGTCGATGTGAGAGGGAAGGGGAAACACAACTGAGAGGGCAACCTGGAGTCTAGTCTTCGTGGCAGACCCAGGAACCCACATCACGCCAAGCCTCTGGCAAGTGGCGAGGTGGGAATATTTTCCTTGCTAGGACAACTACGGACGAAGCAGGTGAAGAAGCAGGAGGACAACAGGCACCAGGGGCGGTTCTCACAAAACATCCTATTTTCAAGACCATTGGCACGCTAAAGACAAGCCACTCAGCTTTCCCATGTCTTAAGGATCTGCTGAGCTTCAGCTCTTCTTGCTAATGGAGAAGACAAAAGTGGGAAACAAGAAATAACCCCAGATATGCCTCAATCCATTCTGAGTTCTGTGATACCATCTTTAGAGAGGGCAAAAAACCTGTCTCTGAAGACAAATTCAAGCTACTGGTTGATCACTGCCTGGAGCAGACTGGTGTTTAGTAGCTGGGCAGAGCTCTTCTGCAGTTTTATATTTATTTTATTAATATTATTATTATTTTTAACCATGGAATCATTTTATTAATATTAATAAACCCGCAGAAAGTGCTAATTTCCTCCATCATTCTCCTAATTACCTCTATTGAATTGTGAGGCTCATCTGCATGAATAACGACTCCCCATGCATTTGCTTCGCTGTTCCCCCCTTGTTCAGCAAAGAAATCGGCAAACGCTGGATCCTGCACCCGCAGATGGGAGGGAAGGATCTTTCAAACCACCACCAGATCCCTCCTACGCTGGCAGCAGTAACTCCTGGACTCTCCCCCAGCCTCAAAAGCTTGGCAGGGGTCACCGGCTTCATTCTGCATGAATGCAAGGGATGGGACAGCTCTGCTAAGGGGAAGGCGACTGCTCTCATGCTACTTCTCAGTGCACAAAGCCTCTCTCTGCTCCTCCGGAGCTCCAACGTCCTCACAAGCACTTTCAAACTAAGATTGCATGGGCAGCCTGTTGCACGGTGTCCAGACCTCCCGGCCACCCCAGAGTTAATGGCAGTTTTGCTACAGGTTTTGGCTGAGAATCTTACCCTGGATTTTGGTCCCAAGAGCAAGGAGCTAGCAGCATCACCAAGGGATTTCTCCCTTAGCCACACACTGACTGGGACCAGCAGGTCCTAGATTGGGAGGAGGAGGTTATACCACAGTGACAGCTACTCCCAAAGCAGGGTGTGCAAGACAGTCTTCCCAGGAAAGACCAAGAACAGAGAGGTCTTTTATTTATTTCTATTTTTTTGTTGCTGATGCCAAGATGGTTTTCCTTCCTAAGTCACCTATAAGGTCCTGAAACCACACACAGCATGGGAATGCTTTCCGGCTCCAGAAACACCCCAAGCGCCGGTGTTTAGCACAAAACCTGGGAAGACTCATCAATGTCACCTCCGCGGCTCCTTCCCGGGAGGCCCCGCTGCGCTGGCTCCGCAAGGTGAGCCAGGAGGAAAAGGGACACCAGCACATCCCTACAGCGTGTGACTCCAGCACGGTCTGGCAGTAACAGCTGCGCAACACCCTCTGGCTCGTTAGGGGACCGTAAGCCTTTAAAAGATGTATGATGTTCTTGGATGGGAGCCATTCCCCTGCAGCTACCGCACGCCGACAGCCGTGCACGAAGGCAGAGGTCTGCCAGCACACGGCGGGTCTGACGCTGAATCTCGGTGATGGACCCTTTGCATCAGGACCTGGCATCCTCTGCTACCAGTGCTGACCGCTGCAGGACATCTGGCTAGGAAGAAAATTCAAAGCACGAGGGAGATCTCCATAACCATCGCTGCTTTTATCACGGAAAAGCAGCTCCGACCAGCTGCCTGCTCAGGCAGAGGGAAGAGACGGGACATTTCTGACTCCCCCACCCTCAGCATACTCAACCTACGTGCCACCCAGACTTGCTGCCCTCCGAACCACAACCCTAAACTGCAAGGTGGGCACAGGCTGCCTTTCTGCCCCCAGAAAGTTCTCTTCTGGCAAGGGGAGAGGACACACATCGGTGTTTTCCCTCCTTGGCAGCAGCAGGGTGGGAAGAGGGAGGGTAGGTGAGCAAGGCTCTCGCTTCACAGGAGAGGCTGCCTGGATCGTATTTGTATTCATTTTCATGAACTCCCCATAAAAGTCACTAATAGAACACAATCTGCTAATTAAATTTCACTCGGAAAGGCATTTTCACCTTAGATTAGCAGTGTCCTTGCACGTTTTTTGCTACTAATGTACTAATAACATCTTATTTATCTTATAAATGTATTCTGTTAGACTTATCATTAAATTTGAGATATTAACGCGCTCAAACGAACCCAACATAAAAGGGGGGGAATAATTCCAAAGGGATGGAAACCACGAGTCCGTTTTCCTTCCTTTTTACTGCTAGCCAAGAAAGACAGCGGGCTGACAGCGCAGGGGAGCAATGTCCTGCCTTTAACTGCTGCAGAGGTGCAAGCGAAGGCAAAGAGCCCTCACCAGCCCCCAGGTCTCGCTGCCAGGGATGTGCTTCCCAGGGATATGCCCAGCTTCTGCAACCCCAGGTCTTCTTTGTGGGGAGGTCTACGTTAACTGGTTTTACGCCATAGAGCGCCTAGGAAAGGACTGCGACGCATCTCACCCCATCCTTGCTCATCCCTATAGACCTGCACCAAAACTCAAGGGTCCCGGTTTCCCAAGGACTTGCGCTCCCCCCCCACCCCCGAGATGCCCCATCTGGGCGTGCGGGCAGGCTGGAGAGGCCAGCTGCCGTGCCTGCTTCCCAAAACCGGGCCTGGATTTAAAATATTTGTCGAAGGGAGGGAGGAGGTGGGGGAGAGGCGTTCTTGATCATGAATCTTGGCAGGATGCAGCTGCTGTCTGTGCTTCCCCGCGACTGGCTAGAAGATGGATAACGGAGAGGAGGCCAAGCTGCAACGTTTAAATCCAGATCTGCTTTCGCACGCTGCTGAAAATCCTCCCCTCCTAGAGCTGTATTTTCTGACTACACATCCTCAAACCTTCCTTGCACCCAGCTCCACAGGAGATGCATCACCGTCCTCCTGAACATCACGTAAGGGCCCGATGCCAACCACCAACAACTCGGCACGCACCGAGCTGTGCCTCAAAGAAGGAGATAGGTTTTTGGATCCAGCTTTTCAATCTGCTGAGACTTTTTGTCCCAAATCAGGGGTTAGTCTTTACGCAGACTGGATCAAATCCCTCCCTGGCTGAGCAAAACAAGAGCAATGACTGTTTCCTCCTCGGTACCTTCGTACGTGGCCCTACGGCACTTAATAGCCAACTTCGCAGAAGAAAACAACACCCAACCTCCTCTATTCTGACAGCGGCATTTTCTCCCCCTTTCTAAAGATCCAGTACTTTCCCACTTGTAATTGGATGAGGCAACATTGACATCCAGTGGCCGATTAGATTAATCGCAGCAGAGCCGGCGTGGTTTTCTCTGGGGATGGAGCAAGGGCTGACAGTGCAAGTCTGAGCTGCAACAGGCAGAAAAGACGCCAGCATCCCACCGCTGTCCCTCCTCCGCATCGCCCTGCCGGGGCCACCGCCACAAGCCAGGGGAAACTGCACTTCAGGGCTTCCTTATTTCCCCAATCCTCCTCCACGGCTTCGTTAATCCTCCTCCATACTGGAAGATACTATGGCCCCACTGGCGGCCCCACCAGCATCTCTGCTCCAACTGGAGATGCAGTAATTTACACCAGTTGGCTCCCTCATTTTATGTCCAAGTCTTCTGGGAAGCCCAAACGCTCCGCAGGGTGCAAGCGGGCACGCACAGGCTGCAGGGAGCTGCCCTGCTGTATTTTACCTCTAGCTACAGGCTTTGAGCCCGTTACAAACCCGATGGGCACCAGCCACGGCTACTTTTCCATCGCTCCCCAGCTACTGGATCCCTAGTCGCTGGATTTTTCCCCAACAGCTCACCAGCACCAGCGTGACCCTTCACAGAGATGGAGACGTGTTGCCTTACTAAGCACGGGTCCATCCTGCAAGGGGCCAGCCACTCCTCAGGCATTTACACCATTGCCTACTCCTACATCCAGCCAAAACCTCCCAGTTCAGCATCAGGCCCTGCCTCTCTGCTATCTGAAGCTCGACCTGGATCTACCCGCCCATCCCGTTGCAGCACACACCTGCCCATCGCCCAATCCCACCAGCTCTCGGGTGGCTTTTGGCTGTACAGCACCATTATGGATAACTTCACTTCTTTGCAGTCTCAAAATGCTTTCCAGATGTAAGCTATAGCTGGACATTTGCGAAATCCAGGGGAATTTCTGTATTCCCCGCTTACAGACCATGAAACTGAGGCACCAAGAAAGGAGGAAGACCGCGGTGGAAGGGGGAAGGCTGTAAAGCCATGCCGTCAAAGCCTGCATTCAGACGATTTTGCCAACTACAGAACAATTTGCGTGCCTACAGGGGCAGTTAGATGTTGTTCCCTCCCCAGACAGCTGTAAAAAAAGAAGCTCCCCCTCCTCAAATCTGCTTTAAAGATTCTCCAGTTTCTGTGGGGCTTTAATTTTATTTTAAAAAATACTAATGCAGATTACATGCTACGCAATTAAATATTGATTGGGAATTCTCCCCAAGTATGCTTCCCCTCCATCTCTCTGCCTCCGCCGGGAGATGTCAAGTTCTGTTTCCTAAGCTGTCCCCATCCAGTGATTACGTTCATTAGGACACCAGCCTTGTGGTTAAAAGTACTTGCTTTGCTGCTGTACGTTTAATTAGACAACTCTTTCCTAGAAATTATTTATAGCCAAGCTTGGGAGCTATTGTTAGTCCGAATGTAAATAAGATTCAAAAGGGAAATCCCAGGGCACCCCTGTGGCTGGTGAGCCGCTCACTTCAATCCATTAGCACTGGTCCCAGTGCCCCTGCTTAGCACAGGCTTCCAGGGGCTTTATGGCTGCAACTTGTGCTATTTAACAAAATAATAAAGCAAGCCAGGCTGGGCACGGGTTTCCAATTCAACTTTTGATGCACAAGAAGTATTTTCCCTCCTGGCAATGCAGGGAGCTGGGAAAACCCCCCAGCTTGCAGAAAGAAAGGGGATGTGGCTGGAGGAGGGCAGCAGGCAGCCTTCGCGTTCGGTGGGGAAAATATCAACTTTTATTAGAGCAATATACATCTTTGCAAAACCACCTGAGAACACCTGAGCAAGGTTACGTGGTCGTTTGAAAAGGCTGGGTTTGGAAACGTGCCTAGGCAGGGCACAGCCTGAGCCCAGCCGTCTCCCGTTGCAGCAAGTCCGTGACAAGCTACAGCACCGTAACTTCCGAAGGAAAAGCAAGCACATCGGTCCGATCCTCACCAAAATAACCAGACCGGCTCATAAACACAACCACCACCTCCAGGGGAGACGTTCATCCAAGCCCCCGTCCTCCTCCTGAGCCCCTTCGCAAGCAGCATGGTTGAAAGACCAAATATCTCTGTTTTCAACCCAAATTAAGTACCGGGGCTGGACAGGCACACTCTTCCCACCGCCCCGCGAGAGCTTTGCCAAGCACCGCACCATCCAACGTGCGGCAACGGGGCGGTCAGGTCTGGAGGCTTCCCCGTCCTGCCGGCCCTGCATTCGCAAACCAACCGCGCGTCATTTGATGGATGATTCACGGGGTTAATCTTGCATTTTCACACCTCCTGGCATCTGAGGGAGGGGGGAAAAAAAAAAGCACTCAGACGGCGTTATTTAGCAGAATAGCACTCAGCGGCTCGGAAATAGCAGGGAGCAACAGCACGGCCGTGCGCGCAAAGCAGCCCATAATGCAAGAAAAATGGTAAATCTCTAAAATATACAAATAGCGAGGAACAGCGGGCTGGAGGTCGTCGCACCAGGCGCGCCCGCCGCGGGCACCGCACAAGCCGACTGCATCCACATGCCGCGCGGCTCTGCTGGGACCGGGAGAAAATGCAAAATTAAACGCCAAAAGCTCGGCTGCCAGTTTTGATTTCGGCTGCCACCGTGCCGAGCTCCCCGGCGCTGCAAAGCCGCCTGCGCGAGGTGTCCCTGCCCTGATGGTGACGGTGCCAGCAAGCCTGCCGTCACCGCTGCCAAGCCTAGGCAGAAGCCATCACCGTTCTGGAGGGTAACACCATGGGGAGGTCTATTATTTTAAACATATAATTGATTCTAATTCATCACTTATCGCACGGTGACAGATTTTTATATAGTTTATTATCTCAGTCGCAGCACGGGGGCCCGGCGGGGCTGGCTCCTATTGTTCGGCGTTTCCTGCTCCTGCCTCATCTCTAGCTGCTCCCGTTATCTGTCTGATTAAGTTAGGGATTCTGGTATCTCAAGGTCCCCAGGTAACTGTCAGCGCTCATATCCTCCCCTTGCAGGATTAAAGCAGCCTTTATGCACCTCTCCTCCTTGACCCGTCTGTCACACGCGGTCTCCGTGCTTCGCTGACGATTTGGGGACCGCAGAGATGGCCATTGCTCCCCCAGCTCCCCGATGCTCGGCAGCAACACCAGGGAAGTCCCCGAGGACCGGGGTACCACGGCGGTCCTGCTTTGGACCTCGCAGGATGCAGAGCTGAACCCTGTTGCCTCCATCCCTCCGTGGTGGCATCCCTCCCCTCCCGGCACCTCCACCACGGGATGGGAGTGTGGGTGGTGGAGCATTCCCCCCCGCTTCTCCTGATCTCAGAACTTCCCAGTTGGCCTTGGTGCTCCACGTCTGACGGTCGAGCGCTCCTTGACTCGATCAGAAACCCCGCATGGATGAGGCTGGGAACGAACTCCCACTGCCCGGCCCAGGGGCCATCTTACCCGAGTCGTAGCTCCATTGTAACCACACTGAAACCTCGAGAATTTTAGTAACTCCCACCTCAGGCTGTGGCCAGGATGGGAATTCACGGATGACTAAAGCCAACCGTCTTGCGAACCTATAAACGGTCCTAAGCGAGACCCTTTGAGCCCTCCTGGACCGCAGCGGCTGCGCCCAGCATCGCCCTCTGAGTGGGACGCCTCTCGGAGCTCGCGTCCTCTCGGGTCTGCGATATTCGGAGGAGCGTCGCCGAAAGCTGATGACGGCACCTGGGCTGAAATCCTTCGCTCCTTGAGGGTCAACCCTTCGCCCCTTGAGAAAAAATGCCTAGACATTTGACGTGAATATTTCTTCACTGAACTCGAGGGGAATTTTTAACAGGTACCTTTCGTACATTTATATAGATATATTTCTGTCTCTCTGTGTGTGTGTGTGGACTAATAGGAAGCATAATTTGTAATTAAGTCATGATCGTAGTAGACTCTACTAACTTACTTTGTAAATGTTAAATTACTTAATGATTAGGTGCTGCTAAAATATTGTGATCCACCTTAAAACTGTGAATGAACCTTAGGCTGCTGCTAACCACATATAATCCCTTATCCTTTAGTACCAGACATAAACCGTTGCCCAAGTCTGAGACTAGGGGTAGATCCAGCTGCACCTAGACTCCTCTCTGAGAAGGAATTTGGAAAGCAAACGGGGGTTCGCTCTGAACCCCGTGACTCAACAGGAGGGTCTCCTTACCCTTCCCGTATTAGACATAAACCTTTGTCCAAGTCTGAGAGTAAGATTGGCTCTAGCTGGGTCTTCTCTGAACCTTGTGACTCAACAGAAGGGTCTCCCTTACCCTTTTCATCCTTGGTCTCTGTACAAATAATTCTAGCCCAAGTATAACATGATTTTCCTTTGTATACTTCATCCATGTAGTAAGTGATAAAGGGGACCTTGCCATTGAACTCTTAAGTTGCGCTTTTACAAATCTCTATTAAAATCCCTTTCTGCTAATACCTTTGACGGTGATTCTTTAAGCGGCCTCTAAACCACTCATTCGCCACAATTTGCAAAAGCGGCAGAAAAGTGAAGGTACCCAAAAGTGCCTGATTTAGCCCAGGGATGTGCAAACACCGCATCGCCTCCCGATCCCACCCGCAAACAACTCAGCCCTGCTCTGCAAGGGCTGGGCGCTGCCGCAGCCCGGAGAGCCCCGCTCCTCCTCCCCAGCCTTTGCCCTCGCTGGAAGGGGAAGAGTAGCGGATCATAGCTAAAATGGGTCAGCTGGGAGGATTTCCATTTCACAAGGCGCTTTCAACTTCTCCACACTTAGTTTTTGTTCGGTTTCGGGATGAAAAAATACAAAAGCGCCCGCATACTTTCTTTCAACCAGCTCAGCGACTCCAAAAATGCCAGAAACTAGAATTTTCTTTTGACACTTTAAAGAGTCACTTTGCAATTTCAGTATTCCATTTCAGCGTTTTAGATTATTTTGAATTATTTCTACATTTCACAATGCTAAATGCGATGCTGAGCATCACACAGCACAGCTACGAGGATGTCATTATGTGACATAACATAATGATTGAAACATTTTGCAATTTGATCCTATTTTAAAATCATTAAGGGCTGCTGCTTCTTCCTTCTGATTGAAACATGGGTTTTTTTCCTGGATCAAAGCGCGTCTTGTTCAAAATGTAAGGAAACAGTTTGACATTGTTCAAAAATGGCGTCAAAACCAGTTTTTACAACACAAACAGCAGAGACTTTCATCTCGATGTCAAACTGCTTCATTACAACAACAAACACCAGGAGCTTTTATCTGAAAACTAGGATTTTTTAGTTGACTTTAAGAAGCAGCTGCCCTTAATTATTTTAAAAACAAAAGGAAACATCGCAAAGATTAATCTGCTTCGGCGCCGGTGACGTCTCCTAGAAATGTATGAATAATAAAAACAAACCTTCAAACACAGCCGAATTCAAACGAAACTTTAAAACAGCGAAATCCTTTGCGATTTTTCTGCCAAGGAGCCCGGTGCAAGGGAAGCCGATGCCTCTCCACCGTGCAGTGGGGATGCTGGCAGCGATGCCCGCGCACTGCAAACCCTTTATCAGCCATCGCCAGTCCAGTAAGTCATTGCAGACCAAGTCTGGCATAAAAACCCACAGCTCTGACCCAAACAGCACGTTTTCCCCTGACAAACACACCCGGGAGGGCTCGGGAAGGGCTTTTTGCTGGGGGGAAATGAAAATCTCACTTCTGGCTCCGACTTGATGTCCCCAGCAATGGCATCCCTGATATCCCCTCACTGCCTCAAAAAGGAGGCAAGAGATGCTCAGGAATGAGTAACATCACCTTGATAGGCTTATACTTGATAAGAAATACTGGCAAAATCTGATTTAAGCCCAGCTTGGCAAACTGTGGTCAGGACGACTCTGCTCTCTGGACTAGGCACACTACCAGTCTCCTATTTTGAGGGCAAAACAGCCACAAAAGGTATTTTCTCTTGCCGGGCTTTCCATCCAGAAGGGAGAGCTGTCTCCAGCCCCGAGAAGGGACACTGGTTCTGCAGGTTTGGGACCATCGCCTGTGTTTTCACACAGTACCTAGTGCCAAGGGAGCTGAATTGGTCGACCCCTTGAAACTGTAGGAAGTCAACGAATAGCACCAATAACTATATATATGAATAAACAAAATTCTGTTTTCCAAGCACAGGCGCGTGCACGTACACATCGAGAGCGGGTGCTGCAGTCTGCCTGGGCTGCATCAGACAGTGTCGGTTGAGATGGGATCAGAGAGACCCGCAGAGGACCACTCCGAAACGGAGCAAGTTAAAAGCGCTGCCCGACTGGATTAATCCCCATGAGCAGCACCGGCTTGGGCGAACACCACTTTTTCCCATCCTTTGGGTGCCCGCTGGCAGCAGCGGGATCCCGACACCGCAGTGGCAAGCGACCAGCGGCGCTGCCTGGCACGATGCTGGCGTTCTCCCGAGCCCTGCATCCATGCCGCATCCTTGGAAACCAAAACCCTCCGCTCTTACAAGCGCAGAAGAGGCCCTTGAGGTGCTATCGGCTGCTCCCCGCGCGGCTGAACGTTCCTGAGGTGGGCTGGGGCCAGGCTCTCGCTTGCAAAAAGGAGAGCACTCGTTTCCCCATCAGCTATTGCCTTTGCTGCTGACATTTTGCTCGGTGCACGATGAGCTTCCTCCCCCACTTCCCCTAGGAATGACACCGCTGTTATCTCCGCTGCATCTAAAGCACACACAGACTCAGTTTAGGGACAGTTAATTTCCAATTCTTTCCAGATGGGTTGGAATAATATCCCCAGGTGGTAAATACATTATTAAGAAGGCAGTTTGGTGTGAAATTGGCTATTAAAATATAGATAAAGTTTAATATATTGAGCTCCTTGTCAGAAAAATCACTTTAGAGGGAGCTTATTATTTGTTTGATATTAAAAGAGTCACAGCTCCGCTCCAAGTGACAAATGGGGAGGGGGAGGAAATGCCACCAGTAATGAACAAAAGCTTTTTAACATTTAAATTTAGGTTTCCGCTCAACGCCCCATGCTGTTCTGGGCATGCCCGCCCAGCGGATCCACCCGCCGCTCCTCAGATGCCAGCAGCCGGGGATGCCGGCATCCCGCGCCCATCCCAAACCCTGGCCACGACGCCGGGGAGGGAACACACTTTTTCTTCCCCTTTGGGGAAGTTCAAAGCAAGCAGCCTCCCCCTCCCTGCTCCGCTTTTCCTTACCCCCCTGGGGCAATTAGGAACAGAAATCCAAAAAGAATCATTTAGAAGAAAAAGCAACTTCATAACCTCCCCAGCGGTATCGCAAACCCCACGGGGCAGCGCGGGATGCTCCGACGGCACGCCGAGGGCGAGCCTCCCCTCTCCCTGGAGCTCTGTCCCATCGCTACGGCTCAGAAACCAAAAAGTTTTACAGTAAACCCAGGCTAAAGCTTTGGGATCCGCTTCCCACGTGAGCAGCACCTGTGGAGCGGCAGCATCCCCATCCACAAAGGATAATTATGCAAAACGTCACCGGTCCGAGATGGGATAACCAGGAGGTGAGAGACAAGCTGCGTCTTCCCGCTGCACCGTGCAGGGCTCAACTTAGGTCTCCTATTACTAAGACTTCATTAGTTCTACAAAATATACTACAGAACATTTACTAGCGGGCTATGAAGAATCATAAATAATTAAAATTAAATTACACTTGTCAAGGAAACGAACGAACTGCTTCTCCGCGATGCATTATCCTCCCGCGCTTATTTATTTATTATTTTTAAATTGCTTGCTTATGAACTTAGCAGGTTTTTATAGACAGGGGTTAGAACAATATGCTCTTTGGACAGAAAAAAAATACCACTGGCCTGATTTTTTACCCCACTTAGCCTCAAAGCAGAAGAAATTACAATTTAAATCAATGGTGCCGCGGCACATGTACCCACATTTGAAATCAACAGTGGTGTTAAAACCATTATTAATCAGCATTATTATTATCTGGCAATTAGCAAACTTCAATAATTGGTACTTATTAGATCTTCCACTTGATGAGAATTTACTGTCAGAAGCCTTTGAGGGGAGGCACAATAACAGTGGAAAACATCTTAACTAATTAATTAAGCCTCCCAACAGCCCCAGAACCCTCAGGAAAATTAAAAAAAGAAAAAAGAAAAAAAAAAAAAGGCAGTTTGTTACTGCCAGAGTTCACGTTAAGGCTCCTTACCCCCGAATTAAGAGATTGCTCTGGGCGAGCAGATGGCACCTTCGCACCACCGCCCCGTGCAGAAGTTGGGCTCCGCACCTACGTCCTTGGGCCTTTTATTGGTACCTATTTATTCAAGTTTTTACCTCCCACTTGCCAGCACCTCCTAAAAGTCCCTTCCACAAGTTAACACCCTCCTGGGGTGCAAGCTTCTCTGGGGACCGAGGGAACCGAGGCACGCGACCGCCTTTTATCTCCCGTTTCTGTTCGCTCCCAGCACTCTAATGGTTTTGATGGTTTTGATGTTTTATTAACAGTCCTGCTCTGGTTGAGGCAGTTGGAGGCCTCCTGTCACTTGAGACTGACAGCAGAAGAGGGAGGAGGAGGAGGAGGAGGAGCGGGCAGAGCCGCGGGCAGGGCTCTGTGAGCCCAGCTCCGCCGCTGAGCTCAGACCGATGCCTCAGTTTACCCCTTTGCCACGCAAATCACCCTCCTTTCGAGCTTCATTAATACCTGTAATGGGATTGGAGGTTTCTGGGATGAAAGGTGGGATAGGAGTGCATGGTATTAATTAGTTAATGAACAGTTAATTCCTTCAATATTTGCAAAACCAAAATAAAACCCCTGAAAAACAAGACGGTTTACCCGGGAAGGTTTACACACACAGATTTACATTCCCAGGGTTGCACACGCTGGTCCTGGCACTTCATTGCACCAGAAGTTGCTTTTATTTGGGGGCTTTTTGTTTTTTGCCTTTCCCCTAGAGCACAAGGAAATGGCCCAGCAAAGGATGCAAGAAGCTCTTTAAATAACCCCACTCTTCATGCCAGCGTTGGAGAAGACGGCAAACGTGCGGCAGGCTGTGGATACGCACGGGGAGAGCCAACCACACTGCATGCTGTCCCTTGGAGAACGGCGACAAACGAGCAACAGTAGTTAAATCTATTTAACTTGCACACTGCAGGGAGCATCGGAACCCCTCAAAGACAGCCAGAGCCTGGCACCAGGGCTAGGACAAACTGGTGGCGATGGCATACTGGAGTTCACCATCCAAAGGATGCTGGAAGAGAGGAGACCCCCAGTCTGCAAGCACATCCCCTGACCGCCATCCCATAAACCTTCGGTAGCAGAAGAGCCCGGTCTCATCTGCAGTCTCCTCCACGCCGCGCTGATTAGCCAAGCGCCAGCCCTGAGCTGCCGCTGCTCCTCCAAAGAAAACTCCCACCCCTCCGTGCCATCTCCTCCTCGTTTCTCTTCCCCGGCAGCCAGACGCGTGCAATTATCCACCGAGCACCGGCTCCCCGGCCCTCCCGCTCCGCCCGGCGCCTCCGCCCCCGGCTCCCCGCGCCGGAGAAGTTTGCAGCGAGTGCGACGAGTGCCTGTGCTAGTGGAGGAGGAGGAGGATCAAGGTTGCTGATGCTCCTTTCAAAGGAGACCTGGAAAGGTTTGGAGAAGAGGCGGGGTTGCCTGCAGGCTTCCCCAGAACATCTTATTAGGAGTCACTTTCACACATCAGTTGAAAGCCGCCTGACAACGTCCTTTCTTTAACAAAGCAAATATTGTATAAATTAATAGCCCTTCAGGGAAAGACAGAAGCAAGCGCTTCCCATCGCAGCCCCAACGGCCACTTTCCGCAACCCGTTCTTGCAGCCTACCAAGAGCAAACTGCTGCAGGCTTGGGGACACGAGGACAAACCCTCCACCTTCGGCATGACACACAAGCAGAGGTCCCTGGACACCAGATGCATCCCAAAACCTCCACGGAGGAGGCTGCAGAAAGCAAAACAAGCATTGAATCCTGATTGCTCTCCACCGCTGCATTCCTAAGGCAAGCCCAAGGATCTCTCTTGTATCGCCATCGATATTTCAGCACACACGTTTGTAATTTATGAAGGTAAAATGACACTTCTGCGAAAGCCATCGTGTATGCGGCTCTCCTACTTGCAAATTCGAGGGCTGCTCCCAGTTGCAGCAAGCCGCAGGTGCAGAAGGCCTGCAGAGAGGAGATAGGCTGCGGTCTTTGTTCAAAAAGACCAGGAGACACCTCGATTTGAAAGGGATGGGAAGCGCTACCGGACCTGCCTGCCTCCTCCTGCCATTCATTCCCGTTGCCTTCAGCCCCGGGGTGCAGCGGTCAGGGTGCTGGGCTGGGATGCTCGGCGGGCGAGCTGCTAACCACGGCCAGGAATAGTTTGGTTTCTAACCTTCCGGCCCGATTTGTGTTAAGATAGAGCTTGAAACCCTCATGAAGAGGCTCACGCTTGGCTCTGCAGAGACTTTTGGTGGTGGGGCCATTGACAACAAAGTGCCTTGGCTTTGCTGCACCAGCCTGGGAACCTGCGCCCAGCCTGCCTCTTCCCTGCCGGACCCCTAACACATCCCCCGCTGTCCCCAGCTCCTTATCGCAAGGAGAAGATGCTGGCAACCACCTTCGTCTTTGTCCAAACCACCACAGAAAGGCCTGAGAGCAGACGGAGCTCCCTACAGCCCAACCAGCCACTTTTAAACTGCATCAGCCTGCCAGAGGTGCAGCCCTTACGGGCTTCGCGCGGTGCTCCTGAAAACATTCATGGAGCTGGCGCTTGTTTCTCTCCTTTCCCTCCCCTCACTTTGCTGCCTATTCCCTCTTATCGTTTTTAAAAACCCTGAGCTGCCTCCTCCATCCATCCCCGCAAAGCAGCTCTCCCTCTGTGAGTACCCTCACCACAGCCCCGCAGTTGATTTAACCTCTGTTATCGCCGCGATTAGCCCGCCACCGAGCAGATAGTTGGCTCTTATCAGCCCATTAAAGAGCCAAAGAATGCTGTTACCAGTTTTTTATCTGCAAAACGCACACAAAGCCCCGCTGATTATTCTATTAATTTGTTAATGAACCTGTCTTGCCAGACAGACTCTCAGTGCCTTTGCAAAGTAGGGGTAGGGAATTTTAATCTTCCTAGGGGTTCAGGCCCTGGGCTCACAAGGTTTTTCAGCTCCAGACTTCTGTAGGATCTGAAACAAAAAGCTCACCCCCATTATCAGCTGCCAAACACATCTGCCAGCGTTTCCAAAACCGCTGCTGCTAAATACGGACAGGCAGCGGATCTGAAGGCGCGCACCGAGGCACGGCTTGCTGCATGAGTCCCTTCCACGAGCAGCACCAGGTCTGTAGCTCTGCAGCCACCCATGGCATTGCTGAGTTGAACAACGGTGAGACATCCTAGTTACCAGCACTTTGAGCCCTGTAGGCCAGGCTTCAGAGTGCCAAGCACCCAGACTAACTCAAAACCCTAAATTACCCAGTCAAGAGTGCCAGAGAGAGCCCGTAGTGTCAGCGCCGTGGGCTGGAGATACTCCTATGGGTGCTGCTTCTAATGAAAGACAGAGTTGGGACGCAACAGCATGAAGGGAGTGAAGTCAAACCAGCTGGTTTAGACCTGACCTGACAAGGCAGGTCTCTCTCCCTGCCAAGGTCGGCTCAAAATCTTCCGACTGACTCAGGAATAATGAGATATTAAAAATAATAAATTGGAGGTTGCGTTCGTCGACTATCTGAGCCGCTGAGATTTGCAAGTGCACACTCTCTTGCTATGCAGGAGCCTCACCACAGCACCTTAATGCCTCCCAATCTTTAGTATATTTATTCTTGCAACACCCCTGTGCAGAAGGGATATTATTATCACTGCGGAGAGGTGCAGAGAGCCTGGGATGACACAGAAAGACAGCAGCAAAATGAGCGATTCAGCCCAAATCTTATAAATCCTGGGCTGGTGTTCTAACCACCAGCCTACTCTTCCTCTCCCTTCCCTTATATTTGCTCGTGGGCAGAGCTGCTTCTAACTGGGGAAGGGAAGAAGAAAAGACCAAAATATCCAGCAAAGCATGGTGGACCTGTCAGGATTGCGCGCTGCATTCCTGGCTTGCAGAATACATTTGTCTCCTTGGCCCACCTCTCTTCCCCTCATCCTGAAAAAAAAAAAAACAAAAAAAACCACTTGCTTTTCAGTTATTTTTAGGCAAGGATAGCTGGATGCCTAAGTACTTCTAAAGCTGCCAATTGCACAACAAATTAAATGCATAACCCTGGAGCACTCAGAGGATGAATACATTACGGACAAAAGAAACATGCCATCACACCCACACACAGCTTTGTTTACTTTGCATTCATACATGACTGTTGTCACCTCCATCCCTGGCTCCTAATAATAAAAGACAAAAGGCAGAGAATTCCTGCTCAAACCTCCAAAGTCTCCATCTGATATGCACAAATGCAATTTGTCTCAAAGCCTCCCCAGGCCCCCGATCGCAGGGAGATGCATACAGAAAGAGCTGCAGGTAGGACCCACCTCACCGAAAGGAAAGTGCCACCGAGGCTGGAGCAGGAGCTGAGCCCAGGCATCGCTCCATCTCATCGCAGCCCTGTCCAAAAATTTAGGACCGGGCTTCCCTGATGCTCAGGCATTCACATGTCTGGAAGCAAACGCTATCCCATGGACATTCAAGAGCTGCCATGTTCTTATAGAAACCCTTCCTATTTATTGTGCCAGGCGACACAAGGTATTTGTATTACGCTTCTGTCTTTCAGCCATACTCTCCAAACCAGCCATCCTGTTTTAAGGCTGACCCAGGGTTTGATCTGAAAACCAGAACAGGAGTTTCAAAGCCACGTTGCCTTCATTAGATCAACCACTCGGAGCCTCCTCATCATTCATCCTTGTCTCCTCTGAAATGAGTAACCTCATTTATAGTCTACATTTTGATGCCTCACCCCAAGTTTCCTCTGATACTTCCCCAATTCCAGGGGGGATTCAAAGTTTCTTTAAACCAAAGTATTTGAAACCAAAGCAAGCGCAGCACCTGGCAGGACACGGACCAGTTGGCCTGCAGATCTACTCCATCTGCTGCTGGCAACGGCTTTCCAGGTCAAAGCACGTTTTCATTGCACAGAGCAGAGACAACTCATGCTGTAAGGAGGCCAGAGGATCTCTACATTAAAGATCACGAGCATGAAAGCACAGGGTCCATGGCTGAAAGGAAAGAGCGACATGTGGGAGGTAGGCAGGCCTCCAAAGAGACAAAAATAACCATTTTGCACCCAAGAACGCTCTCCCACAAATCCTCGGGGGAACAGCCTGGGAAAGTCTGCCTAGGAGTAAGATCGTGGGAGGACCAAGCTCCACACAGCCCAACATCAGGACATTTATTCTTGAGTCTCTCAGATTCTCACACCCAACAATGTATTCTGAACCCTTCCCTAAAGGAAAGGTCACAGTAAATCTCTGCTTGCCACATGCTCTTGGTTCAATTCCGGAGACTGATTTAAACAAGAGACACGCCAGGATCACAGAATCATAGAACTGTTTGGGTTGGAAGGGACCTTTAAAAGTCATCTAGTCCAACCCCCATCGGATGCTGCTGCTGCCGGTCAAGTGTAATCATCCCGAGCGAGGCAATCCTGCGAGCATCTTAACCATTAGATTCAGCGCTGACCTCCCTGAGCCTGCCACACTGCTGGAAAAACAGGCACCCTTCAAATGACAGCTTTTTACTGCCACCGAGTCCATTTATAGCACTCCTTGCCAGACATTTTGTCATTTTTTTTTTTTTTCCCCACCGCTACAAGGTAATGCTCATAGCACAAAGACAAACCCACCGGTGCATAGTTTGTCAGCTCGATGGCTTCCTACAGCACTGAGCACAACTTGGCGTCAGCTCCTGACTACGGTCCTAAGCACAACGACAGCAATAAATATCAGTAACGGCACGTGAAATGGAGCCGAGCTGGAACACGCTGGAGGGGGAAAAAAAAAAAAAAAAATCTGGAAAGGGGTTATTCTGCCTTCTGCAGTCTGGCAAAGGGAAACAAACCTCCAGCCCCCAAGCCTTGCGTTATCGGGTAGCCTGTTCTTCCCCAGAGCATCCCAGCGTCATTCAGGCGTCTTCACCCCAAAGGACTTCTCACAGGATCCTCCCAACAGGCACTGTCTTCTTCTTCCCTGCCTACACCTTTCTGTCTAACCAGTGCTTGGTATTTGAGTCTAAAGGTTAATTAAGTGTGGCTGCAAGAATGAAAGGCCACAATCAATTACTGCGCCTGCTTGTCCATTTGAGTCAATTTTTAATCATGGTGATTTGGTATTTTGGGAGGCATGGGGTGAGGAGAAGGGTGAAATTCTCTTTCTTCCTCTCTTTTTGAAAGATATTTATTCAAGCTGGATAATTCCCCTGTCTCCAGGCAGACAGCATGCCTTCCCCTGGCACCCGCCACCTTCGCTCGCCTTCCCTTTGTTTCTGCGCTGCGCTCCAGAAGAAGGAAGCCAGCAGAGATGGGGGAATGCAAGAAAAACCGGCTTCAATATATTCCCACCGCAGCTTTCCAGACCTGCTGTCTGCCCTGAGTCCTCCGGGTTTTACCTGACCTGAGGCTGGAGGGACTGGAAACGGACCCTGCGCACTCGGGTGGAGCAGCACATACGCACGTGTCCCCAGACCCTCATCTCCAGCACCTCTTTCAGCCCCTGCCCAAAACTTGTTTGCTCCAAGATATATACCCTCCAAATCCCCCCAAAGGCATGGAGCTGCCCACTTATCTCCTCACCCGGGTAAAAGCCCTCCCAGCGCTCTCCAGGCAGCATCCCCGGCGTACCCTGCTCGCACGTATGCCATACGCACGCAAATCCTTCCAACACGACCCATCCGCATCCCCCCCACCCCAAACACCCATTGCAACCACACCGACTCTTATCCCTTAACGTACACCCGCCACCCCGAAGGCAACACGCTCACCCACCCCCCAACCAGCTCCCTTTGCCTGTTGCAATAATTAACTATTTAAAATTCAACCAGTGCTAATCGCAGCAGTCCGGGCTGTGTTCTCATTACCCAGGATCAATTCCTGTTTAATATTCACCTCCAGGGGCGGATGTGGCTGGAATGAGTTGCTGATTTCTCTCTCGCTACGCCAAAGCTAATGAGTGGCTCCTGCTATTGTAGTACAGTCACTCTCCTGTAATCAGTCAAAATAACAAGCAACAGCACCTTCCAGGGACGCAAAGTCTTCTACATAAATATACATAGACAGTCAGCCACGCCAATGGACTTCACATCTCAATGAGCTATGGCCAAGGCGCAGCTCTTCCCCGGCTGTGGGCGTGGGGACAAGCCCACGGCCCGGGAATTAGCTCTCGTCTTGACGGGATGTCACAGCCATTTATAAGGGCTTGTCCACATCTGGAAGCTCCTCTGGATTCAGAGCGTGGACAGCTATCCCCGCATTCACGCACACACCCCGAGCACAAAGACGCTCCTTGTGCCTTGCTAGCTTCAACAGATGCATTAGCCCACCATAAGGACAATCTGCAAAGTCATTCCCGAATAATTCCACGTGTGCAGTACATGCCACGCGGTAACTCACAGCCCTGAGAGTCAATCTTCCCTTCAAAGCTCTCTCCATGGAAGAACACAGAGCTCTTGCAAAATAGTAACAGGGAAAAAGCACCCTGCCTGCTCCCTCCGAGGCACGCACTAACAGATCTTGCATGGGATGTGATTGATTTCCATCTCCCTCCTCTCCCACCCGAGCAAAAAACAGAGATGGTTGCTATTCCCTTGGCTTTTGTAAGCACTGGGGGAAAGCTAAAACCCTGGGGAAAGCAACCTAACACATCGAGCTGGTGGGACCATCATCAAATAACAGCACCAGCAGGGTGACCGGTCTCACTCGTGGGGACGCGCATCTGAATTAGCACGCAAAACGTCCTCCTAAGGCTGGCCCGGATTAAAGGGATGAATTGGTGAGACGCAGAGAGCACGGAGGAAGGGAGCGGGTCTTCTCAGCAGGGCTGTAAACATGTCACCCGCACGTCGGCCGGCTTGTCCACGTGGAGATGCCAGTGGCACATCATCCAGGGACGCGCGGGGAGAAGCGAGTGTCATTTCTCATCAGCCCTCGTGTGGACAGGTCACAGGACAGCAGGAAAACGGGAGCTGGCAGGAATCTTCATCAAATGACCAAACAAGCCTGTTTTTGTTCCTTAGCAGCAATTAAGGGCAGAAAATTAAACTAGCATCTTCGCAGCAGGCAGTTGTCACCTCGGTGGGTGGCAGCACGCTCCTCGCTCAGCTGCACCACGGCGGTGAATGGTTGGGAGTGGACAAGGCGATACGTGTCCCCTGCCAGCACCGCGGGGACGGGAGTGACCTTGTCCTTGAGGAAACCTCCAAAGGGAGATGGAGAAATGCCCACTAGCTCTGCCCATCTCTAGCGATGGCATTATTGATGGAGGAAATCATCTACCTGGTGCGTGTCCATCACCTCCCAACAGCTCGCAGGGGAGGAGGAAAAACCACAGATGCCTCAAGGCAGTTTGCTTGCCGAAAATCAATAACTAGTATTAAAAAATGGATCCAGTTCCCATTGGAACAGACTGCTCAGGGCTCTGCCATAATTCTGCAGAACAGTCAATATTTACTGTAAGTGTCTCAAACAAAGATTGAGCTTCGATTTAGTAAGATCGTTACTGTGCGTTAATAATATGCCAATTGATTATTAAACATATTTACTGAGGGTATGAAAAATAGGCTAGGAGATGAAAGGGCATCTGACGCAGGAACATGATGTTAACTAGGGAACCTAATTGCGCAGAGCTGCATTAGCCAAATTATCTTTCTGTCGTTAGGAAACATTTTATAAAGGCATTAAAATGCTACAGATAGAGGAACGGTACATGAACGTTCAAAGGAGTTGGGCAAGAGGACAAATTGCATCCTGACGATGCATTGCCTGTGCCTGCTTCTCCCCCTGCACGCCGGCGGCACCGGAGGACCCATCGCTTCATGCTGATGTCAACGGTTCTCCCTGCCTCAAAAACTAGAGGTGAAAGGCTGGGAGCAGATCAAAAAGCAACCCACCTTTACGGAGAGCCTCAACACCATCTAATTCCAAGCCCCTGGATCCCACCATGTGTTTCTGCGGGGTTCAAAGTGACATTTGGCTGGGTGCTGAACAAGGCTTTTTGCTGTCTTGAGGATTTCCACAATGCGTCCACAAATGTCACTTCAAGTAACACCTGTGGCTCAGCAGTCAATTCTCACTTTGAAAATACAGGGAAACGTCAATTTGTGCGTGTTTTCCTCCTAGTCTAAATCGTACTCCTCTTGCTGAAAAACTAGCATAACTGACGGATTTTTTTTCTTGTCCTTTTTCCACAAGTTCTTGATGAAATGCAAATGATTTTCAACTTTGATCTTTACGCTTCCTGGCTCTTTCTGACTATGCTGCTTTCTTAACAATTTCACTCGAGCTTTCTCCCAAAATAAGGCTCCGTCCTCCCATATGCACCACGCAAATTACTGAGCAGTCCAGCGCAATAGCTCAGAACAGGCCGCTCTCTTCCCTAGCAATAGAAATTATTTCCATTTGCAGTAATATATCCCCCTGCTCCTGCTCGATGGACTGCTGGCTCACCAGGCATTCAAATTTTGCTCATCGTGTGCCGCAGGGCCATTCTGAATGCACCAAAGCCCAGGCTGCTCAGCCACGGGATGCTGATCAGGTTTGTGTTAGAAACAGGGGCCTCCCGAGCAATGGGAGGACTGGGATATATGGTATCCCATCTTCCCTGAAGCCTGCGGAGGTTTAGGTGGAAGGACTTTGTTTGGAGCTACCCAATATGCACGGTACAAACCGGCGGCACTGGGAACCCGCAGAGCTGGGCTTTGCGCTCTCTGCACATACACTATTTTGGCTCCACATCGAGTAAACTCGCTATGTTTGGGCTACTGGGTGCATTTTACATACAGCTGATTAAAAAAAAAGAGTACAGAGATCTAAAGCATGACTATTTTACCAAAAAAAAAAAAAAGAGAAAAGGGGGAATTAAAATTAAATTCAGACCCAAAGCACATGATGCTTTCCAAGAGGGAGCGCTGGGTTTCATGCCTGCGTGCCCATACCATGCCCGCTCGTAGCGCATCCCCGTCTGCCCAGCCTCGGCAGCAAAGCCAGCGCTCTCTGCATCTGGGTTTGATCCTAGTCTCCGGGTGGCAAAGCCTGGATAATTCATGCGTTCTCAGAGGCAGCGAGAAAAGAAAGGTATAACTTGCCTTCAGGCTTCCCACCCTTCCTCCTCAGACGCTCCTGCCGGGTGCCAGTGCAAGACTTTCTACTTTCTCCTCTAAAAAATGGGCTTCTCCGTGTCCTTTGTACGGGGCATCTCGCAGGGACCCCGCTGCCGGTCCACCCCGGCACACCGAGCCCCGCCGCAGCGGGATGCGGTGCGGCGGCACGGCTGATAAAACCACCCCCAGTGCTTTCCCACCCGTTGTCTGCCTATCTATTTATCTAAATCTGGGAATCCTGGAAATCCTCGGTGCTCCGTCAGCACCTTTCATCGGAGGATTTCAGAGCATTTGCCAGACACGAACAGAACAAGCCTCCCCGCTCCCCCAGGAGGAGGTTAAGCAAGATTAAGATTAATCCCAGCTCAGGAAACTAAGGCCTGAAGAGGTGTGGGTTGGGGGAAAGCAATGCAAGAAATGACACGGGGTCCCCAGTGCCTTCGATTTACCTTCCTCTGGTTGAACTGCTGTGCCCAGACCTTGAAACACAGACGCGAGTGCCAGCGCTGCCCTGATCACCCTCCCGGTTGAACAGAGAGCTCAACCCTCACTCCGCTCCCCCGAGACCATGGTTACCGGCTCCTTTCCAGCATTTTCCCGTCCAGGGAGGCTTGGGAGAGACACAGCCCTGACGAGCTCTCCAGAGATGCATGGAGCCGTTTGCAGAATATGACTTTTTTTGCGGTGTTTGATGGAAAGGAAAAGTTCCCCTCGGAAGAGACGGCTCTGCGGCAGCCACCGCCGCTGCCGGAGGGAAGGTGACGGATAGGGTGGCGGATAGCTCTCCGTTTACCTCTCCTGTCTGCCTGACTGCTGCTGGAATGAAGATAATCTATGAGCAGTAGCGTGCATCAGCACCGCTCTCTCCCCCGTATAAATCAGGAGGGCGAAGCCGTATTGAAGGCAGCGCTCCCCGAGCCTTCCTCCTGCCTGCCCGCAGCATTATCCATCTGGTGCTGAAGGTCAAAGAAGCCTCCGAGGACAGGATAATCACTACAAAGAAGAGGGTTGTGCTCCATCACTTGCAGGGTGGAGACAACACGAGCTATGGAAAGGGTGCAGATATCCCACCTTGCTGCACCCCCTTCTTTCCACCCGCAGATGAAGCCGTCCCTGCTTCTACCTGGGCTGAGCCTGGCTGTCAGCCGTCCTGGTGGGACTTGGGCATCAAGAGGTTCTTGGCAGTGTTGCTTGCAAGGGTTGGGTGGGCTTGTCAGCTCTCCTGCTCTCTACTGTGCCCTTGTCTTGATGTGCAGCCCTTGACCTGGAGGAGCAGAAATGGTTTCGCGCCTCCCTTCAAGAGAAAGGAGCCTCCAGGAGCGAGACTACTCATCAGCGAATACAAGCAGCTGCCCATCTGGGAAACAAAGCTACTACTGCCCAGGCAAGATGAGGAGAGGAATAAGGCATAAGGAGAAACACTCCTGAGGCCCTAAGGAAGAGCTCCAGTAGCACGAAGCATCAGTACTGATGTCTCTCCAGGACCACTGTCTCCACACCCACGGAGGGACCCTCGGAGCGGGGCAGAGGGGATGGAACCCGACCCAAGCGGACTTGGATATTCTGTGATGCTGGGCTCGGAGACTGTGATTTATCAGCCCTGTTGACACGGTCGATAACCTCATCCCTCTTTTTGACACGGCCGTGATGGAAGAGGAGGTCAGAGGGTGTTTAACAGGTCCTGGGGTGTGACCGACTGCCGAGGTGGGGGAGAAGAGCCCTGCAGCCCATCGGACGGCCTCCCCCCGGCTCCCCACCCCAGCGCCAGCCTGGCCCTCATCCACTGTAAAGCTCCTTCCCACATCCCTCCTAAGAACCTGGCAATGGCCTTAATTTATCTGCTGCACAACTTAATTAAAGTCAGTGCCAGAAACAAGCAGACCAAATCATCGAATCCACCCTGGATCCTTCTCTCCTCACTCCAGCACAGCCACTGCCCAAAGCACCCAGCTCCTTCCCCAGCCCTGCACTCAAGGATTCCTTTGATTCACGTATTTCCTAGACAAGAGAGACTTATTCCTTACTTGTTTCCCTCCGGGCCATTTTGCAAGCCACGGTGCAGAGCTGCTCCTGCACAACTGGCAGAGGAGTGCACCCAAAAGCAGCCCTGTCCCCCTTCTCGGGACATCGTTTCTTTCTTCCAGCCAGTGAAAGGGGGGCTCGTTTTAGCACAGTGGGTTTGCAATCCCACCATAAGAAGAAGCAGGATGGCCCTAGGAAATCCAGGCTTGGTATTTCTGGCATTTGTCTCTGCCAGTCAAAAGCCATAAATAGTCCCTGCTTTAGGGAGGAAAAAGAAATAACCTACCTCCAAAAACACCTCTCCAATCAATAAGCTTTTGTCCTTTGCATCTGTGGCACGGTGGCTGTGGGCTCCCTGGGGCTGCTGCCAGCCTATTTTTCTTCTCCTTCCTCTGGCCCATCGCTTAAGCTAGGTGCTGAGCTTCACCTCTGGACCCTCTCTCTTCCCCAAGCCGATCAATAACTAACCCTCTGCTAACGACCTTTCCATCCCTCTGGAGGAGCAGATCCGTCAGAGAGCAGGGATGAGCCAGGAGCTTGCTCATCCCTTCTCAGACAGTGACTAATTGCTGCCATTAGATGCAGAATTACAGACAAAGAATGAAGGCAGGGAAATGACTGACCCTATGTTTAATGCAACCGATGTCCAAGTGTCCATCGCTGCTGCAATGCCAGGGGAATTATAATGCAGCAGGGAGGCGAAAGTCCTCTCGTGGCCACTGCTGGGCCAGCCGGGCAAGTTATTCCTTACTGGAGAGGCTGGAGAGGAAGAGGTTACTGGTAGCAGCAAAGTTTTCCCCTCGCAAAACATGACCTCTCACTCAGACTGAATATCTAAGACTAGTTGAAAATCTCCTGCAGAGCAACGGTGTGCGTTCCTCTCCTCCTCAGATTCATTTTGAGGATCTCCAGCACAGTTCAGAGCATGAACTATACCTTCCTCCTGTAGCTGAACTGCTCGTTTACTCACCAAGAGACCCATTGCAGGCAATGAGGAGGAATGCATGAAATCACCATTCTGCATCAAAAAAAACCCCAAACCCACAACTGTTTCAGCCAGCCCCCTTCCACAACGCGGCATCTCTGAGCCCAAAAGCATCCCCGGCCTGGCTCTCGCGCCGGCGATGCAGCCGGGCTGGGCGCGCAGCTTCACCGCCACCAGTGACATTGGTGGCAGACACCCTCCCCGACGGGCTGCTGGAGCTTGTGACACACCAAGGGCAAACGGGCAGATGCTTTTGAGTTGTAAATGGAGAAAGCCAGCTCAGAAAGTCACTGGAAGAGAATAAACAAGCAATTCCCACCAGTGTGGAAAGCAAGGGGAGCTTTTTGTTGCTGCTATCGTCATTGCTGTTGTTTTCCTCCCTGCAAACCCCAGGCCAGACTATCCCTTTTTGTAAAGCATCTCTCTGATATGGAAAATTTCAGCAGCTTTCTGTGCGCAGCTGAAGCAACATATTCCCATCTCAGCTTTGCCTGCCTGTCTTTATGCATCTGATTGAGCTTGAAAATCTGCACTTCTGCCAGTTGCAGCTTTGCTTTGGACTCCGACTCAAGTTTCTATATGCAGTTCTCTTTTGGGGGGGATTTCGAAGCCCTGAACTGTCAGGCACAGAGCAAAACAGTCATCGCAATTATTCTGCGCCGGATCAAGCCCAGCTGAAAAGCAGCAGGCACTTCTCCACCCACTCCTGTTGGTTTTAGACCATGAGTTTACTGAGGAATCAAGGCAAATCATATAGCTGAGCATCAGGATCCTATGTAGCTCCAAGGGGTTTGGTACCATACTGATGGCAGCATCCTTTCCTTGCCTTTTTATACCTTGGTCATCACAGGCAGCAGGAGCAGATGCCTTGCGTGGCCCCTCACTCCGGCAAAATCCCTCTGGGCATGTCAGGGACCATGGGACCGTGACCCCCGGACCGGCCACCTCTATGTCCCGACACCGGCTACACCTTGGGGCAGTTCAGGGCCGTGACGGAGCAAGAAGAGGAGCTACCTTTGGGATTTGCTTTGCAACCAGGATCGGATGGCTATCATGTCTTTGTTAGGATAAGAAATGACTGGTCATTGGGAGTCAAAGCAATTAAGAAGAACGATTACCATAACACGCCGCATCCTTCTTTCCTGTCTGCTGTCTTGCTTAATTTCCTGACTCCGCGCCTTTCCCAGGAAAGCTCGCGTGGACCTTCTCACACGGAGCTTTTAACCCCGCCGAGTTTTTTGCCCCATCTCATTAGGGCAAAATGAGGGGCTGGCTCTGCAGCCGCAGCCTGCGCTCCCTTCCCCACCTCCCGCGCTCCTCCAGCAGCAGCACTTTAACCGCACCACCAGATGATTTATTGAATTAAAAAGAAAAAAGTCCTTAGTACTGAATCTTTTCTCCAGGTGCGGTAAATATTCATCAGCGCATCACCTCCTCCACTGCCGGCCCCGCCACCGCGCGCGGCTCCGTGGCGTCACTCCTGCCTAGGGCCCTGTTCTAAT
This sequence comes from Pelecanoides urinatrix, assembly GCA_013400755.1. Lineage (NCBI taxonomy): Eukaryota > Metazoa > Chordata > Aves > Procellariiformes > Procellariidae > Pelecanoides > Pelecanoides urinatrix. Next base: position 1,035,023 of record VZTQ01012108.1, on the reverse strand, counting down.
AAGGCAGAAGCAAGAGAGTGAAGGGCCGTATTTTTGGGCTTTTTATTTTTTTTCCCAAAGCCATTTCAAGTGTCCCTTGTGGGAGAGGAATGCGGGAGACATTTTCTAAATATACACACCTGTATCTTTCTCAGGAGCTACATCATGGGCTGCAGACAGAGACAGGAGGTACAATTGCCCAGACAAAGAGAGATTAGACAGACAGACAGACCAAGAGCAGGAGAAAAATGTGGATTTAAAGCATAATTCATCTAGAAAGACTTCCAAGTGCCTTGCGGATAGAGCAAAACTTTGCAGAATCGTGCTCTGAAGTGCACCCACTCCACGCTCACGTTTATCAGCGCAACCAGCAGAATACTAAACCCGACTAAAAAGCCAAACTAAAATCATCTCGAGTAGAGGGAAGCAAAGCGCCAGACCTCCTTGCAGTCGCTCGCCCTGCACCAGCAGCTAAACAGCCACAATGAACAAGAGGCGTTCCCTGCACCCAACACAAACCTACGTCCCATCCGCACAGGGAGCGGGATGAGCATCACCGTCCTGCATCCCCCGTGACGCCCCGCACCATCAGGAGCTCTTTTCCCAGAGACAGAGCAAATATGCCCAGCAAACCCAGCTCCTGGAGACTTTTTCACCCTGGCCTGAGCTGTGGTCACAGCTCCATGGGTATAAACCAGCAATTTAACCTCAAAGGCAGGTATAGCCTTGTTTGGGTGCTATTAAGACAGTGTGGCATAGGTGGATGGAAGCCCATCAATAGCGCTGGGCTCTGCCCTGGATCTCCTTCTACCAGGAGCTAATCCTGGCGATGACGGACGAAACACGAGCCAGTGAAGGATGCTGCAGCGAAACGGTTGCTGTCTACCCCGAGCTGCTCCTCTCCCACTACCCTATTGCTATTCACCGCCGGATCGCACAGAGTGAGGTTTATTCTCTGCTTGATCGGCACGCGCTTAATTAATGTTAATGGAGCACTCGCCTCACAATCAAGGAGAGACTCTGAACCCCAAAGTATACTAAATCTAAAGAATTACAGCAGAATTCATGGCCTAATTACAGTGTATTGTTGAAATACCACTTAAATATAGTGATTATTAAAAGCATATTATTGATTGGGGTTTAACTGCTATGTAAATAAATCTAGTCGAGGCAAACTGAGCTACAAATTCATTACCCAGCCGTAAATCCTCAATAAATATTTTTTCATGAATCAGTTGTTGTTTATTATACAATAAATGTCCTATTAAGTCAAAATTAATTGCATATTTGGGGAAACTTCATCGAAGGCTCCCTCCCTCCGCCGCCACACGGGCCGCTTCGCCGGGCGTCCTTTTAATATCCCCCTTCCCGGCTACCTGAGCCCCCGGGACCGGCGGGGAGCGGGTCCTGCACCTGCCTCATGCCAAAGCAAATCCAACCGGCACGGCATCGGAAAAGATGCGGTCCCGCCACCGCCGCCCGGGGCTTGGTCGCCTGCAAACCTTGGCAATTAGCAAAGCTCATCAGCTGCCTCCTCTTCCCCCAGCCCGAGCACCCCAGTTCCCACGGGGGACCCCACTTTTTCCGCACGCTCCCTCCTGCAACATGCCAAGAGCACGTATGAAGTGGCCGGCCCTGACAAAGCGAAGCCCACTGGGTCTTCGGGAGCCAGAAGACATCCCCCAGCAGAGATGGTCAAATAAAGTAAAAACTTTAAGCCAGAAACGATGAAATTTTAATGAATTTCCCATTTCTTCCACAACTACAAGCATTCAGGCTCCATAGCTGGGTGATCTTCATAGGTCCCTGCAGCTAAGAAAAAAAGAATATGAATTCCTCTTTGGGCATGAACTATCATGATGAATAATAAATAAAATAAAAAGCAGCAATATTTTGCATCTACCAAGAGCTTTTCATCTGTAGAGCTCAAAATGATTTACAACAAAAAGTAAGCGTTAGAGGTGTTAGGAAAGCAGAATTTCCTTCCTCTGGGAAATCTCAGTAGTTCAACATTGGTTTTCATCTTGAGATAGGGTGAGAAGTTGAAAGGTTTTTCTGGAATCATCAGCTCCACAACGCTGAAATTCAGAAACAGGGATGGTTTTTTTGTTTTGTCAAGCCGGTGCGTTGTAGCAAACTGCATTTGCAATGTTTTGATGTGCCAATTTCAAACAAAATGTCTTAGTTTGGATTTTCCCCAGGAAAGAAAAAAAAAGTGGGGCATAATACATGCTCTGGTTTCCAGTCCCTTCCTACCATCATAAATGTAAACCTCAGCGAAACCCACACTGCTTTCGGAAAACACTTTTTTCAACAAAATTCTCCCAGCTCCTAAAGTCCATTTTACAGACGAGGAGACCGGAGGGTCGCAGAGGCAGGACTAAACTCCCGCGGAGCAGGAGTACGTTACATATAACTGTTCCCATCCTCTTCTGGCCTGTCCATCACGGAAGGCAAGAGGAGGAATTGCTGCCCGTGCTGTGTTTTGTCCTGACCAACAAAAGCAGATGGAAAATTGAGTTGGGTTTATACACAAAAACTCCAGGACAGGAAAGGCTGAATCCATCTACCGGAGAAAAACTAATGCTCTCATTAGAAAGCTTAATTATTAACATCAGCCTCCAGTTATTTTCCCTGAAATATATTTCATTTCTGACTGCAGAGCAATTGCTCTTTGCAAACCCACGGCGTGCTCGGCGCACGCTCCCCGTCTCCGCAGCCTCGCAGGCGACCAGCGGCCTCGCCGGTGACTCTGTTGCATGAATTTCCTCCCCACCATCCCTCCTATCCCAGGGGAATCGATATTCCCTCATTCCTGATGCTCGATGCCTTGAACAAACGATGAGCCTCCGTTTCTGCCTCCTGGAGATGTTTGCAAAAGGTGGATGCGGCACAGAAGGAAACGAGACGGGGACAGGACAGGATCATATATATTTTCCTTGGCGTACCATTTATCGGAAACACATCAGTAGCTGTTCCCGAGCTCCTGATGGAAAATTGATCGCTAGGTCATAAAACTAAATCGTGATGCTCGTAAGAAGAGTAAACACGGGAGACGGTGGAGGGAGACCGCAGCGGGGGGCATGCGCAGGGGGTGAAGAGCTGCAGAACCGGCTGACTCGAGATCTGCTGACGGTCTCCAGGGATTTGGGAGTCAACAGGATAAATGGGATCAATGCTGAGCTTCCCCCGAGATCCCATAAAGCCCTAAATAACCAAGCGCATAGGCCTTTTTTTGACACCGTCAAAATGGAAACGACCAAGACGTCTACCAAAGGTGCCCACTGCAGGAGGGCAATGGAGGAGGACCCTGTCCGGGTGCACCCACCGCCCATCACCCTCCAACAGCCGCAACACAAGGAGCTGAAAACATGAAAGCCCAGGAGGAAACCGCTTTTTGCCTCCACTTTCCTGGCTGCCCAAGGGGTTGTGCACATTTTGCCCTATCCTCCGCGAGATGCGCGGCCCAATTACACAGCAATCAATTTTGGGAGCACTGAGGAGATAATGGAGTGATAAGAAACAGCCACTGTGGATTTGTCAATAGCAAATCATGTCAAACCAACTTAATTTCCTTTTTTGACGGTGTAATTGGTCTCACGGATCGGAGCGGGGGAAGCAGCAGATGCGATATACCTTGACTTCATTAAAGTGCCTGACATCGTCCCACGTGACGTTCCCTACGAGTGAAATTGGGAAGAAAGCTCGGGCGGCACGGGGGGTGGAAATGTCATCGGCTGAACCGACGTAGGGAATAGCCGCTGAGCATTTCCCCATCACCGGGGAGGGCATTTCAAATGGGTTCCCCTTGTCTGCCCTGAACCAAAGTCTATTCGCTTTATATTTCAGCAGTGATGGGGATAATAAAGCAGAAAGCATCTGAGGTGTTGCAGAAAGAAGCCCGGACTGGGAGGAGCTGGGTGCGCTCCAGAAGCAAGGCTCAGAATTCAAAATACTCGTGATAAATTAGACAAACAGCTGGGGGGGGGGGAAGAATCAGCCAGATGAAATTCAATAAAGACAACTGCAGAGTAACACGCTTAGGATGAAGAAATCAAACGCCGGATAGACAGCGGCACTGCGGCGCGGGGCGCGCAAATAGGTAAATAAATACAAGGCAACCATCGCACGGCTGGAGCGGCAGGGAGGGTCCAGTTTGGCTCCCAAGGAAGACAGTATCGCTAGCAGGAATGAGTTACCTTGGGAGAACGTGGATTGTCTTCTTCTTGGAGGTTTTTCGAATAAATTAAAGCTATTCTTGACCCTATATTAGTGAGACGGTGGCCAATCCCCTGATCATCAGAAAAAACATGAGGCGTTCTCTCTGCTGGTCTGAAACCAGGAGAAAGCTGCGTTCTCCCTTTAACAAGGTCTCTATAAATCCATCACGGCAGCTGGTTAGGAAGCACCCGCATGTTTAAAAGCTACTTTTATTATAAATGCCATCAAAGCATTGTTACAAGATAGCAACAGGTGGAGAAAGAACTAAGGGTTAGACAAAGTTTGGGCTGATATTTTCAAAGTCAGCTATGAGACAGATGTCCTGTTCTTATTAAAATTAATGGGAACTGAGCATCCCAATCTCCCAGGTGACTTTGAAAATCTCATCCTCGCTTCCCGTTTGCTGCCCAGCGCCTACACCACCACCTCCCTCCTTCCACCCCAGGGCCGCTGAGAGAAACAGGGTTACGAAAAACAACATTTGCACTGGAATAAATTAATATTTTTATGGGTTTTCTTTTTTTTTTTTCCAAATCTCTCACTCACCTCCCTCTCTCCTGCTCCCTCTGTAATTTACATACATATAACTAATTGCACATCAGGAAACAAAGAAGGGGAGGAGAGATGAGAGCTCAGATCTCGTGCAATCGGGAGCACACCCAGGTAGGATGGGGCACCGTCTCCTGCCCCGCCGGCCCCCCGTGCACAACATCCATCCGCTGAACTAATAACTCTGCTAAGGGCATTCATCCTCTGCCCGCAAAGCAAATCACACGCGCCGGCCCTGACAGCCCCAGCCCTGGGGAATCGCATCAACTGCAAGCCCAGGAAATGTGCACAGATTACAGCCAACGTTATTCAGGAGTGAGTTAGATCCCCACCATCCAGACCGGCTAATATACTGGTAAAAAATGCACTAGGCGGGAGGGATTTCTGACACAGCTCTTCATAACCAGGAGGAAAGTGCATTGGGAAAAAGAAGAGCACAGAAAATTATACACTTCTGCTGCGCCACGTGCCCGGCGGCACTAAAATATTCTCCACCTTGGCTAAGCTGGACGCTACGAGACTCCCGGCCCAGCCGTGCTGCCGTGGATGCTCAGGGCTTCAGATACAGCTGTGGGGCGATGCCAGGCATCCCGCACAGCCAGGCTGCCCCACGTCACCTAAGCTGCGATGGGTCTGGAGGAAATATCCAGGCAAGCCCTCTAGGATCCTCTGCCTAAAAATACCTGCCGCCTGGTGCTGTGCATCGAGCCATTAAAAGTCACGTTGTGCACCCACCGCTCATAAAAGCGCATTAAATGCACCTAGCAGGACCGCAGACCTTCGCATCTGCCGCATCTGGAGCAGAAGAGGCAGGTTGCTTCGGGGCACCTGTATGAAAACACTACCCTCCCCATCCCCATCGCATCAGGGCTGCCGGAGGATGCCGAGTGACCCGTCTTGCACGCCTTTCTTCTCCCCAGCCCTCCCCTTCACGTCGTGCAATATTAAGCTACCTGGAGACCGGCAAACATGGCCCGTTGGTGATCTGCTCAAGTCCAGGCTCAGCAAAGACGTGGGAAGCTCCCTGCAGAGCTGAGAGCAGGAGTAAACCTCTCCCACCCATTTATCATAGCTATACCGGGTGCCAGCTTGGTTTGGAAAGCAGCAGGACAGAAAGGAGGGACTGATGGCCTGAAAACCAGCTCTCCACCAGATTTCTTCCTTCCGCAACTCCTCTGCATCTCCTAACGCATCTCTCCTGCCCCATCCCTAGCCGACACCAGCCCCGGGCCTCGAAGAAACAGGAAAGCTGCCAAAAGCTGCTGATTCCCTCCCCTTCCCTTCCCAATCCCGAGATTGCAGCGAGAGGGAGAGAATGAATCACCCCGCGGGGACGGCAGCGCCCAGGTACGGCGAGGGGGAGGCGGTGGGGAGCGAGCCTGCGCGTCACCCGCAGAAGAAACATCCTTGTGGGACTAAATTGCATTCAATATAATAAACTATCATCTTGAAACGAGTGCTCCAATTGAGTTTTGATGTAAACACTAATATTTTCTCCACTCCGCTATTCTCTTCCAGGGAGATCTCATGTATATTGCAGTATGTGTCCTACCTACTATTGCTCTCATACATCAAAGGGTTCGAGGACAGGGAGCCTGATTTTGAAAACATTATTCTTTTAAAGATTTATTCGCTCGTCTTGACCACCTCCTCTGCTGAAAGGGAGAAGCTCTCCATAAATTATTTTAGCGCCCTATGTAAGACACACACGTGCACGCTTAGTAAACTTTGCAAGAAGAGAGACCCTCTGGCCCTTCTCCCTCCTGGTTCACGCTCTTCTGAGACCCTTCCCTGCCCTCTCCGTGCCGGACTACTCCAGTTACCATCCCAATGCCATCCCATCGTGATCCCGAATGGCGAGAAGCTGAGGGACAGGTATCCTAAGTGACATGGCCAAGGCCATATGGGGAACGTGTGGCAGAGAAGGGGTCTCCGGACACCTTGATGTCCCACCTTGCGCTTCTGCCCAGGTAAAATCAGTCCCGGGGCTCAGCCTAATGCAGGCAGAGCTCAAACACCTCTAAACCCCGCTCAGAGCTCTGCATGACTGCAGCGTGCATCAGAACCCACATGCCCGCCCTGAAAAGTGTCGTCTCTAACCAGTCCAGACAGACACATGTCAGGAGCGATGAAGTATTCATATCCTCGATTTGTAGCCACAGAGCCTGACTTGCACGGGGTCACAAAGAACAGCTGCAAGAAACATTAAAAACTTTCAGAAGGCCGAATAATACATGGCTTTTTACAGAACGGCACATGCAAAATTAACCGCACGTTCCCACTGCCCCCCTCCATGGCAGATGCTGGGAGGCACTCAGAGGAAGCTACGTTTATTTAAAATTAAATAAAAGAAGCTAATTTCAGCATGCAAGAGCTAATGCACCTGGGGGACTCCTTGCTTCAGGGCACTGCCAACAGAAGAGGAGTAACAAAGTTAAGAAAGCAATTAGGAAACTGCTGCAGACGCTTGGTGGGAGGCCGGCTCTTGGGTGAAGCCACGGTGTACGCAGTTAGGAGAGAAGATTTCACCCCTGCTTCTGCCACCCCATGAACTTGGAAAATGACTGTCTCCAACCCCCCCCAGCTTGCACAGCACGTAAGCACTCCTCGGGCTATGCCCTGCTCCTCGGAGCATGGACGTGCCCTTTCAGCCTCAGCTTCTAACCTGAAAACGGGAGGAAACACCCTCTGCCTTGCCCACCCTGACTCCACGGCTTGGAGGACACGGGAGCAGGGTGTCCCCGGGGTCTCCAGACCCCGCAGCAATCGTGGAGCTGAGAGCTGCAGTCTAAACATCCAACCCAGCACCTCCTTCTCTTTAATGCATCCCTGGGGTCAAGTTTAATACTCGCAAGGTAGGCACTGCCAGCCTTTCGCCATGAATGGGAAACTACAGCAGCACTACGGAGGGTGGTGGGGACAATGTGGACCCGTGGAAAAGAGTGATAATCCAGCGGCTTCTCCATCTGCCGTGGAGTTTTGTCAGCACCGTGTGGAAGAGCTGCAGCACTGCACGTTGCTCCCGGCTCCTTGCCACGCAGCCCACCCGGACGCATCTCCACGCTCCCCGGCTCTGGCATCTCACTACGATCCACCCTTGGGTCCCTGCTTAGTGCAAAGCAACACTTGGCATCCCCACCACAAGCGTGCCAGGATGCACAAGGTGCAGGAGGAGGCACAAGGTGCAGGAGGAGGCACACGGTGCAGGAGGAGGCACAAGGTGTGCAAGGATGCACAAGGTGCAGGAGGAGGCACAAGGTGCAGGAGGAGGCACAAGGTGCAGGAGGAGGCACAAGGTGCAGGAGGAGGCACGGCTGCCTGCAAGGCAGGGCAGAGGGGCTGTGCGGGGACCACGCAAGCAAATTAGGGGCTGGGAATAATGCACAGCCCTCAAGGCTACTCTCTGTCTTAAATTACCCACCACAGGCTGCACACAGTGTTCTGGCTCTGCACCCTTTTGCTCCTCAGTGACTCATTGATATTTTGAGGCTGGAAGGGATGATTCTGACAATTTTAGTACAGCCTTGGGAAAAAATTGCAAAACATTGACTCAGAGCAAACACCGGGTATCTAGTGACCATCCTTCTGCGTGCCTGGTCCACGCAGGGAGACCACGGCGGGGAGGAGGAGGAGGAGGAGGAGGAGGAGGGCTGCAGAGCATTTCCTAGCCCCTTTCAAAAGTCTCTCCCTCTTTCTCCTCAGCCTGGCTGGTTTCTCGCGATGCAGAAGCCAGAATGCAAATGGAAGCAAAGTAAAAATATTCAAAGGCTTCAAAAACCTCCTGCGTTTGATTCGGGGAGGCCTGGAGGCAACTCCTGCTTCTGTCTCCACTCACACACTCGCTCAAGGTCTCACCCCAGAGCAGTCCCTCGTGCTATTTTAACGTGGGCGCACACTCTGACCCCAGACCGGAGCAAACCCAGGGAAGGAAATGCATCGTACGACCCCCACACAGCGTGTGTGCAACGGCTCCCTCCCCAAATAATTGCCCCAAGAGCCAGAAGCAGGGCGTATTCCCCCAAAAGCCAGTTTTCAAGGCATCGCCACGTTGTCCATACCGAGGCAAAGGATTTGGAGAGCCACGAATATTCCCAAGCTTTGGAGTTGTCCCTTCTGCAGCAAGGTAAAAAGAAAATGGAAACACACCTCGGAGTAAGCAGAAAGCCAGGATCAGCCAGATCTGAGCCCACACCAGGCTTAAAGCCACTGGGACGTAACTCTGTCCCTTACCATTCCCTCTGCTCAGCGAGAGGAGAGCAATACCCCAAAACGGTCCCTGCTCCTCCGGTAGAGTTTTCCTCAGGAAAACTACGAAAGCTATAAAGCCGGAAAACCAAAATCCATAAAAATCTTAAGTAACACAAATTGTTTTTTTTTTTTCTTGTGGCACTGTTCTCCATTGCTCCAAACGAAAGCCAAACACCGGCAAGGAGCAGGACGCCTCCTTTCACCCCAAAAGGAGCGAGGGCGGCAGTTGTTTACCACTGGTTGCCTACAGTGCAATGCAGGGACGGCTTTGCTTTTCATTCCCTGTCGGATGGCCTCGAATCAGGATTTTCTGATCACGGGTTTACAGCTCCAAAAAGAAATCTGCGCTTACAATTTTGCTACACGGGACGCTGAGTAACAGAAGGGTATTTCTGGCTCAGAAGCAGCCCAACGGTAGCTGAAACGTCAAGCACAGCTGACTTGCATGATTTTCCATTGATTAAGATGACAAAGTTGGGCCAAAATCTTACAGAGACAGATTACAGAGGCCTGATGCCATCTAATCTAAGCCTCAGTTCACTAGCTTTAGGCCTAAATCCTAGCTTAGTCTGGAAATGATCCGTGCTTCCTTGGTTATCTCTACCAACTGAGGGAATAAGCAGTCATGTAAAACCACATGCTGAAAGATGCTAAGGAATTAATGAATAAAAAAAAAAATACCATATGCTCTCCCAACTTCGGAGCTGTTCCTTGGGGGGAAAAAGAAAAAAAAGTGATGGAGGGGAGATACTGGGTCCGGCGGATGATGCTGTTGTCCCTGCAGCTGGCAGAGCCCCCCATGCCAAATGCCACCCGGGCTTTGCCTCCAGCAAGGCACTGCTGGGGAAAAAAAATAAATTAAAAAAAAAAAAAGCAGCAAGTCCGGGTCCCCCCTCTGCTTGGCGCTGCCAGCGCGGAGGAGATCAAAGCCATAAACTCTTTGCAACAAAAGTCACAAAACTCCCCTTTCCGAAACCGCTGCTAGAGCTGGGGCAGGGGAAGGCTGGAGGGATGCGAAGCATCATCCCGACGCCCTCCGAGCACCGCGGGAGCACGCAGCGGCTGACGCCGGCCGGGTAAAACCCCACCACGAGCCCCCCGGCACCGCGGCAGGGCCGGAGGGAGCTGTTTAGCTGAGGGTCTCACCCCTGTATCAACAATAAATACATCTGCAATAAATATGCAAAGTCGTAACTGATTTGCATTGACATTTGGACCGGTGGGGGAGCTGAGGGGAGAAAGAAATAAAGTCCATTATAGCACAGAGTAATTTAGGATATTACCACCGGCATCTGAATTACAAATCTACCTCTCATTACTGGTATGTTAACCGGGAAAGGCAGCTTCTCAACAACATGCAAGGCAGAGTTTATTAGCATGAATTTGCATAATAATTAGCTCTGCAGCAAGCAAAGGCTGTTGTGCCTTTCAAAAAGCCAACTTTCAATGTCAATATCCAGCCCCAATTTGGCTCCGGCCCTAGGGTCCTCCGGCAGCGAAACACGGCCGCAGGCGTCCGGCAGCCGGCTGCCATCTCCCTGCTGCTGCCACTTGCGGCGGGGACCCGCGGAGGCAAATTCTCATCCCTCGAGCAGGTCTCAGGTGCTGGGAGGCTCCGGAGAGCTCTTGGGAAGGACCGTTGGCAAGCCAACTTCATCGCCCGGAGAGCTTCTGCATCGCCCGGAGAGCTTCTGCATCGCCCGGAGAGCTTCTTTCCCTGGTGCATTAGCAGAGCTGACTGCTGCTGGCTCCAAAGACCCCCCCAAAGTCCCTGTTCAAAGCAGCCCCGTGCCGTTCCGAGCTGCTCTCTGTCCCACCCCGTAATGCTAGATCTGCTACAAACTCCTCATCACTCCCCCTCCTGCACCCCTGCTGCCAATTAAGCCTTTAGACAACATGATTCACATAACACAATTTAGAGAAGAGGCAGGAGAAAGGTATTTTTTATCTAATGATGCCACGATGAAGAAGAGAGTGTTGTAATATAGGGAATTATATTTATTCTCCATCTACCCATGCTGGCCCCCACAAATGTGATACTGGACTGTACTGATCGATGCTCTCCAGCCTGGCATTTTCCAGGTAGCGTTGTGCCAATAACTCTTCACTAGCCAGAATGGAAAAATAAAGGCAAAACCATGAGGTTATTTTAGTCTTTCTGCTGAAACTACAAGTTTCATCTTCTAGGGCTCTATCTGTAAATACATATATTTGCAGATGCATTTCAAATGCAAATATCTCAATCTGAACGAGACAAACAAAACACGCTTGCTGGTTGGAAGGAGGCTGTATTTTGTTTCTCCAAACGTTGTCTTTGATTTTTTTTTTTTTCCCCCCACAGCTTTTCAGCAAAAAAGTCTTGCCTGGAAAAACTCACTGTCTTCAATCCCCTGTGCTGCAGGCAGCTTCCCTTACCTCGCACGCTCCAAGCCGCCTGTTTCAATAACTTTTTTGAGCACCCCAAACACACCCCTGGGTTCGAGGAGATGCTTAAAAGGATTTCTGCCCCGGGAGGTCGTGCAGGGAGTCACACATCTGTTTGCAAGGCAGCTGCAGACGGCAGCAGAGCCGCCTGTGCCCGGGCAGCGAGTGACAAGTGACGTGTGCCTCGTGTCACAGCGAGAGCGGAACCGGAGCCTCGTAGCGTGAAGTGTTAATTGCTACGTGTGTAGCTACCCCAGCCCTCTGCTTCCTTGCACGACCCGCAGAGCCCCCAGAGACGAGGCACAAGGTTTCCCGACACAAACCCCCCCGAGCTCGCGCTCACGATGCCCAGAGCTGCTTTACAAAGGATATAGCTGCTCTTACTGCTGTTTTAAAGACAACGTGCCTCAATTTCCCCTGAGAGGATATTATTCCCAAGCAGAGACCGAGCTGATCATTTCCAGACAGCAGCATCTCGGTGTCGGCTTGAACTCAGCTGCTTCCAACACAGGAAAAACCTTACGCGTCTCTCAAAAGAACTGCATTACCCAGCTGAGTCTCAGACCTGCCACCTCCAGGCCTTCGGCTGCAAGTCCTGCTCTTTGCAGCCTCTCCCCACCGCGACGCATGCAACTCCTGGCCAGCAAGAGCTACTACGCGCTGGCTTTTCCTTCCAGCGTCTCACAGCACTAGAAATACTCCTCTCTAAGAGGTTGATCAAAAGCAGCTTCTTTGGACCTTATGCTGTCCCCAGTCCATCATTTTTAACCCACCATCTCTGTGGTCCCCAGGAGCAGCAGCCCTATAGAGGATAAAACTCCCTTAACTCCTTGTTCTTTAGTGCTATAAACTCTGCGTCCTACATACCCCTGAAAACCCTACCTCAAATGGAACAGGCCTCCTAATTATATTCTTTGTAGTTATTATTTCAAACAGGTATAACACAAACTGGTGTAAAAGGAGTCGGAGCAACAGCAGCAACAGCAAACAAATCTCAGCACCTCAGCATGTCCTGCACCAGACCCGCTCCTACCTCCCTGGAAAATAAGATGCACTTTTGAACCATTCAACATCATCTCTGTTAGCAGAAGGCTTGAGAAGTCCCTGCCCTTGAAAAACAGGAGGGGGAGGAAAGAAAAAAAAAAAAAAGAGGAGGAAAGTGTGGTCCAGGTCCTGAGAGGGCAGAATAAGGCAGCTGGGGAAAGGGGCTGGTATTGGGGACTGCCAGCATTTCCCTGGGTTCCCTGGGAAGTGAGATGTTGCAGGTACCAGCTGTGCCAGCTCCAGACTGACACGAGATGGTGCTGCTTCCCCAGGCACGGGCAGGGATGCTCGGGGCAGGGATGCTCGGGGCAGGGATGCAGCCGGGCAGGGATGCTCCCGAGACCACCCTCCTTGCTGTCCCTCATACTCTTGGCACTGCCCAAAGAGAGGAGCAGATGTGGGAAATGCAGGGGGTTGGGAAGGGGTGGCACAACCAAAGAGGTGGCAGGAGCAGGTGCAAGTGCAATTCCTGGTTTTCAGCTCATTTAAAGTCTGTTCATAGAAATAGAGAGAAATGGGGGAATAACTATTCCAAAGCACTCTCCTCCTCAAGCAGAGATTTGTAGTCGAAGAAGGAAATGCTTAGGTTCAGAGAGGAAAAAAAAGTCTGCTTAAACGTTGAACAAGTCAAAAGATATCGTAAACCAGCTAAACATTTGTGCAAGTCAGACATTTGTTCCCAATTTGGGCTTTTTAAAGAAAAGTTAGAGAAGGTTTTCCTGATTTTTTGACGAAATTCTATTAAAAAAAAGATATTGCCATGCTGTTCCCATCAGCTGAGGATCCTGCAGAGCTCGTCAGCAATCTGGCACCTGTGTGTGCCACCCCACGATAACAAACCCAGGCAGGGACATGGGGGAGAAGTGGGGAATAAGCATTTGGAAGAAGATGATTCTGCAGTGAATTTAAAAGGAGTTATCAGCTGCTGCTGGGTAAATCAGCTCGGATAAGATAAGAACCAGAACAAATATTTATTCCAAATTTACACTGACCTAACCCTGAGCGCTTGAGGGTTGAATAATTTCAGTGAACTATATATTTTTGTCAAATCATTTCCTGGGCTTCTTGCATGGGTTGAAAGAGATTTAGCTGGGAAGGATAAATTCTGGCTGCTTATATACTGTTGTCAAAAGAATGGGATGGAAACACAGATAGAAACACTGATAGATGGCAATAAAAATTATCTTTATAGTGTTTCAGTCTGTGCTGTTTCACGATGGCAAAATTAGACCAAGATATCTCCAAGTGATTTTGAATGCCGCCTTCTTCAAAGAGCTCATCTGGCAAAAATGGGTCCCAAATTTTCAGAAAGCTCTTCATGCATGCTCATATGCAAGCCCCCCGCTCCGACAAGCACCCCAAATCACCACCCCTTATCAAAAGCCTCAGCTCAACTCCTCAATATCAGCTCACCCAGGAAATTTGGCTAAGTTTTGTACCACACAGGCTAATTTGGAGATGCTTAAAGACATTCCACAGACCTTTCCTGGCTTGCCTGCCCTGCCTAGAGAGAGAACCAGACTTGTCGCCTGCGCATCTGGCTAAGTGGGGTCCACATCTGTACCTGCAGCTGCAGGCTCTGCTATTCAGCCCCAGGTGCTGGCCTGCAGCAGGTATCTAGCCAAGGTTGGAGGCTGCATCTGAAGGACAGCACCTTCCCCCGTCACCACACAACCATCCCTCCCCGGGACAGGCATGCCTGGGATCCTCTTCTGCCTGCAAGGATCCAGCCGCTGATGCAGTCCTTGTCATCGCAGACACCGATTTGCAAGCCGTACCTGACACAAGGCACAGAAACATCCAGCTCTCGGCTCCTGTCCTACTAGCGTTGCCGTTTTCCTTTCACAGTCCACGTGGAAGACCGTTTTTCACCGGGAAATTTTACCTGCTCTATTTACCATTCCATCCTCGCAGGAATAAGACCGCAGGCACGGCACGACAGGAACAAGCAGAAGCCAAGTTTACATAAACAGTGGAGAGCACGACGTAAAGGTTATTTGTGCCTGTGGGCTGCTTTGGGATCCTGTGAAATACGGAGGTCTCAGGCTGACTCGCACTAGACAGAAAGTTCCTGTAACGCTAAAGTCTGCAGCTTTTTTAAGTACCTGAGCAGTGCAGGGGCTCAAAGTGCTACCGAAAACAAGCACGAGGAGCTAGAGCTAGTGGCGCGGTGTTATTCAGCATCCCCCATCCCTTCCTTGTGCCGGACAACAGCCTGATCGCAACCTCTGCTCAAGCAAACATCCACCCACTCTGCCGAGATCTCTTGTCGCGGTGGGCAAAAGTGGGTAAAGACAAAAAACTTGGCATTAACGTGATGTTTTGCACTCAAGTTCTTTATAAGCACTAACTCAGACAACACCGTAAGAGTTATTCACCTTTTACGGCTAGGGAAAACGGAGCCATGGAAGTCGGGTGACTTATTCAAAGCCACAGGCAGAGCAAATAGGAGAGCCAGGATCAGAGCCAGAACCTGCTGGTCCTAACGCCACAAAGCAAAAAATAACACAGAAACAGGCAAACCTCGCTGCGAAGAAGTAAAGTTGTGCGGGGTCCGGTTTGTGGGACAGGAGAACAAGTGGAAAACAGGGGATTGGGATCCGTGAGGAGCACATTCAATTCGGCTCCAACACCATCTCCTCCAGGTGACCTTGGGCAAGTCACCTTCATCCCTCTGCAACTGGGCATCAGAGGGATGGGGAGAAACATCTCCCCTTTGATAATTTTCTTTAGTCTCACCGCTCTTATAGGCAGAAACTGCCTCTTAACGCTTGCTTACGGACAACCTGGATTAATTAGGCAATCCTAGAAGCTACCAGAATACTCTACAACAAAGGGCAAGAAAGCACTGCAATTTCTTTACATTTTCAACGCACCTTTAGATTTTGGGGAGGGACTAAATGTTCCTTTAATACCAGAAGGTCTTGCTAAAGGGATGGCAACTGAGAGAGAGGCAATGAGCTACAACTGGACTCACAAAGCTGGCACAAAGCAGCAGCCGGAGCGTGCGTTTGCATGTATATAAATACATCTCTCCGTGTGTGCATACACGCATACGGACTGTGGATGAGCAGGGCAGGGATGGAGCACATAAACTTGGGGAGAGATAAAAATCAAATAAAACCCCACAAAAATTAACAAGGGGAAAAAGCATTTTACTCAAACAAAGAAAGTCATTTTGCAGCCACTGATATTTTCCCCCCCCCCTCTCTTTTTTTTTTTTTTTTTTTTTTTAAGTTGGCATTGTGCGGAGCCGTGTTCCTTTTCAAGATTTCAGATGTTGTTGTGTTCAAACGAATCCCATTTTGTCACAATCAATGCCTCTCCCCGCTCGTTATTACCTCCAGCCCTTCGGAGCAGGCAGCGCCGCTGGCAGCCCTCCAAGCCCCAGGCAGGCGAGGCTGCAGAGCCCGCACCCCTCCAAAATGCGCAGCGGAGGTAAGCTGGAGAATGTCACCTACACCTGGGTAATTTTTAATTTTCTTTCTTTTCCCTATACTGTTAAATCACCTCCAGCTTATTTGTCTGGCTAGAGGTTAATGAAACACTAATGATGTTAATGAGCCTTTCATGCTGCAAGTTTTTTCAAGAAAGAGATATAATAGCTGTTTTCCTTCCCTTTTAATCTTTTTCATCATCCGGGAGTTGCAGGGCCAAAGCAATTAGCGACTCACGCGGCTCTGTCTCCCCTCCCGGTCACAGCCCAGTGGGGCAAAGAGAAGAAACCTATTAAAGCCCCTTCGCATGTCCACAGGTGAGGAGCTCGCGAGCTGATGCAACACGCTGCTTTAACCAGAAGGCAAAACGCTATTCAGGGGAAAAACAAGGGGAATTAACAATCTGGAGCTGTCGGGAATGGCGAAGTGTCGCCATTAGCCGTGCGCCGTTGGTTAGAGAAGACAAGAGAGGTGAACTTCAAAAGGTTAGAGGAGGTTTGGGTAGGAGACCTCTCCCCACGAAACCGCTCAGCGGAGGAAACCCACCCCGTTTTGGTGTTCATCCCCGGGAGCTCTGATTTCGGGTGCATGACATCCCTCTGGACCACAGCCAGCCAAAAATCCGCCCTTCCTTCCCAGCTCATTTGGTTTAAATACAAAAAGCGGCGAGGGGAAAAAAGAAACAGCAAGAGAAAAAACTCAAAGATTCCGAGAAATGGCTGCTCAGGAAACCGCTCTATACCCTGCTGCCTCAGATACCAGAAAACATTTCTTTATCTTTCTCTAATCCCCTCAAACACAACCGCCACGCTAAAAAACAACCCACCGGTCTCAGCCCATTTTACAGATGGCTCGTCCCGCGTTGAGCGAGGAGGACGCGAGCCGGGGGTCCCCCTCGCCACGCCGAGCCCCCCGCTGCCACCGCGCTCCTTGGCGTGCCGGGAGGTGATGCTGCCTCTGCTTTTCTTGATGGATGCGTCGGTGCCAAAGGGCACACAACTAAATTACGAGCTGGCACTTACAAGGAGTGAGGGCTCTGGCTGGTGCTTCCATTAGAGGGTATCTATCTGCATTTAAAGCTGTGGAGCTCTGATAAGGAGAAGGGAGGAAGCTAGAGAGACCTCAAAAAATTGCCTGGACGAACTCCGAGATAAGACTTTTCAGACAGACAAAAAAGCCTGTCCTGATTTATAGAGCTTCGTCCGTCCTTGACAGTACCTCTGGAGCTCCTGATCTCGGCTGTAAAAAAAGTAAGTTCCATCAGAAATGTATGTTCTGCCCCCAAACTATTTATCCAGACAACCTGTCAACCTACCGCAGCCAGATCCTCTCTTGACACGGACAAGGCAGCAACACAATCGGCCGCATTTTATTTTTACCCTCTCCTCTCCCCTGTTCTTACTAATCACAGATGCTTTGTCTGCTCAATAATAAAGATCCTGGCTGCCTCAGTTTCCATTTTTTTGTTATCGTGCCTTTCAGCCGGCATGTTTATTTATGACTGCTACAAAGCGCTTTCACGGAAAGATGCCATTAGGCTGGAATGATGCTCCCTTGACATTGAGATCAGAATCTGCACAGACGCCACGCAACAACTCATCTTTATGTTTGCCTACTTGTCTTAATTCCTTTTCTTTTATTATTATTATTATTATTATTATTATTATTTCTGTTGCAAGGGCTGCCAGGGAGGGAGAGGCAGAGGGGCACTTGCAGCACAAAGATACGACGCAGCTCTGACCGAGACCACAGATGGTATGGGCTGGCTTGGCTAATTCTGCCCTCTTTCAGGGCAGCTGTTGGCACGCAGGCTCTTAACAAGCCCATTAAGAGAATAGGACCCCAGACTGACAAGGGCGCAGTAATGGATTTATTCTCGCTCACGACGTGCATGCTACGGCAGGAGCTTCCGCAGCAGAGATGGAGACCTGGGGAAGGACTGATTTTTGGGGGGGGTCAAGGTGCCCGGCGGTGCCCGCTTGCCCCGTGTCGAGCCCGGGGAGGGCACTGCTGGGTTAAGACCTCAAATCCAGCAAAACCCACACGGACGCTGTGCTCAGCCTGCCCTGATGGGTTCACTGGGTCTCTCTGCTTACAATGCCTGACTTGTCATCGAAAAAGAGGAGTAGCCGCTCGTTGCGATATCATTTGCGTGACAGCCACGTGACGGTGACTTTAACACGCTCTCCAGAGCCCCTACGACCCCGGCAAGCCCTGCTCCTTCTCCCTTCCCCTGGAAACTCCTTGCAGACCTCATGCATCAGCACAGCTCTCCAAAGGCATGCGAACAGCGATGAGGTCTTCCCAATCTGCTTAGCAGATCGGGTTAAATAAAGAAAAAACAATCCTGCTGCATAGGAGCCAGCTGGCCCCTCCGCTTCCCAGCCCTCATCCACGCTGGAAGCTGGGACGTGGGACACGCTCCCTTTCCATCCCCCAAACGACGGCGTGCTCTGCCCGCCACACTCGTGCGAGATGCTGGGGCAGACAAAAGGAGGGTTTTGTATGATCTGGCATCTCTTTCAGCTGTTAGCCAAGGCGCGTCCTTCCCGGGCATCGGCTCTCTAATTAGTTCTATTGGTTTCAACAGTTCGGCGGGCTCGGTGAATGTAATATTTAACACCCTAGAGGGAAGCCTTTCACGCCGATGCCTCTTTCATCATCTCTGCCCATCTGGTGCTCACTTTAAGCTCGCAGAGCACCACCTGCTTGGAAAACAATGAACTCGTGTGGTTCCCCGGCTCCTCCGGACCAGCCGGACCCTCTGGGGAAGGCACGTGGGAGCAAGCCTCCCCACGGCAGCAAGCCTTGACGCCCATCGTCCGTGTCATGTGTTCATTCAAACAGCAATTATCATCGCGTGTTTATACCGCTACCCGTCAAGGATGCCAGTTCAAAGGGAGGAACGCAGTTTTTCCCTCTCTGACTTGCTCCAGAAGAGCTCATGACATGCTCACCACGTCCGCAGGGATGGGGAGGCGGGTGAGCAGACGCTCTTGTGCTCCCCCCTTCCTCAACAGCCTCACCATCACCATCTTTCCCAAATTAATCAAGGATGAAGGATGGATAACTGGGTAAGGGCGGTTAGCACAGCAAGGTACGAGAGGATCGGTGGTGCAATTCCACAGCGGCAACAGGCAGCGGGTGTTGCAGGTGTGGTGACACCCAGGAGCGGGGTGCCAGGAGCCCCGCTGCAGCGGGCGATGCCATGTGGCCACGGACATCTGCACCGTTACAGCCTCTCTAACAGGTCTGAGCAGAAATGGGAATCGAGCCCATAAAAACCATTTGCTTTCTGCAGCCACAGCACCACGGCTGATGTTCGGAGACATCACTGCGTCTGGAAATTATTAGATTCCTTCCAGTGACTGACACCTGCTAATAACCTGGAAGATGGGTAGAGGATACTCACATTGTCATCTCCAGCTATCTACAACTTCATTTTCCATCATCTTTGTCACTCAAGGACAGCAGCAAAGGATATTATTGCTACTGGTATTGTTATTGTTATTATTTAAGCCATGCAGCCACAAATCTGCAGGTATCTGGGCTGGGCTGGGCGGACGCATTATACCGGTAGATTCTCCTTCAGATCGGAGGGAAATTTATTGCAAGGATTATGTATAATGTATTTTTCTATTAAATTAAATGAAGCCTCCCTTTACAAAGTTCAGGGTGTTAACTGACAGCTGGAAGGACAGTGGTTTTAACCTCACGCTTAGCCACAGAGTCAGCACACAGGGAAGACGGATGGATGGATGCTCACTCTCAGGGAAATACAATAATCTCCTCTGTTCGTAATGCTGAGCTGTATTTCTGGGCCTCCTGCCTCTCCGCACAAAGCCTATTAGCCACTCGTCAGCGCTAAAATAAATAAATAAATAAATAAATACGCCACTGCACAACAGTGCCAAGGGCAGGGAAGTTAAAGGACATTATAACTCTTTAATTACATCAGTCTTGGAAAGGAAAGAGCTGTCATTCCCCCCTTCTTCCCTCCAGGGAACACTCGGTATCTACCTTGGCCAGAACCCCCTTAGGAAAGTTGTCGCAACATATGTCTCCCCTGTGATTCATGCCAGGGATGGGTTTAGTCCCGTATTAATATTCCCCACCCAGTATTTACTGTGCGCGCACACAGATACACACAAACACGCCTTTCATCTCCTGCCTTGAAAGGAGCGGGGGGAAAAACCTTAGTTAAGCTTTCAAGATAAGAGAGTCCTGTGCAAGTCACTGGCTTTAGCCTGCGGGGAGGATTTTCTTCCGAGAGCGCCTTAAGGAGGGTTGCAACGTGCGATTGCAAAGAAACAAGTCCTCGCGGGACTGAGGACCCTGCCCTGGGGACAGCCACCGAGATCGACACGGGTTAAATACGAGCAGGCATCACACCACGCAGAGCCCACCGTGTACCGCCCTGGGATGCCAAGGATGCAGAGAACCATCAAAGAGCATCCCGAGAGCTTGGAGTGTTTTTTCAAACAAGCATGTTTTTAAATACGTTTCTCCCTGACAAAAACATCCTTTGTAGAAATGAAAACGGTTGTCAAAAACCCATCGCCCACCTCTGAAAAGATCCCATTACATTCCTGTATTGAACTTTTTTTTTTTTATCATGAAAGTTATTGAAATAGTGATGGAAACAGCCAATAGCGCTTTCGATTAAAAATGTATCACAGCGTTTTGTGATTTAAAAGTAAACAAACCAGAAAGGCAACATGAAATGTTAATGTGCACGTGAGTGGGTTTGATTCCTGTTTGCTGTTTGTTTGTCAAACATTTTTGACTATCAATTAATTATGAAAACCGGGCCAGAAGGCTGGAGCCTGATCCGCACGCCCCGCGACTCAAGCGAGCATCGCCGCTCCCGCGAGAAGGACGCACAATTCAGGTTGCGGAGCGTGGCCACCGCTGGCAATCACCATTTCCCCACCGAGCACCAGGTTATGGGATGGTTTCTGCAAGGTCTAATTCGGCTGCGTGGAAGAGCGGTGAGCGATCGTCCTTCCATCCCTGTAGAACCAACGCCAGAGACCGATGGGGCTGCTCATCATCAGCTCCCTGGTCACCTTGGAGGCAAGGCCATCGCTCTGCGTTGTCAGAGCCATGTCACGAAGCCCAAGGTATATTTTGCAGCGGTCTCTGCCGCTGAAGGACACGGCACCAGAGATGGGGCAGCTCCCACACGGGCTCTGCAAAGGGAAAGGATCGGGAGGTGCCGGGGTCAGCCCCACACCCTTCGCTTCTGCTGCATTTTCCAAAGCCCTTACAAGCACTCCAAAAGAAAGGAAAAAAAAAAAAAAAAAGAAACCATACGAGCTGAGGCGGGTGAATAAGGAGATATGGCAAAGTCAGGAGGCAATGGCCCAAGGGACCCATTAACAAGATTCCTCCCACACAACCTCCAGGAGCCCAGACCATCAATAAAACCGGCTCTCTTCCCCAGCCAGCCTTGCATGGCTCTGAACTTTCCGGCTATAGGCTGCAGATTGGATTCTTCCGTCATCACCATAAAAACAGATGAATTGTCCACGGCTGAGGGACCTGTGATAAGACAGGACCCTTTAGGCAAGAAGGCACACTTCATAAAACCAGCGCTGCCTTTCAGCAAGGGCTGGCCTCGTGCTGCTGGGGCGGGCGCCTGGTCCCACACGCTGCAGCAAACTCCCCCCTGTGCTTTTCATACCGAAAAAAGAGGGGCTGGAGATCACCATTGCAACCCAGCAGCTCGACGTGGCTGTCTACCGACACAGCACACCCCAGGGTGATGCCGGCATCACACGCTGCCTCTGTCATAGAATCGTAGAATCACTAAGGTTGGAAAAGACCTCTAAGTCATCGAGTCCAACCGTCAACCCAACCCCCCCATGCCCACTAAACCATGTCCCCAAGCGCCTCATCTACACGTCTTTTAAATCCCTCCAGGGATGGGGACTCCATCACTGCCCTGGGCAGCCTGTGCCAAGGCCTGACCACTCTTGCAGGAAAGAATTTTTTCCTAATGTCCTCCCTTGGCGCAATTTGAGGCCGTTTCCTCTCGTCCCTCCCTTGCCAGGCTGTGCGAGGAGCTCCCTCGCCCAAAATCTCTTGGGAACAGCTACAGGCCCTGCCCTGCTCTTTGCTGCAGGAGCCTAAAGTCATTTCACCTCTGGCTTTTCCACTTTAGCAGCAGGCAGCTAGTCCTGCATGGGCTGGGAAGGGTGCACGACCCACCCCGGTCGTGGGTAACGTGTCTGCTGTTGAGCGTCCCAGGAGGTGTAACGAAGCATCGCCCTGCTAGCACCCACGCTGCCAAACCGGGGTTGGTGCCAGCGAGGCTCCTGGGACATTTCCCTCTTCCCACAACTCTGGAACAAATAAAGGACCCCAGCAGCATTGCTGGAAACCACAATCCCAGGCAGGATAGCCACGAAGAAAGTCTCTGAAAACCAGCAAGAAGCTAGAGCAGATAGAGCCCGGGTTCTGCAACAGAAGCATTTCTTCCTGTTTTGTTTTGCTTTGCATTCTCATTGCCAGGTTCATTATCAGGGCCCTTATTCCTGCACACGCTTCCCATTTTTCTCCCTCCTATCTCTCTGCGTCCAACGCCGCAGCCTGTATTAGTTTATGTTAACAAGCTGTGGCAGCAGTAATCCTGGCCTCTCCGGCTCCACCGCCCGTTCTGCTGACCAGGCACATTGTTTGTCTCTGCTGCCTGAGAGTTCCCACCTCGGGGTGGTTCCTGGTCCCCCGAACCTTCCTCCACCTCAAACCCAAGCATCCCTGCAGGAATTGCACTGGGAAATATCCTGCGCCCAATGTTCTGACCACACTGTCGCTGGTCGGTGATGGACTTGCAAAATGCAAGTTGCAAAAACATTTTGTCCGTCCTGGTTGCTGCCCCTGCAGAGGGCCAAATGAATGGCAAAGCTTGTTTTCTCCCCAAAATAGAGACTTTTCTTCTCTGCCGCCGCACTGCAGAAACAAGCATCACCCCGTGGCCCCAGCGTGATGGGGGCTCCCGTGTGCCGTGCAGCATCTCCTGCCCACCCCTCCAACCTGACAGCCTGCATTTGTCTTTTCAGCTTTGACTTCCTCCTCGGCCCAGGTTGACAGCAAACAACACTTGGAAAAAGAAGATGAGGGGGAGGAAAAAAAAAATAAACAAAAAAAAAGCAGGCAGAAGGCAGCTGCTGTGGCAGAGGGGGCGAGGAACAGAGAGAGATTTCAATCACTGCTCCGCTCCAACGGCACGGCAGCACGATCGAGCTGCCCGATGTGTCCGGGAGGGAAAGGGAGGGCGAAAGGCAGGGGAGCTTGGCCGCTGCCCCAAAAGCGGGGTGCCTGGGCTCACCCTGCTGCCGCGGCACCTCTCGCCGATGGCACGAGTTTGCTCTTCATCCCTTCAAAGCCCGTCCCCCCAGGCAAGCCCAGCTGGCAGGGGCTGGGTGCTGGAGCCTCTCTACCTCCCCTGGCTTCCCGAGCACGAGCAACCAGACAGCCTGAGGCAATAAAATAACCCTCCAGCCCAGCGCCGCGCGAAGCCGCGTGCCACCGCACCAAGCCTCTATTCGGAGCCCCGCTGGGCTAATGGCGGGTCTGGTTTTAGCGCGAGCGAGTTTAACGAGCGGCGCGCGTGCCGCTGATTAACAGCGTGGCTCTCCCAGGCCAAAGAAGAGAAGAAATTCGGTGTCAGATTGCAAACAATTCCTCCTTTTAGATAATCACTGTTTTACAGTCCAGGCGCACGCATAAATATTGCATAATGCTGGGGCTCAGCACGTAATTGTCAGATGTTATTCAAACCAAGTCACTACTTTATTGGCAAGAGCTGTGAGCTTGTCACATCTCAGGGTCAGCGGCTGGACGGCTGAAGGGCTTTCAGGGAAAGCTCAGGTAACGCAAGCAGCGGATCAGCCGTTCCCTAAACTGCTCAGCACCCATCTTTGCAAAGCCATCTCACGTTCCCAAGCCCGAGGAGGCACGAGCCCGTGCGGAGCAGCGTTTGCATACAGGGACCGGGAAGCGAGGCAGCGGGGACAAGTAGAACACAGCCAGCTTTCCCGGGCGGTATTTGCGACCGAAACCCCCGCAGCACGGTCGTGAGGCGGTTTGCAGGGGCACAAACAGACGCCGGAGCCGCAGAGCCTGCTCGCTCGCAGATGGACGCCTGCGCATCACGAGGAAGATGCTCCTGCAAGAGCTCCGAGCTCGTGGCGCCGGGGGCTTGAGCTCCAGCCACACGCCGCTTTGGACAGGTCTCCTTCTCTTTTCTCAGCCGAAGCTGTTTTGTTTGCAAACCATCTGCTCGGCACCCCGCCGCGGCGAGGGGGCCCAGATGGACAGGTTCTTTGATAATTCTTTAAAACGAAGCACCCACGCACAACGGCACCATATGCCGAAGAGCCGGCCAGCTCCGAGAGCTGTCGCACAACCCTCCCTCCTTGGCTCCGGCCATGCAGGCAACGTGCCATGCAGGCAGCGTGCTGCCCGGACCCCGGCGCGCTCCCTTCACCTGCCGAGAGCTTGCAAACATTTCCCGGGGCTGCTTCGTCTCTGCCACAGGCAAAGCCGCCAGAAATTCAAGCTCCTGGGCGGTCTGCAGCCTGCACACCTTGCACACCAGCTCCCCATCTCCTTGAGCTTTCCAGGACAGAACATGGGGTAAGAAGAGGCGGGTGGAGAAGATGAGGCTGCTTCCTTTGCAGAGTTACTTTTTTGGCCCCGGTTCACAGGTAGTTTAAATGCAGACACCTATACAATTACTCTGCACAACAACCAGGGCTGGACTTGGCTCAGAGCATCTCACGGACAAGCTCGGTGGCACAGCAGAAAGCCAGCTGCTTACGGACAATAAACCCCTGCCTGGAAGCGCAGCTTCTTCTCACTACAAAAGCTCGGCTTCACCTCCAAAGGCTCAGGTCTCCCAGTTTTGCTCTGGCACTCTGAGAAACTTTCTCATTAGAAGGAAAAGGCAGCCTGAGATTCCTGCGCCATCGCAGGAACTGGGGCTTTCAGGCAATAAAACACCTTGCAAAACCCATGCCACAATCAGATGAATTTTGATACAAGCTGCAGTGAAGGATGGCTCTGTGGGATTTCAGATAAATAAAGGCACAAAGGCCGGTGAGATTGGACTGACATCTTTCAGGCTATGCTTTCCTGCCCCTGCCCCTTGAATATCAAATACTCCCCGTTGCCAGCAGCCCTGAACCCCAAGCTCTGGAGAGCTGGGTGGAAGGGACTGAATCCCAGGGGGGAGATAACAGGAGCTCCCCCAAAACCTCTGCTCTGGAGATGCCAGAGCAAGGGAAACCCCTTACCGAGCAAACTGCGTTGCCGAGGATCCCAGCTGCGGTCCCAACACTGTGGTCCTAGCACAGGACTCTCACCCAGCTCGTTAGCAGGCAGGGATTGTAATATCAAATAACGGAGCTTCAGTAACCTGACGACCCAGCTCCTGAGCTGCCAGCATCACCCCTGGACACTATTCGCAATAAAGATCCGTGGTGAGTGTCAATAAGGAAAGAGATTACATCGGCTTCTAGAGAGAGTGTGAAAAAATGAGTCGGAGCAAAGACAAGCTGCTTTAGAGTATGAAGGGCTGCCAGGCGCCTGCCTGCAGCTAAGCAGGGTCTGCAGGAGCATGCTGCTTCCCCGGGGAACGCCCGAGCCGGAGGACAGCATGGGATGAGCGAGAGATTAAAGGGGTTCAGGGCATCCTTCCTCTGCCTTTAGCCCTCTTGCCTGGCTGAAAGGAGCCAGAGATGGAGCACGGGGTGATGGGGAGAGGACCTCCCACACCAACGCCTCCTCAGCTCCTTTTCTCGAGACATCAGACTCGCATCCCATCCGGTGTGCGGTTGATGAGGGCTTTTGTTAACACAAATTACACGTGCTGCCTCCAACAAAGCCCAAACCATGGCCCACAACTGAAGAAAAGTAACTGTGAATGTTGATAACTTTATCATCTGACGAGACACACGTGAAAAGCTTCTCTTTTGCTAATGATACGCTGGAGAGGCGCTGAGCTGAGGCGGGACAAAGCGCCCGGCCGGCTGGTAATGAAGAACAACAAATAATGCACAAAATCAGCCCCGAGTTCCTTTCAGCAGCCCTTGATCAAGCAGCGCCCCACCAAATAATGAAAATCTTGCTCTATTGTATCGATGCAAATCACACATGCCGCTTGAAAGCTCGTGCATTAATAACTTATCTGTTGGGCCAATACGAAAAAGAAGTATCGCATTATCTTGTCCACTTAACCATTAGAGCAGCTCTGAAGTGCATTCATTCACCTCCTGCGATGCTCGCGGCTTCCAGCTCTGCTCCCAGGTACCGCATTTGCCACCACACCTTCCGGACAGACGGATGCGGGATCCATCCCGGAGCCACACGGCGAGTGAACGGGCATGGGACCGGGTCTGAAGCCTTTAGGGATAACTACCACGACCGCCCTGCCGCTGCCTTGGGGAAGCTCTGAGCATCAAGAAACCCACGTTTACACCCCGAAGGTCCAGCAGCCTTCCTGCCGCCTGTGTTTCTTTAAGGTCAGCCAGCAAAGGATAACGTTATCCAGCCGGAATGGCACGGGGGAATTCAGGTAAGCAGACTGTAATTAACCGAGCTGGCACGTCGCCACGTCCGACAGATGTAGAAATGCACCTTGGGAGGAGGAAAAGCAGGAGAGAAGAGCAGAAGAGGAGCGATGGCAGAAGAGGATGCTGCTCCCTACCCACGTGCCCCGGGGAAGGAGCAAAATCCCCTAGGAAATGCGGACAGAGAGTTTCAAAAGCGCATGGATAGCGGGTAGGAGCTGGAATTTGGTTGTCCAGCATCCTCGGGCAGAGATGGCCAACAGCTCAGGTGCTTGGAGTAGGAAACGGGGAAATTTGTGCTCCTTAGCTCAGGAGGCTCAAGCCACAGCTTTGCTGTCAGGCGCGTCGTGCCTGGCTTTTGGTAAGCAACCAGAAAGCAGGATTTGTGTGACTGACCTGGAGCCAAGCAGCAGTAACCTCCTTCCAGCCCAACCACCTCCCATGTCAGCCCCGCTCCTCCAGAAATAGCTCATCAGAAATTCGCCCAGGCAAATGCCCACAAATGCACGTCCTTGGTTTGTTCTGCTTTGGCCCGTCTCACGCCGGCACCCGCACCTCCAAATCCTGCGGAGATGAACCTCTCCATCCCACCATGCCCACGGTGACGGTCCTGAGCCCGGAAAACATCCCTTGAGCACAGCACGGGCGTAAGAGCAGCGCTGCCCCGGCAGGCAACCCAACCTCGAACGGCAAGGCACGACTTTTTCCCTTTCTCTGCTTTGTTTGATAATTTGACTTTTCCCTGTTCTGCTTTGTAATCAGATTGGCAATGAATTACAGCAAGGGTGGCTCCGCTCGTTTCAGATGTCAGAGCCTGCAGTAATTGCGGCACCCACTTAAATTTATGTCAATGGGAGAAGCCTTCATCGGGAAGGGAGCTCACCCTGCCAGCGCCGAGCCCGGGAGAGCCTTCGCTCATCATCTCCGGGGTCTTGCTCCTGCCTTCCCACCCGGCATACGGGCAGCACGCTGCCGAGCAGAGCTCCCCTTCGAACGGGAACACGTTCCCCAGCTCCGTCCTGCTCCAGGAGCCCGTCCAAAAAGCAGAGCAGCCCTGGCCACCCTGTCCTGCCTGCAGAGGCTCTCCACACCCTGCATGCCTTAAACCGAAAAAGCAGATGCTTGCTCTGCGCACAGACTCCCGAAATCTTCCAGAACAACTTCAGCACACGCTTCCCCTGCCCTCTCCTCTCACAGAGACAGCCTCAGCTCAGCATTTCAAGACATTTCGCCTCTGCAGGGATGTGCCAGGAGAGGGAAGGAAGCCGGTGGGGGAGCAGAAATCATCCCGGCTGCAGGAAATTTTGCTCTCCGGGTGGGAGCTTTGCCCATCTGCAGCAGCAACGGGTACGGCAGGGGCTGGGCGCGGGACCACGGCATCCCGCAGGTGGGACTTCTGCGCCGGCGCTTTGCCACAGCTGCTGTGCCGAGCCCAAGGGCACCCAGCTGCTGGAAACGCTCCGACGGAGCTGCCAGCAGCTCATTATCCTGCAGGAGCAGGACCCGGGCTGGGGAAAAAGGGTCCGAAGAAAGATGATCCAAGAGTTTCCCAGGAGGTCACCTCCCCCCTGCCAGCCCCCCACTTCAAGCAGAGTTGGCACTGGAGGGGACCGGGCACAGGAGGAGGATGAAAAGCCTTATTAGCATCCTGGCCACGCAAGAGGTTTTGCAAGCACCGATCTCCGAGTAGCAACATCCCCATCCCCAGCTCTGCCCGGAGGCCACCGAAGGCTTCGCCACGTCACATCGTGCGCTGTCACCCGGCCAGAGGCTCCTTGTACAACAGCAAAACACCCATCTCCTCTCCTGTGAGGACAGGTCCAAGGGGGCTCACGGGGCAGCCGGACCCTTCCCCAGCACCGGAGCCTGCTTGGTCCCTGCTTTTCCCAGGGGTGGACACGGAGGGGTGGCTACACACGGGTGGGAGCTCCAAGGGCACAGGCAGGACGAGGCTCATCTGCACCCTGGCATAGTGGCACGTGGGCAGGGGTGGTCCCTTGCCAGTCCCTTGCCTCCTCTTGGAATCATAGAATCATCAAGATTGGAAAAGACCTCTAAGATCATCAAGTCCAACCGTCAAGCCAACCCCCCCATGCCCACTAAACCATGTCCCCAAGCGCCTCATCTCCACGTCTTTTAAATCCCTCCAGGGATGGGGACTCCACCACTGCCCTGGGCAGCCTGTGCCAAGGCCTGACCACTCTGTCAGGAAAGAAATTTCTCCTCATGTCCAACCTAAACCTCCCCTGGCACAACTTGAGGCCGTTTCCTCTCATCCTATCACTTGTTACTTGGCAGAAGAGACTGACCCCCCCTGGCTCCAACCTCCCTTCAGGCAGTTGCAGAGCGCGATGAGGTCTCCCCTCAGCCTCCTCTTCTCCAGGCTGAACACCCCCAGTTCCCTCAGCCGCTCCTCATCAGACTTGTGCTCCAGGCCCTTCCCCAGCTCCGTTGCCCTTCTCTGGACACGCTCCAGCCCCTCCATGTCCTTCTTGTCGTGAGGGGCCCAAAACTGAACCCAGGATTCGAGGTGCGGCTTCTTCTTCCAGATGGGAAGGATGCAGCCACCTCACTCCAGCTGGAAGCGGGGATGGGGAGAAGCAGCAGAAGCCTCACGGGTCAGGCAGAGTTTCCAGCCACCCGAGTGTCACGTTTGCTATCGTACTGCCTCCTCTTCCCCGGGGCTCCAGAGAGCTCCCATCCACATTGCAAACGGGAAGCTGTTTCTGAGGAGCAGCGTAGGTTAAAAAAAAAAGAGAGGAAAAAAAAAAAAAAGCCTAAACCCACAATGCCAAAAACAAACATTGCAAAAGACAGAACACATCAAATATTAAAGGAATCAAACTCCTCCTGTCAGCGAGGAGGACACAGAAACTGTTCCCAGATGTGGCAGGGCTGTCACCTTCTCTGATCAACTCGGCTTCAAACAGCTTGTCAGAGGGATGTTTGCGCTTTCGGGGTCCCTAACCCCAGCGCCTCTCCTACCCTCAGCTCCCTTGGAGGGCCGGATCCTTCACTGGTGTAAATCAGCCTGGAGCTGCGGCAGAGAGAGCTCTCCTGGCTGCTCAACGCAGGCTCACGGCAGCTTTCACCGGCAGCAGCAAATGCTGGTCACTAAAAGGGAACGGGGTGAGATTTTCGGGGGGGACAATTCCCAAAGCGTTTGGCCAAGAGAGCTCGCAGGGGAGGGCACAGCACCCTTCACGCCCCGTCCTGCCGTGCGCTGGCAGGAGACGCTGCACCCGAGGGACCACAGCCCACCGGCAACCCACGCCGGGGCAGGGACGCCAGACACAAACCATTTTGCTCATGGCCTCAATCCCCTGCACTGCCCTCTCCGGAGGAATGGGAACGGGCCGTGTGCGACCCACGGTGCAAACAAGGGCAGCTGGGATTAGGGAACAGGCTGAAGAAGCCCCTTCTTGTGGTAGTACCCCACGGGTGAAGGGTAGGTGGGTGTGTTGCTCACTCTAGGGGCAGGGCTCTGCTCCAAGGAGGATTTAGGCTCTTAGTGGGGAAGCAGGAGGTGCCACAGCTGGATCTCAGTTGAAAAGCAGCCCCTTGCCCCGTGTATCCATCCCCGGCAGCTCCCACCTCCCCAGCCTGCGTGGTTCCCGGCACAGCAGCACCTCAGAGGCCGGATCCTGCCCACCACCACCCCCCCGGCACGGGCACACGGGGAGCGAGAGAGCGGCCCTGGGCTCTCCCTCCCCTCCCACGCCGTCCCTGGCACCTCGCACCACGGCTGCAATAGCCTTGATAAGAGGTGGCACATAATGCAACCCTCGTTCTGCAAGGGGGGGAAAAATGAGCTGTCTGGGACCGGTCCCAGTAGTTGGACCGTTTCTCCAAGCACCTGATCTCACCTTCCCAGGGCAAATATTAAACATCCCTGTCCTAGCTGCCTGGAAACAGGCACTCTCACATAGGGTACTCTTCTACCTGGACATAAAACAGCCACGCAAAGACCTGTAGGAAGCTGCCCTTGACTCCCAGGGATGCTAACGCTGCATCTCAGGGTGATCTCCAGCCACACATAATTACATTGACAGTCCAGATTCAGCACCTCGGTATTTTGCATCATGGCCTGAGATTTGACCTCCAAATCTGAGCTTTCCGAGCCTATGAACTTCATTTTTGCTCATGGTTGATGCCAGGAATATTAAAAACCAAAACAAAACACACAAAACACAACAGGCTTTGCAAGGTAGCCGCGTGCCAGGTTCCCAAACTTACTCAAAGTTTCGTGAAATCTTCCCTCCCTCTCCCTGCAACACACAATCTGCCTCCCCTCCCTCCCAGACCCCACCAGAGACCTCTCTGACCTTCCCCCTCCGCAGCCTTTGCCCCCACGGCACGAAGCTGCCCGTGGGTGCAAAATAAAGTGCTATTGGATTGAACCATCATCGGCAGGGCACCGTCTGCACCTGGCCTCTCCCCGAGGCCTCTGCCCGTGCCGCAACCTTTTATTGCGGCAGCAAATTGCTAATGGCCCGGCGGTTCGGCGCAGAGATGATATCGGCTTTCCCATCAAAAAGCAGCTTTGCAGCCATTTCCCCAGGTCTCTGCTGAGCGACGGCGGGTCCCATTTAGCAGCCACGTGAGCAGATGCCGGGGGAACCACGACCCGGGAGCTCCTTCCAGCACTAATTTAGGCACATTAAATATTCAGTAACGCCCAGAATAAACACACACAAGATCTCACGGTCCTCTGGGACTCCCTGGCAATGGGTTCAAGCAGGGATCTCATCCGCCCAGTGATGCAGCGCCAAGATGGGGTAAGAGATGCCAACAAGGACAAGGAAAATGGGCTTTTTGCTGCCCCAGCATTAGCAATACCCCAAGCCGTGGGCTCTGTCAAGGTCTAATGAACAATTTTCAGTGTCCAATGTCCCCGGAACAGCTCTTCCGAGAGGAACACCAAGCCCGAGCGGCTGCACTCGAGGGGGTGCCCGCCCGCAGAGCCAGCCCCAGGACCGACCTCCCTCCCTCCCTCCACACCCCCCGTTTTAACTTTTTCCAGAGCACAAAGCGCTCTGCTCTCTAATCAAGGGAGCTCTAATGTGGTAATGCCAGTAAATTGTAATTAATTTTTCCCCTAATTGATGCGTGGGAATATCCGGGACCCTCATTCTCCTGCCTTCAATTCCTTTATAAATATATGATTTGACAGGTTAATTTGAAAGTAAAAGTTCGGTTCTTTACAGCAATCCAAGCAGAAGCCCCAGAACACAGCCTGCTGTCTCGCTACGTGAGGCGTAATGAAAAGGGTTGAAGTTAGGTTACAGTCGTCATCATCATCATCTTTTTAATTTCACTAATTTAATTTCTGTCCCCCCCCTTCTCGGAAGATAATAAAAGCTTCATTTCACAGTCCAGAAAATTTGGCAGCAAAAGGTGATAGACAGCCAAGGAAAGATGGGAAAGACGTATAAGAAGGGTGCGCTTCCTTCAAAGTTAAAACATGGTGCTCAGCAGCCCGGAGAAGGGCAGAGGAGGGCACGCAGGACACGGCAGCATTAAGAAACATCTTTCCCAAGGTAGCAAAGTGAAATCAGGCAACACTAATGACGGTGCTCGATGCCAGAGGGTGCAAAAGCACCCTGCACCGGCAGGTAAACACACCGACAGCTCGCTTGATTGCTATCCCCTGCAGAAGTGCCCGGTCACCTTCCAGGAGCTTTAATGAGTTTATAGGCGCTGTCTTGCCAACATGAGGCTTTTTCGGGTTGAAACCCATCAAGTCTGAGACTATTTTTTCTACCGGCCACCGCTCCCACCCAGCGCTGCTCCTCGCAGAGCCCCAGGGTCCTCGCACACAAATGCAAACCGCTCCCGAGGGCAGTGGGGGAAACATCCCAAACGCCATCACATGAAAGACTTCAAAATCTTTCTCGACTTGTTCCTAATTAGAAAGGAAGCATCAAACCCGACCCTTTTAATAAGAAGAAACAACCCGTTTTGATATATTTAACCTTTCTAATGAGAAGTTGCATTGCAACATCCCCTTTCCCACTTCTTGCACGAGCTTCAGCGCTCCTTCCCACAATCTCCACGGGGCTCCAGCCTGCAGCTTCAGGTCTGGCATCGAGTCGGTCTGGAAATGCCATCCCCATCCCCTGCATCCCTCAGCACCAGAGCACAGGGGCTCCTCGCCTCGCCGTTCCCACGAGGGCTACGATAAAAGCTCAAGGAGCTGGGCAAAGAATGGACTAAAGTCAGCCCAGACATTCACCAGGAGAATTGCAAAGGATAAATAAATGCGAGTCTTAGACGAGGATGACTGGCAGAGAGTCGAACTTCAATACCGGCTGCCGGGGATATTTACTGGAAGCAGATCTGGACTAAGCAAAGCATATGGGAATACTGTTCCTCCAGAATCAACACCAGTGCTGTCTCTCGCCAAGCTACGTTTTAGGGCTTAGAGGACTTTTTTGGGTGGAAATCTGCAGGAAAATGTGATGGGGAATGTAAAAAACATGCCTAGATTTATGTCCCTATCCTGCCAAAATGATGTTCAAGCAGTACATTTTGCAAAATCCCTGCTCCCGTCTGCTGTTTGCTAACTGTGCCTCTCCCTCCTAGTCACAAACTGCCCTTTTCATCCATGTAGCCAACTGCAGCCGCAAAACACCAACAAAATCCACCAACAACAAAGGCAGGCAGAGAGAAAGAGAGGCCTTTCTTGTCCTTTTTGGAATAATTCAGAGATTTGGCGGGGTTCCAGGAAACGAGACAAAAATATCAATTTTCAGTTCCAAGGGCAGCTGATCTGATCCCTGTCCCTGCCTACCCCCAACAAAATACTTGTGCAAATTGGTGCCCGTTGCCTAAATTCAGGGTGGAGAAACTGCTCGGCCCCACTGCACCGGTGAGGAGGGGGAAAGTTTTCAGAGCCCTGGCGAGATGCAGCAGGGACCTGGTTTTCTCATCACATGCATCTCCCTCTCCCTCCTGCCACCTCTCATAAAGGGCAAAGATGTCAACTGACAATTTCTCAGCAAGGGGGAAAAAAAAAAAAGAAATAAAAAGAGAAGAAAAAGAGGGTTTGTATCTAATTTGGGTTATATTTTTATTGCCAGCCATTACTGTAACATTTGCTCTGATTACCAGATTAATCACCAGATTGCAGAGCTCATTAAATAAAATCAAGTCGGACAGTTGAGGTGTTCCAAGAGCGATGTCTCTCGGTGCATGTCCCAGCCTACTTCTCCCTCGTCCTTTCTCTCTCTGTCACTCAGCTCGAGAGAAAGACCTTTCCCCAGCCGGGACAGAAGGGGAAAAACAACATTTCCCTCTCTCCGGGGGACGTGAACCATTAGGAAATACCAGCACGGCTGTATCCCAGCCCCGCCATTCCCTGTCCAAGCTCTATTTCCCAACCCCGCACATCATCAATTAGGCTGATGGACAGCACAAACAGGTAAAGATATGTTTCACAACCCTTGGCTCAGGTCTCTGCAAATGAGCGCTGTAGATCTCCCCTTCTCCTAATGTCACCTGTCAAAGCCTCCTCTCTTCCCGAGAACAGGATCCTGCATCAAAGCACAGTTAAATGGGGTGTAAATGCCTCTTTCATGCACAGAAAATGGGCTAGTTGGCAGTAATAGGGGGAACTGTAAATGCTGTCAGCGGCTACATTTTGTTTATTGATTTACACCGTGTAATGGGATGACTCGATCTGAATCATATACGCAGGTGTCATGTCCCATTCATCGCCATCGGATTTAATAAGAGGAACATTGCACCGCTGAGCTCGGCTGCGCAGTGGGGGACAAAAAATCCCGAGGGCTCACGTGGAGCCTAAACCCCTCGGGTTTGTGAGCCCGCCAGCAAAGCCGGAGTTAGGGTTGGTAGCCTGGGGCTGGAGCCAGCCATCCCATACGTACAGTCCTTGCGACGCTTGCTATGGCATGGGGGCAGTTCTTCTGCTTGCTCTAGGCTTGGGGCTGGGTAATTCCTTGCTAGGCACGCCCAGATTAACCCATCTACCACCCTGAAACGCCTTCCAAAACTACCCATCCCTGCTGGTACCACCCAAGCATTCAAACTGCGTGGCTCCTCCAGCCCTCCACCTTTGCCCAGCCTTCCCAAAGCACCAGGAGCCCTCAGCACCAAGGGAGGACAGACAGGATGAAGCTCCCCCGTGCCTAACCTCTACCTGCACCATCCAAACCCCAGGCTGAGTTCGCCCTCACATGGAAAATCCAAGGGGTTTCTTGTTTCTGCATCACCTGTCTCTCAAACGACACAGAGGAATTAAATCCCATTGCTTAATTTCTGCGGCATCTGCCAGGCTTCCTCCCCCCCCACCCCCCAAAAAAATAAGGAATCCAATCAAGAACCTCTGAGCATATCACCCCAGTGGTTACGATGCCAATTAGGAGAGAGTCAACCATTCAAATGGCCAAGCAAAACAAGGCAAATGACAAGTAATTTAAACCCTGCTGGGCACTCTCCGACCGAAGGCAGGCTGCCGCGTTGCAGCGAGCTGCGGCAGTCGCTAATTAGTAACCACTCAGAAGCCTGCAAATAGCCTTAAAATCACACTCCAGGTACAGTGGTGCAAGATCTGCAGCAACAGGGCGTTGGGTTTATCCCCGGTCCCATCACCTAAGGGTCCCAGAGCCACCTTCATTTCTCAGATGGGGATGCAGGGGCACGGCAAGCTGATGTGTCCCGTGCAAACACGTGGCAGGGACAAGAACAGCCTGTCCTGGGACTGCAGACATCCTTTCCCATTCCCAAAGCTCCAAAGCAACCCAGAGATGCCTCTGCGGAAGGAGCAGGGTCGCTCCCGAGCACGGCAGCGACAAGACTCGGCACCCCGGCCCCGAGCCCCCTTCCTTTCACCGCTCCCTTCCTCGCCAAGCGAGCAGAGCCAGGCCAGGACAGCATCGTCTCCCTTTTTTCAGGTCACGCTTCCCCTTGAAATACCATCACTCGGAGCAATGAAGCTGTCACTTCTTGTATTTTTAGTTTTTCAAACCTTATATTTCATTCCACCGCCAGCTGTTGAAAAGGACGAGCAAAAGGCCAGAGCAGGGAGCAAAAAATCAATACGCTGCAGGAAGACAGAAGATCTGCTTCTATTCTTCATCTCTGACGCCAGGTACCCAGGGAACATCGCTGCAAACAAGGCTGTGGGCTACTGTCCTCCTGCTGAAGCCGAGTCCTCTGGTTCCCCACCCCAGCCACTGCACAGAGGGACACTCGCTGCCAGGGAAGGGGCTGGCCTTTGGAAAACGCTTTTCCTACATGGAATTAAAGAAGCTGAACGAGTCCTACGTGGATGGTAGGCAAACAAGACAGCCCTCAGGTAGGCAGCACCTTCCTCATTTCTCTCCAAAGCCCCGTCCTCACCTGCTCCACGGACGCTCTACATTTCTCCTCACGCTCCTCCTCCTCTACCTCATCCCACACAAACGACACATTTCTAATTTCCACACCGTCCACAGCCCTTCCCTTCCCTGCTCATCAGTAATCACACACCAACTTTCTGCTCTGAGCTCGTCCATGGCCAAGGCGCTCCATTTTCACCTAATCCCTTTATCTTCTCTTGCTCCTTCCGCGTGGGGAGTGAAGTCCCCATAAATATCTCCCAAGCCGCCTTGGCATCAACGCTCCTTCAAGCTACCCTGGCTCCTCTGCGAAGGCAAAGGATGAGAAGTCGCTCGTGCTCAGCCCACTTCATGCTCTGACGACCTGCTGCCTTGTACAGCCTGCAAACATATTGGACACGTCCAGAGAAATCATGCTCTCCTCTACAGGCACGATAAGGAAGCCAGTAGCTACAGGAGCTCTCAGGGTGAAATAGAAATGAAGGGATTTGGATCCCGGAGAGTAGAAACATCTCTCGGAAGAGAAACCAGACTCTCTCACAAACCAGCCCAATCTGAAGGGGTTGGAAAGACCTTTCTGCAGCAGCCTGGGGGAAGCCGGTCATAGGAAGGTGCTAGTAGGGGCTTTCTTGGTGGTGCCAAGGAGGCAGAGGATGAACAAGATGCAGGACGAAAGGCTCTCTCCTGTTCTAGGCGTCACTCTTTCAAGAGCAATGCACCTGAAATGCCTAGAAATTGAGCTTATACAGCAGTTGAGCAGGTGAAGCCCTGAGGAACAACATGATGTGATGGCTGGTATTAGCCCAGCTGGTAACACCATCCATCCACTCTTTCCGTAGGGCCTCCTTCTCAGCGGAGGGGTGAGGAGAATAAGCATGGAGCATAGGAACTGCAGAAGCAGCAGCACTGCAGTCATAAATCAGGGTCTAATTCAATCTTGCGAGATGCCTCGTTTGATTAATTTATGTCAGCATTTTCCGTTCCATCAGCGGCTGCCGCCCCTCCCCGCATCGCCTCTGCCTCCCACTCTCCTCCGCAGTCCCACGCCGGACAAGCCGGCCGGCTCCGACAGGAGGGCTGGCCGAGAAGGGATGCAGCCCGGCTCGGCTGTCTGCCCTGCCCGGCCGGACCTGACCAAGCCTGACCTTGTGTC
Source organism: Pelecanoides urinatrix (assembly GCA_013400755.1). Taxonomy (NCBI): domain Eukaryota; kingdom Metazoa; phylum Chordata; class Aves; order Procellariiformes; family Procellariidae; genus Pelecanoides; species Pelecanoides urinatrix. The sequence continues at coordinate 998,050 of VZTQ01012108.1, read as the reverse complement.
CTTGGCTGAAGCCCTCAGACCACGGATACGGCGGCTGCACCCATCTGCCACCCCCAGACCAGTGGACGGCAGGGCCACCAACCTCCTCGGGAGATGGACCTGCTTGATAGAAGAAACTTCTTCTAATACCTTCACAAGATGGCAGAGACTGCCCCTCTGCTCTGGGCCTTTTCCCACGTTTCGCTCTCACTGACAGCGTCCAGCACCACTATATGAAGAAGAAAACCTGTCCTTTAAAACGGGAGGTGTGCGTTTGTTGTTTTTCACAGCTGGAAAACCGAACGCCTGTTGCAACCGTAAAATAAAGATGGACCTCATTGAAAACCCAGATACTGCATCTGAGCCTAAGTTTCCCGAGGGAAAGAAATTACCAAACTAAATGAACGTGAAGCAGGGGAAAAAAAAAAAACAACCCATGCTAGCTGTCCCTGATGAATCTCCCAATAACGAGAGTCTGATCAAGAGCTGCATATATTAACTGGTATCTCAAGACAAGAGGGTACAAGAGTAACATCCACACTGACCCCAGCAGCCTCGGACAGCCCAGCCTTCCCCGGAAAGTGCACATCCTGAGGGAGCATTACTCATCCCGAATTTCTCTCTGCACCGCTCGTGTATTTAGTAAGGAGGTAAGAGACAGTGAGATTGGTACTCGGGCCATCTGTTTGAGCTCTCCCTCCTCCCTCCCTGCACAAAATTAGCAAGAGCCTGCAAGAAGCCACAGCACATGTTTAATTCAGCCCTGCAGATTGCTGGAGCCATCTTTTGGGCTTGGCTTATGGAACTCTGCAACAAGGGTTTAAATAAATCACTGGGTCAGAGGTGCAGGCAGCCCAGGCACCGATGCACGGGCACTGCATCCTTTTCGGGCAGTTGCCCTTTTCGGGCATCCTTTTGGATGCTGCTTTTGCTGTCTGTGAGCGCTGCCCTCTGCCAAAGCCCAGGGCCAAGAGTTAACACAGGCACTCAGATAGCTTAACCCAGTATGGCTTGGTTAACATCAAAGGGAGCTCAGATAAAGCTGCCCGTGAGATGCAATGCCTTGTTTCAGAGCAGCCAAAACCTGGCGAAGACCAGTGCCAGGCCCCGGGTGGAGGACTCGGGCTTAGCACTCCCCCAAGGGGCTGGCAGGAGTTTGCTGGAGATCTGAAAGATCAAGCTGCCCTGCCACCACGGCGGCAGAAAGCAGACTGGTAAAAACCCGCCTGCTGAACCCGAGGAGCTCTGGGCATCTCCGTCCAAGCACCAGAAGGCTGCAAACAGCACGGGCTGCAGGGTGACATGCTGCCCAAGCAGCTCCTTGCTGGCACCTTGCAGCTCGTGCGATGGAGAAGGTGGCGAAACGGCTTGGTGGCCCAGGGACAGCTGCTCCTGCTGGTCTTTGTGTTTAGGAAATACAAAGAAGTCGTTTCACTCACATGCTCCATCCCTCAGCACAGCAACGGAGAGGCCCAGCTAGGGACACCGTGTCAGGCTGCTACGCTCTGCTGTCAGCCCGAAAGCCAAAACACGCTCCCGGACCTCCACTAAAGAGGCACTGACGTGATGGAGATGTTCTTACATCTCTTCTCCTCTGCTCCCAGAGAGCCAATGCTACACGATGCCCGGCTAAACACTGGCTCTATATTCCACTACCAGCCTGGGGACAAGGCTGGCTGAGCACGTAGCTAACCAGGGTGCAGCTGTACCACCCCATCTGCCTTCCTCAGCCCTCACCCCCCTCCAGAAGACGTGGGTTATACGGAGGGAAGCAATCCTAGGGGGGAAAACACCACCCTTCTCTTTTCACCCCCAGCTCAAGGCAAACAGCCACCTGGCTTTTGCTGCTCTGGTCCCATGCCCTCCTGCTTCAACATCTTCCCTCTTCGCCCTTGCTCCCCACCGGCTTTAGCCCTCTCCTGCTGGCATCTCACCCTGGGACTCGGCCCCCACCGGTGAGCCGGCTCCATCCAGGCAGCGAGGAAGGCTCCCCGCCGGCTCCTCTTCAGAGGAAACTCCACTCGACCCATTTGTATTCGTAGCAGCAGCAACTCACAAGGTTTGGAGCCATTTCAGAACATCTTCGCTGGCAATTTTCTCAAAGGCCAGTCTTCAAACGGCGACAAACCTGCCTTGATCTTCTCCGCCGAGCAGCAGGAGACGGGCTGAGCCTCTCCTCTTAATTGGTGTTACTCTCCCATTATTTCCAGGCTGGTAGAAATCCTGCAGACTCCCTTTCTGGCTGGTGGGCAGAATGGGATTTCCTTGGGACTTAGCGGAGAGCAGTCCTCCGAGTCAGTGATATCTCAGTACATACCTCCCCGGGGAAGAACCCGCAGCCAAAGGCTTACAGGCACTGTCATTTCACGCCTGCCTTGAAGTGCAGCAGAGGTGCCTGCAGCGAGCCAAAGGACGCAGCCGTCTTCATCAACCTCCACCGTACATGCCACCCTATATTCAAGGTGGAGACGGGTCTGTTGCACCCATACAGGGTCAGGGCATGCTCTCAGACTAAGGTAATTTCTCAGAAACTCCACTTCATATATATTATTCAAATGTCAGTCTCGGCTAAAAGCCGTTCGAGTTGCCAAGGCGGATAACTCCGTACACGCTGCAGATCACAGTCGCTGTGATGACTTCCCGGGCTTGCACACGACAATATAAGCACCCAACAGCTACCATCAATAACTGGGAACATGCCTCGGCACAACCGGTCACCGAGTGCCGGCACCGCTTTTTCCAGAGGCGAGGGAAACTGCTATAAGACAGCATCAGTAAGCTGGCTGCAGTAGCCAGGAGCCCAAGGCATGGGTTTGCTTGCCTCCCAGTCCAGCTCACTGGAAAGGAAAAGCCTCCAAATTTGAGCAAAATTGTGGGCAAGGAAAATCCCTTCTGCTACCACACCATCAGCATTAAGCTAGAGTTACATCTGCATGAGCAAAGACAAAATGGAAGCAGGTTTCTAAAGGCTGCACTACTTATACTGAAAGCTCAGCCAAGTTTGAGACAGACCTCTTGGGTTTAAATCAACATAATAGATAGATCACAAAAGATTATGGGCCAGAACCTCAGCCAGTGTAAATCAGCGCAGCTCTATGCTCTTGTGCTTGACCCAGCTGAGGATCCAGTTCTGGCTGTCAGCTTTTAAAACTCCATTTTTCTTCAGCAGTGGTATATGCTACGTAGCTTTTGCCAGCCAAGTCCAGGCAAGAAAAACACAGATATGGGGAGAAACAGAGACCTGTTCACATGGTCAAGGCTGTAGGACAGTCTCAGTAAGTGAGGAGGAGGAGTATTTGAGAGATCCTGGGCTGGGAGGGTCTGGGAGCACATGAACAGGCAAAAAAAAAGGTAAATTTAAAGAGTAGTTGATGCAACAGAGCAAGAAATCTTCCCCTTGTGAAGTCTGCCATCCCCACAGAGCTCAGCAACGGGGGAGCGGGAGCGCAACTCCACTTGACTCTCCCTTCATTTCTGGTGGAGCCCGAGCACAAAAGCACTCCATTTAAAGCAGCCTTGATTTCATAACTACATGTCAAGTATGCGCAGATACTGCCTACAGGCAACAGGAAAACACAGCATCTGGGGTTTTTTTTTGAGAGATGCCAAGCACAGCAGGATCCCGCAGCCCTCTGCCCATGCCCCCACCGCCCCGAGCTGCCTCCCTCCCAATTTAGGAGGCTAACTGCAAGGCAGAGTTGAGTTTACGCATCTTGCCCTCAACAATCTCCTGAGTTGTTTATGTTGTTCCTGTGTCTCCTTTTGCCTTCGTACCCTTGAGATGAGAAATTTTGATGGGGTCCACCCAATCATCCTCACGTAACCCTACGTACCGCTCATCAAATACGTAGTGAAGAGCAATTAGCGCAGGATGCTTCACTTCCACAGGTCTGCTACTATGCGTTACCCAACAGCTCGCTACGAAAAGACTACGTGATGGATATCAACTACATATTACTTATTAAACACCTAATACAGCTTTAACGGTTCTGTTTACTGAAGAGTGTTAATCTTAATGAAAACAATATTTGAGGCAGAGACTGGCAGGATAATTCTCTACCCTTTTATCCAGGGATCTCAGAATACAGAAACAGTAATTGATCCTCACAGCATCTCTGAGGGTATCACACCTTTTTAAAAGGGTAAACAGAGGCACCGAGAGGTTAAACGGTTTGTACAAAGTGCATTTGCTTCTCTGAGAGTGCCGGTAGCGCAGTCCCCGAGCCCTCAGGAAACCCACAGAAGCATGTCTCTAACAAGAGAGGTCTGTGGCTTTTTATCCCACTTGCCTCTGACAAGCCTGGCTTGAGCTCTGCCATGACGGAGGAGCAGAAACAGCACTTCACAGAAATTAAAGGTGGAGGAGACCCATAAGGAAGCTCATCATTATATTAGAAGAGAGAAAAACCTGTCGGGGATCTAAACCCTTATGCTTTGGCACAGAAGTCCATCACCAACTGACTGAGATTTGCAGAGAAAATCCTTCCCAGGCAAATGATCATATTAGGGTCTGTGCACCTTTCTCCGAGGTACCTGGTACTGGGAGCCACCGAGTACACCTGGCCGGACCAGTATCCCTGATGCTCGGGGGCTGCCACAGCATATCTAAGGCACTCGGGTACCCCAGAACATCAGCACCACTCGTGCCACCCGGATCAAGGACCACGGGCATAGCAGAGCTGATGGGGAAGGGAGGAAGGAGGGCTGGAGCGCCCTTAGCCCAGAAAAATCATTTTACTCTTCTTTACAGACAGTCTTTTCAGCCCTGCCAAGCCAGGAGAGGGTGTAAAAGAGGAGGCACAACACCGCCCCGTGGCATATTCTTCAAGTAATTCTCCATCACTGAGACTTCACAGGCTGCCTCCAGAGTGGGAGAGATGTCAAGGTTCATAATATTTTCCTATTGTTCATGAGAAATACTTTTTACCGTCCCGGAGCCTTCATTATCACTACTTGGGTCCATCTCACAAAATTCATAAATCTTTCCCAAAATATCCCCCAGCCAGAAAAGCACAGGTTAGTCTAAATTCTAAGCAATGCACAGACCCTTAATGACAAGCTCCCGATAACAAAGGCACTCAGGTGTCAATCTATCAATCCACGGACTGGTGAAAAACACCTTAAAAAAAGGCGAGGAGACACACAGAGTCAGAGCTGAACCACCAATTTCATTAGGATAATGACGGCCCAGACGCACTCGCCTTTGCGTAAGATTATTTGATTTCCCCCAGCACTAAAAGGTCTTTTATTACACACCAATGGCACCACAATAACAGCCCTGGAGCGGGAAGGAAAGCCATCTAAATTAATATTGCCCTTGACTTCATCTCGCCATGTCGGCGGGGGCCCTTCGCACCCGATGCCATGCCTGCACCATGTCACCAAGATGACACCTATACATCTATGCCTATATCTCTATATACCAGTATACGTGCATACATACACACATTTATGCACGTGTATATACATACATGTTCTTCAGCAGGGGTTTAATTTCAACCAGGTATTCTCCTGGCCTCAGAAGGATTTATTCTTTTTAATCACACTTTAGCGGGCGCTCACGCATCCGCAGAGCACACCTGCATATTTCAAAGCCCTTTATCTGCTTTAGTGGAACTCTCGTCCCCGAGGCTACAAGTACGCCCATGCAAAACAACAACAAAAAAAACCCAACACGGCATACAAAATGGGTACACGGAGAGCAGGTCTGGCAAATCTGGACATTTCCAACATTTGTATCTTGGGAGATGGAGACTGAAACAAATTGTTCTTACCCCAGAGTAATTTCACAAGATTTTATCTATACGGCAAAGTCACTTTTCACCACCAAAAATTATTTTCTGCCATGTCTGCCGATATCGCCAGAGCACCCTCTCAGCTACTGCAAGTCTTGCAACTTAAGAGGGGAATTGTGGACGCTGAAGTCACGTCCATCTGGATTTAGCTACCGCAGCCTGGGAAACGCATCCTCTTACAGCCACAGAGCCGACGACCTGTGAGCATCACCGATTAGCCCGATCCCGAGTGGGCTGCAGCGTAACCTGCTGCAGCTCAAGGGTCGATCAGCTAGGAGAGATGAGGGGAAAGCAGAGACGGCAGCTCGGGGACTGATACACAGCAGGTACAAACGAAAGCAAGCAGAAAGAGTATTTACATGTGCACGGACTTGTTAACGGCCTTACAGCTTGCGCTCATCAGCTCCGGGTCCTGAGGATATATCCCACAATCAACATTTGGCTCCGCTAGCCTCATTGAGAAAGGAAATCCCAACCCTTCCCTAATGCAGTAGGAAGTCTAAATAAGTGCTTTCCACGCACTTCGGACTTGTTTACACGCGGTTCCTATAGGAGCTGCACCGGCTCAGCAAGAAACAGGACAGCCCGATCCAATGGGTACAGTTATTCGGCCGCAGGCGCTGCGTCAGGGATGGCTTGTCTGCACAGAGAACCGCGGCAGGCAGCCCTGCCTGCGGGCAGCAGCGAGGGCTATCCGTTACTAGGAAAGTCCGGGAATGAGCCTGGACAGGCTCCAGCGGGAAAAGAGCAGGTACGCATCACCGGGGTTCGCAGCCCCAAGGGATGCCCGAAAGACGGTGCGATCCCGGGGAGGAACCCCACTTTTTCTCACCCCTCCCTGCAATGCAAAGCTCCCAGCGCCTTCCCGGTGCGGCGCTGGCACCCGGCAGCCCTCTCTCCGCCACTCCCAGCACAAAGGCTGCGTCTCTCCCCTTCCCTCCGTTCCCCCGTCACTCAGCCCGCAGCATCCCTCCCGTTGTATGTATTTTGCTGGGGAACTTGTAGGGCTTGTCTGACTAATGAAAAGCTGCTTCGGATCCCCCTTTGGGCTTTTCAGGAAGGATTAGCAAGGTTTCTCCAAAGCAGACACGGCAAGACAGTGTGTTTCTCTAAATACATCAGGGACTTCTCCGGCGCTTGGCTTTGGCAGGGGCTAAGTGCGGTTGTCTCGCAAGTTGTCTCCTTGCTTGGGTATACAAATAGGAAGGTGCCGTCAAGCCTTTCCCTCTCTGGAGTGCCTGCACAAATCCAGCCCAGGCTAATAGCAAGTGAAAGCTGTTACCTGCTGACAGCTCTGCCGAGTCGAGCCGTGCACACTCAAAACAACGTGGGCTGCGGAGAAGCTTCCCTTGCAGAAGATGCTGACCCCTGCTCGGCTGACACCCCAAAGTAATCCATTGCACTCCACAGAGCCACCATCTCGTCCTCCTACATGTCCCCGTGCTGCAAGGCTCAGGAAGGGCCACCCACCGCTAACGGCTAGGGAGCAGAAACTCAGCTTTACTTGCCATCTTCTCGACCTGCTAGCCAGCACCACGGCCTTGCGCTCAAACCCTGCCACAAAATGAAGAGACTTGCCCACGGTCAAGCAGCAAAGCCGTGGCAGAGCTGGGGCTGAGGCTGATCTCCTGCTCTGTCACCTCTTCGAGACACTTTAGGGGACCACTGCAGAGTCCTAAAACTGGTGCTGGACCCACTGATCCTCTCAGCCCCAGACAGGCTTGCAGCTGACTGGTATTTCTCATTTGGAGTAACTGGGGCAAGTGATTAGCTGTCTCGGCAACCCTTACGGGAAGCTGCTGTTGGCAGGGGTAATTGAATGTTATCCCAGTAAAACAAGGGGAACAAGACATGATAGCCATATCATCTCAAAATAGGCTACAACACAGGCGATTCATCTTTCCCTCTGGGGACCTGGCTTTGTTTGAGCAAGATTATGAACTCCCCTTCAGAAGAGCTTCATCATTTCCACATATTTCCCATTGGCTGTGGGCAGGCAGGATCAATAAAGATATAATCCGAGAGACAGCTGCAAACACAAAAGTTCCTAATGAATTCCTGACCAGACAGCCAGCCCAAACACGCGTCCCATCAGCTGGGAATTTGTGCAAAGCCATCACTCCGACACGCTTAAGATTTCCCCGTGGAGGGCAGGACCAGAGGCAAGCTAGTGTCAGATGGCTCCCAGTCCATCTCGGAGTCCGGCGTTATCCCTGGAGCAATTACTCCACCAGACATCACCACCTCCAGCCGAGGGAGAAGAAGGAGGCGGAGGACAGTATATGTGAAGAAAGGACTATGGAAATGACCTGGAAGCGTGGCCCCGGGGGCCCAGCGGGGAAGGAAGGTTGACATGGATATAATAAGGATGAGTCAGTAGCCGGGATCATTTCCTCCAGCAAAGCTAATTCACGGGCTGTACCGCTGGTACCACCTTGGCTTTCCATTTCTTCCTTTTCTGCTCCTAACTCTTCCTTCTAAATGCAATTTAGTTTCTCTAAAAGTACATATTGTCTAAACACCGTCTAAACAGTTTTACTAGTCAGATGTAGCAAGAAAAAAAATACATGTGGATTTATGTGTTCTTAAATTGTACTGGACAAGCTGACATCTCTGTTGTAGGTAACAGTAGCACTGAAGGGGGACAGCTAGAGTTTTATTTCATGACTGCATCCTCTATTAAGCCACAACCTTCTATAGCTGCTAATAAGTTGAAAGCCAGTCAGCCCAAATTCACTGTTATTTTGGCAAAACACATTTACTAGTGGTTTTCCAGGTTTTTGTAAAACCTTCTTTTGGAAAACACATAACAAAACTTTCTAAGCCACACGGGCGAACTCGGGTATTAAATTCCCATTCAAACGAAGCACGTATCCACAACTCCTGGGTGGGTTTGCAGATCCCAGTTAAACTGTCCTGACTTTGCATTAAGCCTGTCATTCCCCCAGAGCACCCAGTGGATCTACAGCCACTATTTAGCTGAGAAACTCCTCCGAGCGATAGAGATCTGTTGTTTTCAAAAGCTAAAAGAACAAGATGCTTATCCCAGCTTCCCAGAAGTTGTTTTTGTGCACATGCAGAACTGTAGACACTTCCATCTACGAATAGCCCCAAACGCTCACATCTCTCGCCGACGTCCACAACAGCCAAAGAGGGGAAACTCTTCCCTGATGGGACAGTGGTGCTACATTTGGGCAAAGAAATGTGCTTAATAGACTACGAAACAGCAGCTTTATTCAATAAAGGGGTCCACTGGGTGGCAGATTGATATACAATATATACGTATAAATATAGAGAGAGACACAGCACAATTACAGGGGTCTGCCAGGAGCAAAAATAAGTACAGGGGAATTTGAGCAAAGCCCTGCAGCTAAAGGTCCAAAGATCTTTAGTTTTACTTATCGTGAGCACAAGAAAGTATCTCCAGACAGCATTAGTTCAAGGCAGGGCGGATAGAAATGCAAGAGGTCTCGCATTTTCCCATGTAACGCAGAGGTTAAGCAGTATGTGCACGGCCTCCAGCCCGACGGCAAGCCCTCGTAGCTGGGGTTGTGGGCAGTGATGGGGTTTGCAGCTCTTTGCTTGCAAAAACCGTTCCTAACCCACCAGCGAAGCCTGGAGTCAAGTCTCAGAGAGTAAATACTCTGTTTGGTAAAGGTAATTTGAATGCCCAAGCGACTCGGATCATACAGCAGGCTTTGCTACCGCTCCCGCTTCCCCAAAAGTTTACAAATGATGTTACTGATGGCAATGGATCACCGGAATCAATAAGCACTCTGCTGCAGTTTGTATTGAGCTAATAAAACCTCTCAGCACAAGGCGCCGGCCCTGCTTGCAAACACTTTGCTCTGATTGACTTCAGCGGCTCCTTGGTTAAACGGTGCAAGGATTAGGAGAGCGGGAGGTCACGTCAGCACAGGCGCGGAGGTCCTGAGGCTGGTATGCCAGCTTCAAACCAAAGGGCCGGGGAGAAGATCAATTCTAAAATAGCACAAATTATCTGCCGTTTCCCAGCACCATCCCTCCCAGGCTCCCTGCAAAATTCATTAATGCTTATTTGCCAAGGTAGGTGACGGATTTCCCATCTCTGGCCAGCGGGCATCACTCCTCCCCGCAGTAAGGAAGCAGTTCAGAGACCTGCCGCAGGCCCTTTATAGGTACGTGACGGGAAGGATTCAAGTGGCAGGACAGGACGCTTTGAAATCAAACACCTTCTCTTCTATTATAGGTGTTGCTGTGATTTTTTTGAATGGCCACAGTGTGCCTGCAGTGAGAGCTCGTGTACCTAGCAGTACTCAATTTAGCTGTATGAATAGCATTAATTATTGAGCGATTAAATGACTTGCTCAAAGTCAAAACGAATCAGTGGCAGTGCCAGGAAAATAGCCCAGCAGTCCTGGCTCCCGGTCCTTCACACCTGACATCAGATCACACCACATCCAGTCACCTGCTTGGTTGATATTTATTGACTTAATTGCATACGACCATCAGTCTCCCTGCCCTGGGTCGCCAGACTCAAGGAAAGCAAATCACCGAGTATCCAAAGCAAGAGGAGGCTTCACCCGGCTGAAAAGGCATCTTTGTCACTTGCTCCTCTTCAAAGTTAGCTGTCAAGAGCATCTGGGCGTTTGGCTGGATCGCTCCCTGATATACGAGGAGCATGTTGAACATGTGCTGCCTGCAGTTGGTACACGGTTCTTTGTCAACCCAAGCATTGCCTAAGTGCCCATAATAGGGAACAGGTTGCCCAACAGTTCCTCCTCCCTGATATTGATTATGGGGATATAATACTCCATAGAGCAGCAGCAGCTGTCTTTCACCAGCTGGATATTACGCATAATAAAGCACTGCAAGTTCCTTCTCTCGTGCAGTTATTACTCCATGCGCCACGACTCCTGCAAACAAGCTGTGTTGGCTCCGACTTGCCGCAGGCATCTCAAACTTAAAACAAGCACACAGCAGGGACCAGGTATGTGCCACAAGGACTCGGAGCGTGATAGCCCGTCAAGTCCAGTACCCTGGATAATCCCTCTGGATTTGGAGGAACATTCAGGAAGCTGTATGAAAGAGTCTATACGTCAAAAAAGGCAAAGGGAACGGGCAAGATCCTTAATTAATCCTCATCGTATTTATGGTAACAATATATACAATCAACTCTGCAGTCACCAGCATCACAGCAATTGAATCGACTCCCGTGTCACACGAGACCAGCACCCCATCCGCTCCCCTCCGGTTTTGAAACCTATGAAACTCTTAATGCCCACATACATGGACTTAAGCAAGCTCTTGGTTTTAGCCTTACAAACACAGACGGCTGCGTGTGCGCGCACAGAACGAAAACCAACTGGAGGGTTTCAGCATGGGTTCCCTCCTGCTTTATTCCAGTACGCTCCGTTTCCTTACAAAGCACATTACACGTATTACAGCAACAGCTGGAACGAGAGGCTTTTGTGCAAAGTTCAATACACACAGAGGAACAAAATCTTTTACCAAACCCGCCTGCAATCAGAGAAGAAGAGTGAGCAAAATGACGCACTGCTGGGGAAGAGAGAAGCAGACTGTAGAACGATTTGCTGAAGGTCACGCAGTCAGGGCTGCAACAGAGCAGGGATGAGTCCCGCGTCCCAGGTCAATTCCTCAGCCACACCACTTCCTAGCTCCCATATACATTTGTTTTTACAGCTTTTTGTATTCCTTCCCTAACCTCCCTCCTGGCAGGGGATGGCTCTGCCTGCACAGCACCAGCCTGGAAGCTGCAATCTTCAAGCAAATGAATCCAGGAGAGTATGAACAGGAACACTTGGGCACCTTTAACCATCTCGGCTGCTCCCATTTTCATCATGAAAACTATTTGTTAATAAACATGACCTGTCTCAGGAAGCCAGCCAGGGCTGGCCAACGAGGCAACGCGTGCTGCCACGAGCTGGAGTATCCCTTGGGAAGACCCTGCATCCCTGCGTCTCCATCTACACGGACATAACCCTTCCTAACCACTCCATATCCCCGTGTTTGCCCCTGGATGAAACCAGCTCCCAGCCACGGCTCATTTTGCCCAGCTGTCACTCACCGCGTTGCTCATTACAGGGAAATGAACTCCGTTCCCAAGCGTCCGGGGGACAGAGAGTAATTGGGTTCTGTGCAGCCTTTCCACTTAATTTACTCAAGTTGTATTTATTTCTTACAGAATTAGGTTTTAGCAGCTGATGGACAAGACATCAGAAAAAGACAGAGGCAAATGGATGGGATAATAAACTTGGATAGAGAAAAATTATGTCTCTCCGTCTATCCTTTTTATTTTCCCTCACTGTCTCAGTTATCTCCACCACTCTTTCATCCTTTTACTAAGCAACATGGAGGGCTGTTGCTAAAAAGCTCTACTTCATCACCATGTGGCTTTGTAAAAGGTAACCTTGTTATCTAAGTTCATCCCAATACGGAAAAAAGGATATTTAGCGTGGTTTAAAACATGCCAGCAGAACAATCTGCTGAATTTAATGAAATCAAAACATTTGCAAGAACCTATTGATTATGTTGACATTTTCAGTGAAAAATTATCAAAATGTTATTTTTGATAAGGTTGAAGTACTTCATTTCAACATATTATAATTATATCTGAAATCCTTATGGAGGGAAATTCTGAATATAATATAAAAGTAAGAAGAAATTGCCTCAACTTGCCAAAATGAACCGTGCTAACTAACATCAGGACTTCAGAAGACTTTCTCATGCTGACACTCGGGGCAAAGCAAGACTCCAAAACCAAGAAGCCCTCCCCTGCCACCTGATTTTAAAACCTCTTCCAGAAGCACAATCCTGCTCCGGAAAGGCAGGAGGAGAGGAATGTCATGGGCTGATTAATCCCAGCAGGCAGGGACCAGCTTTGATGGGCTGAACACCAACATCTCACATCTCCGATGGTCACAACACCCCATCGTGCGTGATCCTGCGATGTTAAATCCTTTCCCTCAGTTAATACAGGATCTAAAGAGCGGCCACCAGCAAACCTGGTGCCACCACCTCCTTGGTTTGCTCGGAGAAAGGGCACAGGATGGCACGGGGGGCAGAAAGCAGAGGAAGAGCACGCACGGCTTCTCCTCGCCCTGTGGCACCATAAATTATGCAGCTGTCTTCATCCATTATTCAGCATAATTTATTTTGAACATTTAGATCAGCAGTTTGAGGGGGGGGACGGGAATAGAAGTGGAGGGGAAAGGGGGGGGAAAAAAAAAAGGGAATTAAGTGAAGGAGAGAGGGAAGCGCTGGAATAGATGGTCTGGTCATTAATCAAAGACGGGCAGCGAGATGACAGGATGAGAAGGAGCAGCTGGAAAGCCACTTAAATAATAACAGGAGCTCCAATTCCCCCGGCCTTTGAGGAGCGGAGGTGAATGAAAAGCCCCGTGCATACACTGTTTTAAGGCTATAAACAACTTTAGCCCCTCTTCCTGCCAAAGCCCAGAGCCCCTCGCACCCTCAACAGAGAGCAGGGCTGCAAAAGCGGGGTTGATCAGCAAACAGCTTCCCCTCATTTGCATCACCTCCAGCAAACACAACACCTGGGTAAATAAAGCCTGCAGACAGCCAGCGTGCATCCATCCGAAGGATGCTTCACCCCAAAATCTCAGGGCAGCCCTACCAGGGGGGAGGACGCCAGCCCTGCTGCCATCCCGAGCTCGCCAGCCAGCCCAGCTTTCTGAATTACAAATGCTTTCTAACACATAAGTTTCAATGTATATTAGCATATTACTCCACGACTAATAAATTGAAAGAAATAGTAACTTGCCCAGCAGACATACCCCAAGCTTGAGACTGGTGAATTCAATGAATAAATTGCTTACATGAATTATTTGCTCAAATCTAACATGCAGAGCACCGCTCAGCTGCCCCAAAGCCACAGCGTTATCAGCAGCTCCGAGGTACTCGGAGGCAAGAGGGAAAATCTTGACCAAGATAAGCTAGGCCAAGTTATCGCCACGAAATATCACTGACCACAAAGAGGAGGTGCCCTTGGTTTGCAAAAGTCTCCAAGGAACTGGCAGGTTCCCTTGCAGGCACCTTCGTCTGCATCTCAAGGGGCTTCTCAGACTCCCAGTCCTTCGGAGAGCAAGGAGTTACCATACCCTGGTGCTGCAAGATCCTCGTGCAGGAGCAAGCGGTGGACTCGGGGTAGGGGCGTTTGAAGAAATCACAGGGGGTTGCAGGAGCATTTACAGAGGAAATGCAAGCTATTCTCTGGAAGAAATCAATACAAATTTTGTTTTGTGCCTTTCAGATCCACAGGGGACCGTCGGATCCAGCTAGGAAGAGCAAGTTTTGTTTGCAGCTGAAAGAAAAATGTTTCTATTGTTGCATTATCACGACACCTGAGGTGCTCGCTAAAAACCAAAATACCCACGATTTCCTTTCCCATCACCACACGTGTTGGGAACACACTGAAAAGCAGATGATTCGCACGGTAACCGCTCGCATCCCACGTCGGCACCACGGGACCGCGTCCCAGCCAAACACGCCGGCAGCAGGACCACCGCTCGCTGTGAGCCGGGCCAGCCCCGGGAAAGCCACCGGCGCTGTCGAGCAGAAGGCAATTTAGTCCACGCACGCCCCTCCGCTCCCATTTTTCCAGGCCATAGCCCTGGAAAGGCAACATGCAGGACAGGGAAGGGACTGGCAGGCTCCAAGAGCTTTGCCCAAGCAAGCAAAGACCGAAACGAGAAGGGGGAAGCTCCAAGTTCCGCTAACTCCGCAGCTGCTCTTGCTGTCAGGGTTGGCACCGCCAGCATGGCCGGAGCAGGAGAGCAACGAGCCGAGCAGCAAGCCTGCCCGCGGCCAGGCTGCAGCTCCTCTCCGGATGGCAGCGACGTAGCCAGCTTTGCAAAAGCTGATGAGAGAGGGGAGGGTGGGAGGAAGCAAGGTGGGAAATGAGGTAGCGGGACCAATTCGTGCACCCCACCGGGATGGAGCCATCGATGGTCCCGGCTGGAGATGTTCATGTCCTGGAGCAACTCCTGGGAAGAGCACTCGCCTTCTGGTTTAGCCATTTTTCCAGTCACCGCTGCTTTCACAAAGAGTTACTAAGGTCTCCTTCTCTCTGAGTAACCCCAGAGAAGAAGATGCTGCTGGTGTTTTACTGGACAGGAACATCACAGCTAGAAAACCAGTTACCTTCAGGGGAGACACAGCACGGAGCCCCATTACCACTCAGAATTTAAATNATGGTTTAGTGGGCATGGGGGGGTTGGGTTGACGGTTGGACTCGATGACCTTAGAGGTCTTTTCCAACCTTAGTGATTCTGTGATTCTATGAAAATCTCTATCATTCCACTCACCCTGACAGTCTGTCGAGTTTATCAGTGCTCAGTTTGTGATGAGACGTGCTTCATCCCCACACCTCACCTACTGTTGCTCCTCCTCTTCTCAGTTCCTGGGAAACTCAATACAACCTAAGTCAATGTTCAAAGCTTTAATGGGACCAGATGGTTCCATAAAACAGGAATGCCAACATACCTCCCAGTGATTAACTTTGAATCTATACCGACTAGGAAGGATTCAATTGAACTCCGTTGAACCAGCAAGCTTGCCGCCTTCCTCCTGCAGATGGGTCCATAAACACTCTCTGTGCCTTTCATCTGCCAAAGGTCTCTCCACCTCTTTATGGTCCTCCTGCCCCTTCTGAAGGGCTGGTCTGCCAACCAGCTAACGTGCTGTCCAGTTCCTCCTCAAAGGGGTGTTACAAAGGGAGAAAAGCTATACCAGGCTTCCCATAAATGCCACATTACCAAGTGGTTTCATTTGCTGCAGTAGAAAATTTTGGGCAACACAGAATAGAGTAGATCCTTTCATGTCACTTAAAAATACCAGGAAACTTTCATAGATTGAAAACTAAATTAAGACTAAAATTACCACACAATTTCACTCAGTAATTTTTGCTGGCATGGAAATGATCGCTCCTTGCTTTGGTCGTGAACAGATAATTCCAGACTTCAAAGGCTTATTTCAGCATTAAGTAAACTTGTTAAATTAGTGGTTTGAAAGTTGTAATAAACTACCCAGATGAAAATGACATGGCAAACAGCATGGCTTTTCGAAAATAAAGTCACACCTCTCTAATCTATTAGAGTTCTTTGAGGAAGGCAACAATACCTTCAAGAAAAGCAGGTATAATTTATTGGACCTTCAAAAATGTCTTAATTAATAATAACCAATACCCCTGAAGAAGCAGCAGGCTACGAAGATGAAAACCATCTTCCTGCAAATGCCCTCTGAAGGGATGTCATTTGAACAAGGAATTCGGAGCGTAAAGTACACAAAAACCAGACAGCAGCTGGAGAAGAGAAGCAGCTTGTCAAAAGCCATACATAGCAGTGATGTGGGAGAGTGAAAAATAAAAGCCAGACGTCCTGAGCCACGGCTCTCCCACCCCTGTACCAGGCAGATCCCAAGCACGACATGGACATCGCAAGGAGATCAGACAACGTGCACGTTGGCTGGATTCAACCCAAACCCATGCCCCAGAGCTCCTGCAGGGTTTGCACCGCCTGTGCTACGTCTTCACCTTTGCACCTTCAGGAAACTGGGGCTTTCCTTACCCATCCCCGATAAATCCAAGGTGTGCGTAACACCTCTGACCACGGCAAAAACACCCACCCAGGCCGTCGGGCAGCGTAGGATGGCAACGACAGCGGAGTTGCAAACGGACAGAAAGATGGAAAGGAAAGAAAGCAATAACGGAAAAAAAATGAGAAGTTGATAGCAGATTAAATCAGCCAAGCTGGGGTGAAGTTTTAAATGGCATGAGGAAAAAAGGTGTCAAGTTTGAAGCATTTGTGATACAAATGCTATTCATTTTAGGAGGAGAGGACTGTGGGAAATTCAACATTATCTAACACAGGCAATTAAGAAAACAATGACAGCTGAAATTTAATACAGACAAGTACAAGGTAATGCCTATCAAAAGCAACATTTCCAACAACTCATACACATTGATGGATTCTAACTTAATTGTAACCACCCAGGGAAAGAAAAAAAAATACACATCACTCTGGACAACTTAACAAAAACAGTTGATCAACAGACAACGGTGGCCAAGAAAGCAAGACATACAGAGAAAGGGAGAGAGAACAATAACTGAAAATATTGTGATGCTATCGCAGAAGAAAACAACACTCTCAAATCCCAGTATCTTCTTCAGCATCAGATAGACAGATGTATATACAAGAGATAGGAAGAAAAGACAAAAAAGTCTGATCCTAAACACATTTCCATACCAAATGAAAAAACTGGAGAGGTATCATTCAAGAAGAAGATAAGAAAGGAGAAAAAACAGATTGCAGAACAAAAAAAACAAGGTTAAGCGGTGCCTTTTATTCATCCTCCCGTAATGAAAAGTGCATATTCACTGGAACTGAAAGCCAACAGATTTGGAAGCGATAAGACGACATATCAGTAAAACGCCCAAGCCGCTCCGGCAGCCTTTGCCACGAGCTACCAGCAATGCCCAGAGATGATCAGGTTTTGCAGTAGCATGCGACGCGAGCACCAATACTGAAGCCCAAAGACCTGCGTGTAGGATAAAAATCTATTAGGATCCTAATGGAGACCAAAGCAAAACCCCTGGGAGTCTTTCCCATTCGCGGTTTTGGGCAGCCTGGTATTTATTTAAGGACGGCTCCTTGTAGAGGTCCGAGGCCAATTACCAACGGCCTGGAGTTAGGAAATTTTTCCCTTAGTTGTCCCTTGGGAGGACTTTTCCCCTTAGCTCCCGAGGAAGCCAAGCATCAGAGACATCCCCGCCGCGACTGCTGCTGGAGGCAAATCAAGTGATGCTGACAACGACACGGGCGCTTCGCACGGTGGATTTACTTGGGAAGGATGTAAATTGGGGTGAAAAACGTGGCCTTTCGCAGGCAAGCATGCTCCTCGCGGCGTGCGGGAGAGGAACGGCCGCCGGTGGCAATAGCAAGGCTCAGCAGCATGAGGCACTATTGATTTAGCTTTGACGGACAGAAAAAAAAAAAAAAAAAAAAAAAAAGAACTGCTGGCCTGATCTGACCCGGAGGGAGAACATGACACAGCTTAAAAGGGACTGGGTTATTCAGTGCCATTTATAGGATGGCCGCACAGGCAGATTAATAAGGTCAGGATCTCGGCTGCGGAGTCCAAAGAGCCGGTGGGAGGATGAGGAGGACCCACGGGAGGAAGGCGTTACAGGAGCCCTTCCATCCATCCCTCTAACACACCAGACGGGGGGAAGAAAACGCTTTCCTTTTCCAGTAGGACACTTTATTAATTGACAACCTCAGTTTGCAGGGGGGGAGAAGGGGAGGCAGCTCGGCGCGGGTTTACGGGGACCTGCGATTCGCAGCCATGGTCTGCCACCGCTCATAACCAGGGGTGGATGTGAAGGGCAATCTGAGCACATTTGCAAACAGATTTAATAATAAGGGGCTGTCTGCCTCGATGTGTCAAGCTATCTGCAAGTACTGCAATAGAATATCATCGAGTGTGACATAATGCAAAGCAGGATAAGGTCATTTGCTTTGCTTTCCTCTGTTTTAAAGCATCAGAAAATTTCTTTTCAAAATACAGTTTTCACAGAAACACGACCAGCTGCCTGAGGAACGGCTCGAGATCAAGCGTTTGATATTCAAAATTAATCCCAGGAGGACGAGGCACGATACGTTCCCTTTCCCTTCATCCATTTCCAGGCTGGAGATATCCCTCTTCCATTAACTCAGCTCTCCCCCTCCTCCCTTATCCCCCAACCAGGTTTTCCTCACAGGCTCAGGGTTCATCTCCCTTTCTTTTTTTTTTTTCTTTCCCTGAACCATTGATCTAAATGAGGGGTCTGATCCCACACTCCTCATTCAACAGGGATTTTCAGATGAGTGAAATCTTATATTTTTATCATCTCCGCAAAGCCAAACACCACAAGTTTGCAGCCAAAACCACTCAAGATGAAATTAATCTAACTAGGGACTCCCGCGGCTTTCACCTTCAGGGAAAAAACAGAAACAAACCCAAGAAGGGGGCTTTTAATGACAACTCCAAAAAGTCATTTAACTCAGTTCTGTTTAAGATTTAAACTGGGATCACTGCAACACGGGCAAGCAAAAACCTTGCATGTGGAGAATGTTTCAAAACACAATGTCTTGCTTTTTTCTTTCGCACCGCAGTGACTTTCCAAACTGTCCTGTCCCTGCAGAGCACATCGCCTCTCCCCAGCCGGGCACTGCCCGTCCCGCCACGACAGACGCGCTTCCCCACGGAGCTCATCTCGGGGGGAAGCCACGGGAGGGGATGGGAGCCCCAAAACGTGCCTCCCTCTGACACTCTCTGGTCCTGAACCACCGCTCAGGTGCCCAAAACAGAGTCGCTGAGCTGGATGCTACTAGCACAGCTGGATGCTCCTGGCACAGCTGGATGCTCCTGGTGCATCCCAGTGCCCCACCGTGGGAATACACAAGTACATGCCCCAGCGAGGCCCCAGGGAAGAAGTGAATTTAGGGAGAGAACTTTGCAAAATACAAATGCTCCCTATGAAATGAGGCATAAGAAATGGAGCCCCGGCGACGACAGCTCAAGACGTGTGAACATCTGGTAAGGGTTATCGCTAGGGACACCCAGTAACTCACCTGGTGCCGACGGCAGCAGAGATGCTCGGGGCAGCGTCGAGGACGGGGTAACACATAGCGAAGAGGCAAGGCTGTCTACCAGTTGCAGAAGGGGGCATGGGAAGTCACGACATATAAATCCAAGCTTTCCCACCACCACAGCGGGGAAGTCCTGCTGGGAACAGGTCGGGGTCTCTCACGGGCTGTAGCGAAGACACAGCTGCCCTGCAGCAGCAGAACCACGAAGGGAAAGGGCAGACTGGTCCCAGATGAAGACTCACCGAGTTTCTCATTGTTATCTAACCCTTGGCTAGCTCCTAACATTATCAATAACTGCTATGCAAAGCAAAAAAAAAAAAAACACAACCCCAAGTAAGCTGATATTCCAGGAAAAAACCCAGAGCCTTCCTCCTCAAGCAACGCTGCTGAGCTTTCAGTGGAAATCTGCCTATGGTGACTGACTTTAAAAGCTTCCAGCTAAAAAAGGCCCCCAGCCACCAGCACGGTGCTTGGTCCAGCAGCGCCCAGCAGGATGTTTGCACCCTCCTGGTCAGGCTGTAGAATACCACCACAGCTCTTGAGGCTCAGCCCCCAGGGCCAGTAAGCTCATAAGGACCTGGATGGGCTGTAACCTGGCTCAGGAACAGCAAAATTCTCAGGAGGCTTTGGGAAGCAAATGCCATCAGTGTGGCTCCTGCCCTCTGGTCAGCGCAACCCAAGGGTTCGTAGCAGCTGGCTCACGGCCACCAAACGGAACGGCTAAACTCGTTCAGGCAGAGGAACACAGACCCATGCCCAGGCCAAAGAATGATTTAAACCATTTAACGATACGAGGTTTGCTGTGCACATAGCCTGATGGCTCAGGATAACCAGAAATGGAGAGCCAGGACATTCAGCACCCACCAGCTCCCCCCAGATTCGGTGCCAGTCGGGACAGTAAGTCACCCTGCAAGATGACGTGGGGGCAAGGCGTACCCACGTTCTGTCTGGCCACCTGAGCTCACTGTTCACCCCAAAGCAAAAGGACCCTGACCTCCCCTCCTTCTTCTCCTTGCTCAGCACTGGCAAATACCCGCGGTTCCTCCCGCACGCCCGAATCCAGCCCACGCTTGTGCTTCCCAAAGGTCCTCCAACATTCCAGCTGTCCCAGCTGGTGCCTGGGCTCTGTTTAGCTCTGCCGAGGAGACCTATCGTTTTTAACAAGCGTGTTAACATAACATACAAAACCTTCTAGCTCTCAAGTTTCTCAGGAGCCCCAGAGGAGTACAGGAAATTCTTCTTAATTACAACGTGCGTGTTAAATAAGGACACCAGAAAGCAGCATTTTGAAATACCTAGAAAAGATTGTGAAGACGTCATTACTGCTTCCGTTTGGGTTTAAAGGGTGGCCACCACATCTAAGGGCTGTGTAATCCCCAGGGCTTCCAAGGGGCTGATGCTACGGCAAGGCCACCAAAACTCCCATCCGAGGGGGCTTCAAACACAGCGGGAAATGGGAAACTGTGGCTGGAAAGAGATGTGCGACGCTGCAGAAGCGGCAGCCCCCAACACAAAGTTTTAACTTTTCGCAAGCAAGTCACTATTTCTTTAACAACAAACCGAGCCCTTGAAAAAGTAGTTGCAATGCCACCGCCGTCCTCGGCTCATTTGTCTTTTGGTGAACGATCACTCATCGTCACAGGAGTTGAACCCTGTCGCAGGGGACAGCGGCTCTGTCGCTCCCGGCAGCGACACGGCACCAAGCGGGACGGCCGCGCAGGGACGCGTCTGTGCGGATCCACGCCTAATTCCTGCAAAAGTGGCTTTTTCCAGAAGGCACGGGCGTGTGCATGTCCCTGCGTGCACAGCCCTACCTTTACACCCCTCCGGCCGGTGGGATGCTCACCCGGGTGGGTCCAGCCCTCCTCCTCCCCGGAGTGCTGCCACTTAGAATTTGCTAATTAAGTCCTGTTAATGAATTCCCTACACAGCACATTCGCGCTCCCCCTCTCGCCAATCAGTTGGCTGTCGGGAACTTGTCAGAAATCTGGAGGATTGTGCCAAGAAAGCCCATGTCGGCTTCACGGTCACGAATGCTCGTGCCAGGAGCGCAGCTTAACGTTGCATTCATCCAAGGAGGGAGCAACCGCAGCCTGCCTGGGACTCTGTCTGTGGCAGGAGAACAAGAATATTACACGTCATCCATTTTTTATCAGATCGTTTTATGGCTACAAGAAGTCTCTAATCCCAAGCAACTACCTACAAAGAAGCTACAGATCAAGTCCCACTAGCAAAAATTACTCAGCTACAGCAACCGGCTCTGAAGAAACCACAGTCCATCCACCAGTAGAAGAAAAACAAGGAGGGAAGGTGAATTATTTGTATAGATGACCACCCAGCCCTTCTCATGTTCTCCACCATTGATACCCGCGTACAGCTAACACGCAAGCAAACGAGGGTAGTTCAGATATATGCTCAGTCGACACTAAATATGCTTGTTCCTTAGACACTTTTCATCCCCAGGATGTCTCAACATCTGAGCACAGTAATTCCCTAGTGATTAACTTCTTTATTTACTTAAAAAGAGTAGCGAGGTTTTCCACACGCGCGACTGTCACTCAGCATCTCTCACCGACAGCGAGACGATCCAGGGATGACGTGTGACAAACGCTCTGCGCCGATGGTGGATGTCACCTCCAAAGGGAGGTATCCCCCGACCGGGGCACTTGGCTGGGGGGGTCTTGCAATCACTGCCTGCAGAAACAGCCCCCAGATAAACGATACTCAGTGTCTGGGCTCTTCCCCTCCCTCCAAATACACACCAAAAAATGCAAGAGCATTAGCCAAAGTGCATTAGACGCAGCCCACGGGCACGCGGGAAGGATGGGACACAAACCCGTGATGGTGATACGCAGCAAACCCCCAGAGCATCCCTCTGAGACAACCCTCCATGGACTCCCCAGGAAAGCAACCGCTGACAGCCAACGTGAGAGGCAGCTCAGCGCAGAAGGGGAAAAAAAAAAACATCTTTAAAGGCTGATAGAAATGCCACAGAGGCAATGGTAAAGCTTTGCAGCTGGTTTCCCTGCCTTCCCAGAGGGTGGCCAGGGCTTCTCCTAGAGAGAAAGAGGAGAAATGAGAAATGCTCCTGCTTAAAATGAATAAAATATGTCACTCCTGATCTTGTAGCTATTAAATCACTGGCTATATAAGTACTTAATTATGTAGCAGCAAAAGAGAAGGGGGGGAAGATGGTATTTTTCCTCCTGAAAACTTCAATTTGCTACCTCAAGAAAATAATTACTCGATTCAAACATTAAATAATTGAGACATTCATTAGTAGTCCTATTGTATGATTAGCACAAGGAAGGTACCATTTAAAGACTGAGGAATTGATTCACCAGGGAACACGAAAGCCAGCCTTAATGGGCTAAAGGGGAGCACGGCTCCGAAGGCTGGCCGGCTCAGCCGAGGGCAGATGCAGGTTGCCACCACGCCGGGCTGGCTGCACCCACCGGGACCTTCCCACGCGGTGGTCCACGGAGCACGGCTGGGGCTGGCCGTGCCTCCAACCCAGAGCATCCCCAAAGCTGCCAGCGCTGGATTCAGACCGGGTGCTGGACCCCTGGGGTGGAACGGGTGTTTGCAGCCTGATGCAAAGCCCAGCCGGCTTCTGCCTCTGTCTATGCATACAAATATTCCCCGTGGCATGACCAGAGTCAGGATTTCTGTGCCTTAAGTATCTTTCAGTACTTAAAGACGGCAACAAACTTTTTAGCAGGGCCTGTTGCAACAGGACAAGGGGGAATGGTTTTAAACTAAAAGAGGGTAGATTTGGACTAGGTATAAGGAAGACATTTTTTACGCTGAGGGTGGTGAAACCCTGGTCCAGGTTGCCCAGAGAGGTGGTAGATGCCCCATCCCTGGGAACGTTCAAGGTCAGGTTGGACGGGGCTCTGAGCGACCTGATCTAGTTGAAGATGTCCCTGCCCCCGGCAGGGACTTGGACTAGATGACCTTTAAAGGTCCCTTCCAACCCAAACCATTCTATGAACCTCGTGCGAATTCACTGCTGCTGCAATAACCAGCTGCCAAATAATTCGATGCGGGAGATGGGAAGCAAGAACCCTTTATCCCTCTAGATGCAATCGAGTGATTTACAGTGTCTAAAAAAAAAAAAAAAAAAATCCTGTTGCAAACATGCTCCCGAGGTGGGGAGAAAGCCAAGCAGGGCAGACAGGGGACAGCAGCTCTCGTAAAAGAGAGAGGGCAAAGGCAACACCAAAGGGAAAGCAATTACAAGCAATTATTGGCAGAGGCTGCCATGTGGAAACACTCTCATTGTTTAAAATTTGACCCACTGCGAATATCTTTCTTAAAATGGTTATTGCCTTATCCTCTCAGATCTAAATAGCACTCTCCACACTCGGCTGCTCTAAGGAAGACAGAGCAGCTTTGAGCAGCGGCTGGTGAATGCAGAGGATTTGGGGTCGGTCGCTAGTTCCCTCCCGACCCACCTCGCGGGGTCCCAAGGCTAACTGGAGGTACATCACTGCCTGAAACGCAGGCAAAACATTCCTGCTCTATCCCACCCACTCCCTTGGCGGGTTCACGTCTGCACCACACAGCACAGCTTTCCTCCAGGCAGCATTTTTGGGGAAAAAACCACGGATAGGACAAGCATCCCTCAGCTCTTCCGACGGAGGAGACACGTGGGAAGGGGAGAGCACAGAGCAAGCTGAGCTGCTGCAAAAGCCCCGGACTGTATGAACAGTCAGCTGCGATCCTTCAGCCCTGTTTATTCCCCTTTAACAAGCAGGGAAAGCGGGGAGTTTGGAGTCCCAGACAAATCATTTATCCCCAATTTAAGTCTGGAGTTGAAAACTGCAAAGAGACAGCTTAGAACTGAGCGTTTTTATAACTTCGATCATGAGACTGCTTCTTTTATGAGCTGATACCTTGCAAATACATTTTTTTCCCTGGGAAAATGCCATTATATATACAAAGATGGGCTTTCCTAGCAAGGAAAAGGAGAGACTTGTCTTCAGTTCACTTTGACAAATTCAAAACCCCACCTTTCACCAAATATTCAGCTTCTTCCCAAGAACGTATAAGGCTCTTTAGGTGGAGCACAAGCTCCTGTGGCTGCCTTGGCAACCCGCCCCAAAGCTGCATCAATGTCATCTCCAGGCGATGCCACCGGCACGAGAGCAGCGAGATCTCCGTGCAATAAGGCGCCGTATTGAACCAAAATGGTTGCAGAACAAAAGTGGCCATGTTAATCTCGTCTCCATTAAAAAGCAATAATGGATCAAAGTTTGCCAAATAGAAAAGGACAAAATCAGCAGAGAATTACTTTAATTATTTCCTTCAAGCTTGGGGAAGAAAAAAAAAAAGGGTATTACAACCAAGAGCATACACGAAGAAAAATATAAAGAAAGTACTTGACAGTGCCCCTTTAATTAAACTGCTCTGAATATCATTAGCAATGGACCTTTGGAATTTAAAGCCAATTACAGTCTAAATACAAAAGTTACTTGCTCTCCAAGAAGCTTACGCAAGAGCTTTCAGAAGTGGGCTTGGTACATAGGGAACAGCTTTTCGTCTGTGAAGCACTTTTATGCAAGCTGGGCAACTCGGCACAGAGAGGCAAAAAAGAGGAGCAAGGGGATCCCCTGCAACTGTGGGTCCGAATACGCCCACCGTACCCTGCGATCCACACAGGGGTCATCAGCCAACAGATGATGGACCTTTAACCCAAGCTGGTGGAGCTTTTGACTTGCAGGGAAGTCATATAGGGTTGCTGAACAGCTAAATATTTGGATTATAGAGGCCAGCATCTTGGTTAGTGTCTAGCGCAGACTCGTGCCGTGCCACTTGGTGCTCCCAGGGCCCAAGGGTTCAACACCAGCTCAGGAGAAACTCAAGCCTCCAGAACAAGCTTCCCACCGCAGCGTTTCCAAATGAGACTCTGCACTGCTCACCAGCCCAAAAAGGTAAAGAAATCCTTTCCTTTGCTATTGCAACGCAAGCTGGCGAGCTCTGGCATCTCCAGGGATGCGGCTTTACTTACAGTAAGACCTGGGAGAGTGCAAAATAGTGGGACATGCCCTGGCTTCTCTGCATTACCAACGGGATAACAGAGAAAAAGAAGCAACCCTGGGGTCAAAGGCAGGCAGCCTGCCTGCTGTCACTGCTTTTTGCCTTTGAAGGGTCCCTGGGTTTCCATAAAGTTTAGATCAGACCCTGATTACGGTGCAGCAAAACTCTGCAGTTTCTCTTCTGGACAAAAGAATATGACTGCAATGACAGGGGATGGCGGCTGTTCGCATGGAAACAGCTCTCCCCATGCCAGCACAACAGGGCAAATCCTGCTGCCCTGGTGTTTCTGCTCTGCGGAGGGGTTTGGGGGCAATGAGTAAACAGACGGCATGTGGAACGGTTCGCCCCCAAAAGTCAGAGACCACAGGAGGGCCAGAGCCGTACCTCGGATAATCTGTGGTGTGCGTGGGGCTCATGGCAGCTCTGAAAATGAGAAAGAGGACCCCAGGTCCATGTATTAGGGGGTAGGGAGGGGACCAGGAGACAAAGACTTTATTCTTTGGTGCCCAAGGCTTCTTGTCATGAAAGCAAAACAATAATTAAGGATCAACAACCATTCTTCTTTTCTCTCACGCCTTTCATCTTTATGGAAAAATCCTACAGACATATTACAGAGTGTTTGACTTTCAAAGCAAAGCAGGGACACATCTCCCTGTCACAGCATTCGGTGGAACAGCAACAACGAACCCAACAGAAATATTCACTGCCATATGTTCCAGGAACCATTTCTGCAGCCGTTCACTCGTCTCATCGCCATGAAACCCTACAGGACTTTCCTGCAAGGGAAGCGGCAGTTGCGAATTAAACTGCAGACGTCACCCTGAGCACGGAAGGTGAGGCTCAGTATCTCCCGCGGAAAGACTCAGAAAGGGGAGAGCGATGGAGCACGCGGCAGGCACCCAGCTCTGGCCCTAGCTGTAACCCCAGCTCTTCCTACCCTTTTGGAAAACAGGCTTTCTAAGGAAGAATAATGATTGCTACAAGCTCCACACGTTTGTAGTTCTTGGTAAACAAACCAGAGCATGGAGAGGCTCTCGTGCACAACTTTTGCTCATGGAAAGCTACTCAAGTAAAACTCAAACGGGGACTAAAACCAAACAAAGCATCACCCCTATTATTAAAAGTACCCAGCGGTTTGGGAAGCCAAGGCTGGTACTTTCCTCATGATATTTAATATTAACAGTTCCATTTGATTTGTTTATTACCTAATTGCAGGGCAGCTGAATGTCTTGAGGGGCTTGAGGAGCATTGCTCCTCTCTATCACCTGGTTCATGCTTTGCCTCAGCTCTGGTCTCCAGCAGACGAAGCTGCTGCTGGCCTGGAGCTGCTCCGGGGAAGCAACAGCGACAGCAGTGGGTAACCCCAGGTTTCAAGGCTTGAAAAACCTTCTCCAGATAAGCTGAGTGGAAAATAAAGCCCCAACCTGGAAGATGGCTGGACCTAGGGGTGCCACAAGAGCCTTTGGAGCTGGAAGAACCAACTCATGATGGAAAACAGAATTGTTATTCCAAAGTTGCAGGCTTAATACTCTCAGAGCCTGAAACAGCAATCCAGAGGGGAATTAGAAGGGAACTGATGGCTGCCCCAGGCAATTTCTTCCATCCTTAGCTGGACTCCCAGAGGGGTAGCAGAAATGAGAGAAATGCAGCAAGAGGAGGAGGAGGATGGAGCCAACATCACTGCTTAGACACGATGACTGACTTTATCATCTTGCAGCTTCCAGCTTCCCTCCAGGACCCACCACAGGCCTCTTCTACCTACTTGAAGCACACTTTGCTCTTCTCAGTCCTAGAAAGGAGCAGAATCCCTGGATGGGAGAACGGTTGGGCTCCATTTCCAAATTGGTCCTGACTTGCTGCACAATATTGGGCTCTGCCTTGCTTTCCCCACGCGTAAGGGAGACCTCAGCAAATTGCTCCGAGACCCTCAGAAAAGAGCATCACAAATGCCGCTTTTAATAATTTAATCCTTGCAGTCCTGCAGCTATCCCACTCAAGGATCTCCCCATGGAGCCAGCCGAACATGTGTGCAAGACGACTGCAGAACACAGTTATTTTGAGAAGATGGATAGACAGGCAAAAAGACAGGGCTTGACAGCAAGCAGAACATTTCAAAGAATCTCAGCTGTTCAGTAGTCATCCATCATCCGCTGCAAACCCCAGCAAGCCAGGGCTGTGTAATCACAAGAAAGTATTTAACATCTGTGTTCACCTATATAGAGTCCTAAATCACATCTCTTGGGCTGGGGCCCTAAATCTGGCCCATTGCCATGGTAATGTCCCCAGGAACATCACCTTGAATTTAATATGCAGAGGGTGAAATGATGTTCTTCTCTAAAACACATATATGTACCTATTATGCACTTCAGATGCATTTCTGTATACACGTTCATCTCCAGGTACAAAGCATTGCACACACAAAAAAAAAGGTAAGTGCTGGAATGAACACGTCAAGCTTTGCTGATGGGGAAACCAAGGCAGGCTAAGAGCAAAGCGACCTGCCTGGTGTCCCGAGACTGAAAACCATGGCTTATATCCACAGTCTGGCCACCTAGTCGGTAGATCACGCTGCTTTGTTTTCCCCTCTGACCCCAGCCAGGAAAGTAATTTAATTTTTTTTTTTTAAAACACAGGCTGAACAGACACATTTTTTGGTGGACCCCACTGGCAGCAGTGATTAAGTGCTCTTCCCTCCCAGGGCTGCAGACAGCACAGAGCAAAGCCCCACAATGCTGATGAGCAAAGAAAGACCCGGGGTTTGTTCTCTCTCTCCATCTAACAAAGCACAGGATCACTTGAGGATGTTTGTTGGTTTAAATCAATACAGAAAGAAAATGGTTATGTCTGTTCCCTTCCAAGAGGGGAAAACATCCATCCCCTTTCTGCTAAGTCAAAGGAGTGAGATGGAGAGTGAACTCCTCAAGGGAAGAACCACATTTCCAAATTCCTGAGTCTACCTCCAAAATAATGGGCAAAGTAATGAAAAATACTCTTTTTTTTTCTTTTTCTCTCACTGCAGCAGCACTTACCGTCTCCCAACCTGCAATTTCCCAAGTAACATCCAGGAGAAATCACTAGTGGGGCCATCCTCACCCCAGCCCTGACGGGATCCCCGTGTGCCGGGTGGGTCCAGACAGCCTCTGCTCTGGGCAGCTCAACAAGGGCACATAAAGTGACTTTGGCAGTGATGAGCTGGGGATCCCTTCACTCCTTCGTTCCCTTCCCCTTCTATCTTTACAACCACCATCCAAAGCCAGCTTGTTGCCTAAAGCTCCCCAAAAAGAGCACGGGGCTGGTGAGCATGGCTGGGGGAGAAGCCCTGGGACCGTGCTGGGGGAAGCAGCAGTCCCTGCACGAGGGAGCGAGGCAAGAAGCCACCTGCAAAACCACCCCGCAAAGCCCCTGGCCTCTTTCTGCCACCAAACAAGCCCTCACCTACCAGCAGAGCCTTCGGTGGGACAAACCCATGTCCGGCAGGTGACCCCCAGCCCTGCCACCCACGCTATCTGGATGCACAGAGATGTTTCGGCACCCATGCAAACCCTCCGGCCCCGCTCCGTGAAAAGAGAAGGCTGCAACGTCGGCTTTAAGGAATGAACTGGAAGGGAACAGAAGGGCCTGGCAGGCAGGCAAGGGTTTGGGCTTTGCAATCTGGATAATCCATCTGAAACTCAGAAAGCAGCTAGGAGAATGGAAGGAGGAAGGGAGAAAATGTAATGAATACAATAAAAAGGAGCACAGATCTACCTGCAGCCGTTCCAAGCAGCAGTTTTACCTCCAGTGCTCCAACCTGCAAGCTTCCCTAGTAACTAGTAGTATGTTCCTGGGAGCCAAGGGATAGTTAGGCTATTTGGGTAATCACATCCAAACACACAACCTGCCCACGGGCACTGGAAAGGCGTCAGGCCAAGGGAAACCTGCCTGGGATTTTAATCCTGCTTTGGTGCTCCCTTTCAGGGCAGGAATCTGCAGAGCCATGCTCCAGGGACCAACCCCACTAACCTGCCATTCCCCCAGCTCCTGCACCCCAAAAACCCTGCTTTCAATAGCAGCCCTCCCTTGCTGGCCAAGGAGGGAAGGGAAGGAAAGCACAGAGGGAGGGGAAGGGAAGGGGCATGTCTGGAAGGAGAGATGGACAGCAAGGGAGAGGTAGCAGGAGAGCTGCTAACAGATCCCCGCGTCTCATTTAAAGAGGATGAATCTGCAGCGCAGGCATGGCATCAAAATAGAGAAAAAGCACATCGGCGCAAGAAATCTCTAACAGATGGGACTGTGAGCCTACAGAGATGACAGGGATGGAAGCTGGTAAATGCACGTACAGCAAAACCTTGGCTCTCCTGCTCTTCTTCCCGGTACAAGAAACTTAGAACGAATATTAGATGCATTGCTTTTCTAAACACCTTTCCCAGGAGTTAAACACAGCGGAGGCTGAAGGAATTCAGAGCAATTTCCCACACTGTCAAGGCTCCAAACAGCGCACTTAAAATGGACACCCCAGCTGGAATTTACTGTCTGAGGAGACAGCACAATTACCTGTCTTTGTCTTCGTCCTCTGCTGCAGAGAGGAGGAGGAAGGAGAAGGTGAAGCAGCCAGCTCCTCGGGGTGCCTGAATGCCTCTGAGGTGGGATCTCAAAGCCGGGGCAAAGGCTGCTTTAGCTGATGCTGTTCAGCTTGAAAATAGGGGCCACCCGAGGCATCGGGATACAGAAGCCCGACAGCGCTGGAAGCTTTCCATCAGTCCAAAAAACCGTATTTTTTAGGGGCATTATTAAATTAACAAAAGCCATTGCCTCCCTTCGTGCCTTACACACACAGATGCTCCGGCTCCCACCCAAGTTCAGGATAAAAAGCCCAGCGCTGTGCTGCAGCTCGAGAGGAGGTTGGCAGAGGACTCCAGGACTCACAGATATACTCGAGTGCAAGTTAGTTGGACGCTCTCTCCCTTTCCCATTAGCGCAGCGGCACGGCAAACCTCTCTGGGCGTAGTAAAACTGCGGCGAAAGCTGCTAAGTCGCATTCATCCAAAAATTAGGGCTCAGAACGGCACTTGGTATCCATCCCAGCAGGTATAACCCACCCAACGCAAGCCAAAGGACGGGCTCTGCGCTCCGCGGGGGGCTGCTGCTATTAAAAAGAGAAGATGCCTTGAACCAGGCGATAGCAATAACTCAACTGAGGCTTAAAAGCAAGTCTGGTGGCAGAGCCGGGGCTGGAAAAGCAGAGTTTCTCCTCCCAGCCCACCAAGCTAGCAAGGCACGACGTGCTCCCTTTGTACTTTTAAAGGAGGAGGTGATAGGAGAGCCCAGACTTAAGAGGGGAAAGCCTGGCAGTGCAAAACGGCGTTTAAAATGTGATAATTAAGTGAGCATCTTTTGAAGATGCCTGCAAGGGGTGCTTCCCAACACACCAAGGTTAGGTAGCTATCAGAAATGGTTTTGTTTTCCCTGCAAGATGGGCCTGTTAAGCTGTAGGCGTCTCCTCTACCGAAAAGATAACTGAGATCCTCAGATCGCAGTATATTCAAGTTCACAATTAATTTAGATAACTCCAGACAAGCTGGGTTATTAGAAAAAAAAATTAGGAGAAATCTGGAGATTAAGACTTATAAATCTGCAGGCATAAGGGAGAATTGGATTCTTTCTTACACAGATGTAAAATCAAGTCTTTTTTATATGATTCAATTATAGATTGATGGGAAGGCTCAGAAACATGGATTAATGATCTTTTCTTAAGGAAAAATTATATAAGAAAAAATAAAAAGAGAGTCATATAACACAAAGAATTACTACTCCCCAAACCATGATTAAGGTTTAGTAGGTTACGTTCAGAACAGCGTAAAAGGGAATTGGTGGATTCCCAACCACATTAAGCGAGTATAAACGGAGATAAAGGAAGCAGCATGGTACAGTAAATTATCGGCCCTGCAACATGGCAAAGGTGGGGGAAGCGCATCTGCAGGTGCAGGGGACCGACGACGAGCCGGCAATTTCACATCAAGGAGGAGGACACAGTTTAAGAGACCCTGGAGCCTTCCAAAACATCTAAGAGAGTTTTACAGACATGGGGCAATTGCATTGACGGCAATGGAGCTGGGCTCCATCGATTTACACCTGCCGGGGAGGGGGATATCAGCTTTTTCTAGCAAAGGGAAAATTGTTCGGACGGGGTCTGAATGGTAGGGACACAGCACAAAATAGTCCTGACATTAATACCCCGAAGCACCTTGCTCAGTCCAGCTGCCTTCATACTTCATCCCAGCATTAACTATTTGAAAATGCTCTTCCCACGCCAAAAAAAGCCACTCCAGCCCGTTCCCTTGCACTTCTGATACTTTAGTCCCCAGCCCTTAAAAAAAAACAAACCAAACACAAAAAAAGATAACACCACAGGGTTAACACAAAAATAAGCATCTTCAAAAGCCGCAAGGCGCTCAGATACTATGGTAATAGGGGGCATCCGAGTACCTTAGATAATCTGGCTCCAAGTGAATATTTCTCTAACGCTAAGTCCAAGCCCTACTCAGCGTGAATTAGCAGCCAAGCACATTGTTAGGGACGCTATTGTTTATTGCTTTGTCCAAAAAGAAAGCACTATCTAGGTCACTCATTACAGGGGAGAGCTGTGTATGAGAATGCAGCCTGGGTACCCTGTGCGCTATGGAAATGAAGGCAATAAATGCGAGAAGAATAGCGGCAAAGGAGGTGAGATGTGCTAGCGAGCAGCTCTAGAAGGATTGCATTGAAGGGGGAAGG
Source organism: Pelecanoides urinatrix (assembly GCA_013400755.1). NCBI lineage: Eukaryota > Metazoa > Chordata > Aves > Procellariiformes > Procellariidae > Pelecanoides > Pelecanoides urinatrix. Next base: position 965,832 of record VZTQ01012108.1, on the reverse strand, counting down.
CGGCATAGCCGGAGCTCCTGCGCCGCGACACCGAAATCTAATTCACACCTCTTTGCTGACTGCCCTTTCGGTTCACAAGCACAGGGGAAAAAGCAGAGAGGACACTGGGGCTTATTTTTAAAGCTCGCCTCTGAGGGTGAAAAAAAATCCTCCTCAGCTGGGAAATGGGAATTTGCAACAAAATAAATAAAAGTATAGCTAAATAAATAAAGGGTCCATAGCCGATTCTCATGTTTGGCATGGGGCCGGGGCTCTGCGCAAAGCAATTAAAAGGAAAATGGATGCCAGCGGGAAAAAGAACTTCCCCCTCTTCAGAAAGATGTCTTTCTGATGAGACAAAACCTTTACTTCCCTCAGTATGGAGCAGAGTTAAAGGCCAAGGCAGTATTTAAGCATGCAATTAATTTCCAGTCATTTCGGAAGGCGGTGATCAGTTAACATTTCGACAGCAGCAATGTAACACAACATGTGCCTTGAGGACCAGGCGGGGACAGAGGTGCTACCCGGGCACCCCGGAACACGGAGTTAAAGCCAGAGCTCTGCAAAGGTGGAGGAGGAGAGCTACGAGAGGAACTTCAGCAGGGTTTTCTATCGAGTTCTGGGGTTTTGGTTTGGTTTTTTTTTTCCCCTTCCTATACTGTTATCCACAGACATTGCTAACGGCAACTCTTTTGTCTTCAATCCCAAGGGAGTTTGCTCTAGCACTTTCCCCCCGCCCGATCGCCCATGCAGCCTACTGCTCTCCACCCCTACTTCCATTAATTGATTTGTATGGATCCTCTTGTCAAAGAAAATTGCTTGAGAAGTCCAAGCCCTGAAGACAGTCACAAATTTGAGAAGCCAAAGATTTCGTGAAATGGCAACCACCACTGGGAGTCAGGAAATGTTATTGCTTTGCCTCTTTGTTTGAAAATTAAGGGTCTTGGGTTAAATCAAAGTTTCTCTTTCCTTCTAATAAGACAGCCCAGACCATACGACTGACTGCTGAGACACCGACTCCTCGCTGGCTTTAGATTACTCAAGTGCTCAGAATTTAATCTCAAATGGCTGTTATTGCATTTTTGCTTGGACTAGCTGGCTGATGGACGCAGTAAGAGAAGCCAGCCCCCGTGCACCCTCCCGGCTTCTGGATTTTGAAAACCTGCTGCTACACGATGGTTTTGCAGGAGCTTTTGCTCCAAAGCCTTCTAGGAGGGAATAAGCATGGCCCAGGAGGAAAGAAAACACTGATTATAATTTGTTCAAGACAGGGCTGCTTCTCCGTACACTGCTTCTTCCACACAAAGGTATTAATTGTAAGCAACAGCAAGGAACTGTGCAAGAAGTGATCCCTCCAGATGTGTTTAAGCTCACGGCGAGGCAAGGCAATTCTCCAATGTACACACGTATCTCGGAAGGGTAAATGTTTCCCAGCTTCTGCCGGCGTCTTCATGTCATTTACACAGCACCGTCAATCACTGCTCTCCCAAGAAGGGGAGCAGTGTAAACTCATGTTTAATGCCAGATTTACACACATTTCTATTCGCCAGTAAATGAGACTATTACGTATGTTGTGTCAATTGATTTTTAGTCTTCCCTTTGCGCACGTTTGCACAGGGGAAGTGCAAAGGAATGCAGGCACTTAAAATTGGTCCTGGCTCCTGGTCTCTATGCATCACCCCATCAAGAGGCACATCCTGACCTTTACTTTGTGGCATTAGATTTCTCCTGGCCATGGACCTTCTCAACTTTATCAGCTGATCCCATCTCCGCTATACAAACTTTTCTCCCTGACGAGTTCCCCGCCTCAGAGGGGGATGCATCTGTGTCCTGTGTTTCACGTACAGACCAAAACCCAGAATTTGCCCCAAACTTTTCCTATGTGCATACCGGGCGTAAGCCCTCACTAGTTGCACTTTGCTGAGGGCAGATGCTCGCTGGCCGGCACGACCAGGGTGCAGGATGCTGTTCCCCCTGCAACGGCACCAACATTCAGCTGACTAGTTGATTCACCATCCTTTTAAGAAAGTCCTTCTCATTGCATCTTGCCAAAATAAAGTAACTTTCCTCGCTGAAATTATCCTTTGTAAATACCCCCCAAGGAGTTAGCAATTCCTTTCTCCAAGATGACTCATCCTCCTACACAACGGACCATGAAAAGAGCAATCACGCCGGCGTGACAGCCTGCTGCTGCGCTCCCCTCTCCAGATCAGCCCCCGAGAGCAGCGATGGGCATCGCTCTACCTGCTCCCCACAGCGTCATCCACGCACCGTGCCCACACCGCTCGTGTCCCCACCTTTGAGCAAGCTCCTTCTAAGGTTGCCTCTACACGGCGCGGGGCTCAAGCGGTGCCCTGAGATGCCACCCGGACACAGCAGATGATCTGCAGCGTTTTGCTCCTATGACTTGGGTGCTTCGCCTTCATCAAAATGCACAGCAGCACCTTCCAAGGCCGGAGAAAAGGCAGATGATCCTTTCAGGGGTAGCTTTTCATGTTCGTTCCCCCCACCCCCCTACAGCCAAGCAGAGCCTTCTCTCCATAATTAACTGCTCCAGCCTGCGTGTTGGCTGAGCTCCACCAGCAACGAGGCAGAGGCAACAATCTCCGAGAGCAAAGCCCGGAATTTCGGCGGAGCCAGTGCTCCGCACCACCCAGGCCACACCATAAAAAAGCCAGACCGCAGATGCAAGAGGCAGCAGAACCATTCAAACCAGCCACGGGCAGTTTAACAGAAACAGAGCTTCAATCCAACATTAATTTGCAGCATCCTGGGCTGAACACTTCAGATAAGCGGCGCCGGAGCCAGAGAGATGACAGAGAAGAGCTCGTGTCTGTGGCACATCCGTGCGTGCACACAACACCCTGCCTGTGGTCTGCTGTTCAGCTGCTGACGACCTGTAAAACATAATAGCAGCACGCCGAGGTGTCTTCGCAGGCAGACCTCTTCTCCAAATCCCCAGGAACACTTTTTTCCCTCCCTGCAGGGCTTAAAGCCTCATCCTGCTCCAGTTATTCTGAAAGGGAATTTAGTGCCTCGCCATAAATTACAGGAGCGTTGGACATAAGCATCATTTGTGCACAAATCACTGTTCCCTAGAACAAAGCAAGTATCAGCCTCCTGAAAAAGCACTTTTTAGTAGGATTGGCAAATGAATAAAGCCTCCCAGTGAATACCAACGTGCTGATGAAAAAGTCCTACTGATTTTAATAGAAAATGATCATTTTCCTATAGGATTTTTTGAACCATCTTGTTGAATTTAATGGAGATTTTCTATTCTAGTCCACAATTATGCAAGAGTTAAAACACCCCCAGAGACGAGGAGATTATCTATTACATTCTATAGGACTGCAGAGTAATTTCCATAGAATCCTGTTATGTTTCTATAGAGCCTGACAAATTTAATCCCTATTGAACTTTACAGGGACTTTTCCGTAAGGGACAAATAGACACTGATATCTGTTAGCTGCAAAATCAGTAATACTCAGAAAATAGAGGCCTTACACACCACTGCTGTACTCAAAATGGTCGAAAGATGTCTTGAACAAGCAGCTTAATGGGGAAAATACATTAAAATGGTGTCACATGGCTGCATTAGTACAGTTGTGTTGCAACTTTTTTTTTTTTTATACACAATGTCATTTATACAACCAACGCTTTACAAATTGCATTTGCTACCGATATGCACTTGATCTCATCATCCCATGCTGGGACTTTCCTGTATCAGCACAGAAAGGGTAAGAGCAATCTAAATCAAGGGAGAAAATGCCAGTTTAAAGCGTGGAGCTGGCGATGTATCTGTGCACATTCCTCTGCCCTAGTGTTACTAATAAATGGATCGACTCCCAAATCTCTCTCCCATTGAACTCTACTGCAGAGCTGGAAGAAGGGCTGCACTTCTCTTTCATGCACAGTACTAGAGAACAAAAACCATTCAGCTGAGCTATCTGGAGACTGAATTCTTTTAAATTTAACCATAAGGTAGTTGTAACAAGGAACAAAACAAGCAGGGACAGCCTAAGGTTTCCTATGCCAAGACGCCAATTTGTCCTAGACTGGTTCAAGGAACAAATTAAAAGAACACAAGAGCCCCCATGGGTCTTTTCCCACTTCTTCTTATGCAAGCTGGCATCAAACACGATATATGCTTGCAATACAGCTGTATCAGTATCACCTACCCATCCCTTATAGCCAGTTACTCCTCAAGAGCCCACGACTCACTTCAAGAGGTCCTTCAGGAGGTCCCAGTTTTGGATACAACACCTCTGGGGAGTTGCTCCTGTTCTTGCCTAGCCATTCCCACACACCCTAAATACCTTTTCGGAGGCTGTGGGTGCTTTAAGCTCATCCTGGATAAAACAGAGCTTAAATGCCCCTAAGCCAGGCTGAACCCCCTGCTTTGTGACAAAGGTCTACCTAAAGAAATATCAATCACTGCAGTGACTGTAGTAAGCCTTTGTAATAACATCATAGCAATAATAATAGTATAGTAATAGCCAAATTAACCTTCAAATTATACACCTGACAGGGAAAAGTACCCTAAATCAGTGGAAAAGGCCTCTTAGAGAGGGAGGGCACCAGCAATACAGACCTAACACCCCTGGTAAGCGTGCGGCAGCGGTGGAGCTGAGGAGACCAGGCCAAAACTGGGCACCCAGAGCCACACGCTTGAGGACACTGCAGACATACCCATGGCAACAAGAAGAACAAGCACCTCCATATGTCTCCCCAACTGCATTTCCTTTGCAAAGAAAAGGACAACGTGGTATCTGAGCACAGCAGTAAAAAAATATGGCTTTAATATTTTATCATTTGCCAAATGCTGGCGGGGTGTGGACGGTGGGTGCAGGGAAGGCTGTGGGTTGGTTTTGCTTTTTTCCTTCTTCTAAGCTAAGGAATGAAGTCCTTAGTGACGACAGGACAAGTCTTTTTGCTAGTTAATGCCCTGAGCCCCCTTCAAAGCGAGCGCAGACCATGAAGGAGATGCATGGCAAGAATCAATATACCTGTGTCTGGGTACGTCTCAAACCCACGCTGCTGCCCTCGCCTCTTCGCACACGCACTTTAATCAAACCGTGTTTCTGGAAACCAAACCCAGACGCAACAAACACTAATAAAGACGCCTGATGTCCTTTTTAAGGCCGCATTACAGAGTATGCGCTATCCACAAAGAGAAAGCCTCACTGACTCTTCAATCCTAAGCGTTGTAAGATGGAAAAGTGGGAGAAGTGAGGGAGGCTCGTATTCCTAATACCCAAAAGGAAGCAATATGACACAGCCTTTGATCCAAGCGGGCAGCTGTGGGTTTTCACACACACAGCTCACGGGGAGAAGTAAAAAGACACTATGGAGAACGAAGAACAAGCCAAGCAGGTACCAGACCTCAGCACTTTTAAAATAGAGATTCAAAGGCAACGCTCTAAAGAAGCGTTTAGGAGTAAAACAACAGGGTGGGATCTTCAAAAGGGCTCCACTTGGGTCTGAGCCGGCTCCCATCAACCCCACGGGTAAAACCCCCACTGACACCGTGGTCAGAGAAGCCCTTCTGCAGATCCCATCAGGACGCACAGCCCATAAACCCAAATCTGCACACAAACACTACCTGCATCAAACACAGGCAGCTAAAATGCTTTCAAGGCTGGATGATAGGTACACCCATGGGCCGGACAGAGGATTTGTCCAGAGACGGACTTTAGGAAAGCCTGGGAACTACATCCATCTGGATGGACCAAACCTCGGACACCCTGTCACCAAGTGGACACATCTCTCCTAAAGAAAAGGGTGGAGAAAATCTACCTGGCAACGGCTTTCCATGCAAAGCATGGAAGAAATGCTCTTGTCTCTGAAAGGTGGGGAATATCTCCTGGGACGCAAGCCATCCAAGGTTAATAGAAACAGATGGTTACACAAAAGGACATGCTTATTCCCTACTAACCCGCTAGAAAGCCAGGCTTAACCTACTGACCTCCTTCCAGCCATGCATAAAATTAGGCAGCCATGCCTAAAATTTCACAGTATAAAATAAAGGTGATAAAAATAATCACTATGATTATAACTGCGTACCCAAGTGCTAGGTGGATAGTGCAGCTCAGGAAAGGCAGAAGCAACGGTAAGAGGGATGGGTGCCCATTAACTCCTGCACCAGAGCTCCTGACAGCCAAGCTGTCGTCCAACCTTCACTTCTCATGTCCTTACACCACAAAACCTGGTCGTGGCAAGGGAGGGGGCATCCCCTCTCGTGAGCTGACGTGCCACCAGCAGCACAGCGGGATGGCACAATGACACAGAGCAGCTCGTCAGGGCATTTTAACGAGGGGCCCCGTGCTGGGTAAGATCCCGACACCCCAACAGCACACTCCCAGCAACTCTGTATCTATAAGAACCTCCTTGCAATATTTCATCCAACACAAAATGAAGCATGGAGACTTTGCAGCACAGGGCAAGGGTGCTTTGAAGCACCGTGCTGCAAATACCCAGCGCTCAGTGTAATTTCAGGAAGGTCCATACAAGAGAGAAGGTGCTGTCAGCAGAATTTGGCTCTGTTAATAATATCGTGACACTGATGTGATAGTAGCCTAAGAAAAAGCTTTCCAAAATGATGGCTGCTCTAACCCAACACCCAGCTGGCCGCTCCACGATCCGCTGCTGCACCAGAACATCATCGTAAGGGAAAGTTTGGCGCAAGCTTCAGCAAGAGAAAGCTTTGCTTTGCTTTAATTCCTCCCTCCCCCACGGGTCTGCCCAGGGCCGTGGCGGTACGGAGGCTCAGCATCACTGGGACGGTGATTTGCAGTCTGCTCAGACACAGCTGTAGATCACTTGGGAGAATGAACCTACAGTTTTATAAACTATTTATTAGCCCTGTCCTGTAGCGCTACATCAATATGGCCATCGGTGAAGCAAGGCAGGAGCTATAAAAATACCATCTATCCAAAATAAGCTTCATAAAATCAAACAGAGGCCAGTACCGCCTAGGATGGGATTGTGGCTTGACATATAAAGGGCCTCTCAATCTTTGAGATAGACCATTAAAATCCTCAAGCCCTTTTGGTTCACAGAAGTCTAAAACAAAAGGGGAAAAATAATGACACCTTTTCTGGCGGAGCAGGAGAAGGCAGCGCGGTAGTCGTGCAGTATCATTTGTTTCCACAAAAGTCACATCACTCCCTTCCCCCAGCAAGACAGTTACCAGCCCCCCCCCTAAAAAAAAAGAAAAGTAAAGTAAATAAAACAAAAGCTTCTTTGCCTCTGCCTTCCCCACCCACCAGCTGCTTTTCCACAGGCAAAAAGTTTCTCCTCCCTCTGCCAGCAGTGATGAATTCTGCTCGGCTCAGGAGAGGCGGTGCCGAGGGCGGCAGCGGGGGAAAGGCACGGCTGGAGCACACCGATATCCCGGCCGGCGCTCCCCTCCGCTTCCCCGAGGCAGCGGGGTAAGGCAGAAGGCAGGTCAATACATTGTCAGAGATGATGATTAACATTTCCAGCCAGTGCTCCCTCAAACCGCCTCTAAAACACGTCTTAATAAACTGCATTGCAAATAGCCTTGTATTTCTACCTCGCTGCATCTGCCAGGGCGAGATAATACGTCGACCTGAGAAAAAGCGACATGCGGGGAATGAGCCGCCGCGAGTTACACGACTCGGCCAAACCTTGCTCAGCACGTCGCTCCCGGCACCGGGCAGCTCGCGCCGGCGGCAGCCGGGATGCGGGCATCTCGCCCAGGTTGTCCGGGGCTCCGTACGAAACGAGGCGTGCGCTTCGAGCAAAGAAAATATCAGCTCCCCTGGGGTTTGGGGCTAAAAGGGTTTGAGGGAGAAAACCGCTCTGAACTGCTATTGACTGTAAAAATCACCGTACAATGGAAATTTTTGAAAGCTACGCACGTGATAGTTGTTTTTGCAGAGGCAGGCACTATGCTTTAAAAGGTCAGAGGGAGGTGAGAGCAAGTTTAAGCATCGTTTTCCTGGAAACACGGCTCTGAAGCTTTGCAAAACTTCACTCATCGCCTCCCCTGGGGAGCCCCCCCCAGCCCAGCTCAATCACACCCACCCCGGCTTTGGCGTGGACAAATCCCCTGCGTTTTTCTATGATGGCAACAGGCTCCGAGACAGTTTGCAGCGTTGCTAAAAAAACTTGGCTGGATCAAGCACAGCGCGTCTCAGCATCACCTTTCTGGGGGATTTTGAACCTCCACTTTCCCGCATCGCGATGTTCAACCCCGCGCAGAAGACGGACAGGGCTGCCAATCCAAATCACAACTCAACTCCTCAAAGCAGTGAACTGTAAATGAAGCTCGCACACCTTCACGCCCTTCCCCTGCAGCATCAGCCCGCTTCAGTCACGTCAGGAGAGAGAAAAAACAGCTTGGATTGGACTCGGAGGGGGAAAAAGGAAATAAAAAGATTTAGGTTTACCTGCCAAGGATGTTTTACATCCCCCATTCTGGACCTTCAAGTACTTCAACATTAAGCAAATGCCACTTACCTATGAGGAAAAAGAAGAAATAAAAACAAAAGTTAAAGTTCACCAAGTATTATAACACTATGCATTTTAAAAGCAATGGAATTCGTAATTCACTTTTAGACCAGAGGAAACACAAAGGGAAAAACTCAAGTTTTAAATACACTTGGTAAAGGTCAGCTTGAGTGGCACATGATTAGAGAGGCCATCCTGCGGGCTGTTTTTCTTATTTCTCAGTCTCATTTAGCTGCTTTTTCCCACCCCGCTATCCAGGCCCGCAGAACAGGAGGATGCCATTTCAGAGGCAAGAGCCACCTCTCCCCATCGCAAAACTTAAATCACAGAGATCTGCTTCCTGCTTTTTTCCGTACATAGCTTTTTTTTTTCCAAACAGCGATATTGCACAACCTAGGCCAAGGCGTAACGTGCTTTCCACCTCTGCAGTCCCGAAGAGGCAGCTCCATCCAGTATTTCCAACACCAGCCCTGGTGCTCCGCTCCCTGGGAAGCAACTGCTCGACCTGCCCCACAGCCGCCAGCGGGATCCGTGTTTCCCCAAGCTCCAGCAATTCATCCTCCTGATGGGGATGTCCTACCCGAGGTCCAGCCCACCGGCCAAGACCACGGGACAAACGCAACAAGCTATTCGTCCTTTGCTTCAAAGAAGTCAAAGGCCAGTTTTGACCTTCTCTAGGACAAAGCGAAATTCCATCCTTGCCCAATCCCATCAGAAAATCTGCTTCATAGATATTAAGATGTGATAAATATTAGAATAGAATATATATATAAAATAGATATTAAGATATCCCTTCTAGCAAGGTGGGAAGCCCTTCCTTTTTTTCCCCAGGCATCTGGGAACACGAAAAACTGAGCGAGACGGCGGCTGTACCCATCCGGCTGTTGCTCCATAGGCTGTTGTAGGAATTGAGGATGACGTGACGGGGCATGTCTCGCTAATGCACGACTGCCTGTACTCTAAATTACTTAAAGGGTGCCTGGGGCTACGGACAGTTGCTGCTAAAAGAGACAATTGAATAAATAAATGGAAAGTAACGGGGAGGGAAGGGATGCAACGGGAGAGCGATTGGCAGAGTTGTGTGCCAAGGTGTTAAAAAAAACTCCCACAGAGCTGCCTAAACCTCTTCTGAGACTCCACTGCTACGTGTTTCAGATGCTGAGAAGATTGAACTAATAAAAAAGAAATGAGAGAACTGTCACTGCAGATTACATGGTATTTATTCCAAAATCTGCTCATTATAGAAATTTGCAAGACAAATGGGATTTTAGCAGGAAATGGCAGCTTTTCCTTAAGTGCATAACGAGGAGCAGAATTGGTTGGGAGCTGAATCTTTCTCTCCCTTTTTAGCTACTCCGGCTCCAAGTCTTACCAACCACCCGAGAAATACTCGCAANTACCTATGAGGAAAAAGAAGAAATAAAAACAAAAGTTAAAGTTCACCAAGTATTATAACACTATGCATTTTAAAAGCAATGGAATTCGTAATTCACTTTTAGACCAGAGGAAACACAAAGGGAAAAACTCAAGTTTTAAATACACTTGGTAAAGGTCAGCTTGAGTGGCACATGATTAGAGAGGCCATCCTGCGGGCTGTTTTTCTTATTTCTCACAGTCTCATTTAGCTGCTTTTTCCCACCCCGCTATCCAGGCCCGCAGAACAGGAGGATGCCATTTCAGAGGCAAGAGCCACCTCTCCCCATCACAAAACTTAAATCAACAGAGACCTGCTTCCTGCTTTTTTCCGTACATAGCTTTTTTTTTTTCCAAACAGCGATATTGCACAATCTAGGCCAAGGCGTAACGTGCTTTCCACCTCTGCAGTCCCGAAGAGGCAGCTCCATCCAGTATTTCCAACACCAGCCCTGGTGCTCCGCTCCCTGGGAAGCAACTGCTCGACCTGCCCCACAGCCACCAGTGGGATCCGTGTTTCCCAAGCTCCAGCAATTCATCCTCCTGATGGGGATGTCCTACCCGAGGTCCAGCCCACCGGCCAAGACCACGGGACAAACGCAACAAGCTATTCGTCCTTTGCTTCAAAGAAGTCAAAGGCCAGTTTTGACCTTCTCTAGGACAAAGCGAAATTCCATCCTTGCCCAATCCCATCAGAAAATCTGCTTCATAGATATTAAGATGTGATAAATATTAGAATAGAATATATATATAAAATAGATATTAAGATATCCCTTCTAGCAAGGTGGGAAGCCCTTCCTTTTTTTCCCCAGGCATCCAGGAACATGAAAAACTGAGCGAGACGGCGGCTGTACCCGTCCGGCTGTTGCTCCATAGGCTGTTGTAGGAATTGAGGATGACGTGACGGGGCATGTCTCGCTAATGCACGACTGCCTGTACTCTAAATTACTTAAAGGGTGCCTGGGGCTACGGACAGTTGCTGCTAAAAGAGACAATTGAATAAATAAATGGAAAGTAACGGGGAGGGAAGGGATGCAACGGGAGAGCGATTGGCAGAGTTGTGTGCCAAGGTGTTAAAAAAAACTCCCACAGAGCTGCCTAAACCTCTTCTGAGACTCCACTGCTACGTGTTTCAGATGCTGAGAAGATTGAACTAATAAAAAAGAAATGAGAGAACTGTCACTGCAGATTACATGGTATTTATTCCAAAATCTGCTCATTATAGAAATTTGCAAGACAAATGGGATTTTAGCAGGAAATGGCAGCTTTTCCTTAAGTGCATAACGAGGAGCAGAATTGGTTGGGAGCTGAATCTTTCTCTCCCTTTTTAGCTACTCCGGCTCCAAGTCTTACCAACCACCCGAGAAATACTCGCAAAGCTGAAAAAAAAACATTTTTTTAAACATTCTCCACCAGCCTCTTCATAATCCTATAAGAAACTACGATTAAGAAATATTTGAAGCAAGAAAAGCTCATTTGGCCTAGAGAGTTTCTAGGTGGCAAGAGCTTCTCTTGCTCCTCAACAGCGTGCAAGCGGGATTGCTAAGTCTCCAGATCCTTCCTTCCTCGCAGGGAAAGCCCTTCACGAAGAAGAGCATTTGTGGTCAGGCTTTAATCCCCCTGCCTCGATAAATGTTTAATTCCTGGGCCTGCCTTCGTATCTGAATATAGACTGGAGGTGGTTTGCATTCTGCCGTATCCGAGTGCTTCTAATAACATTTTGGCTTCTTTCCCAGTTAATTCCAAGTGCCTGAAACCCAAGCATCTCCCCTCTCCCCCGCCCCAGCATGGATGCACATGCAGATATTTGACTGATAATATACAAAGCCATAATATGTGGTTTTAAAAGAAATCTCTGCAGTGGAGTCTCAAGAAGGAAGAAGAAGGGGGAAAATATGCCTTGAAATATTACAGAGTAGGAGCTGTCACGTTGAAAAAGCTTCTACAAGGTTTTCAATGCCATAACTGTGTTATTTAGCTGGGGATGAGCATTTTCAGACACACATCAACAGGAAAAAAGGAGTTGCGGGAAGGGGGGGGAAAAAAAAAAGAGAGGCGGCCTGTCTTATTTGCAGCTCTCCTTTGTTGGAAAGCAATTACAGCCTTACTCAATTTATGACCCAGAATGCACCCTAATCTACTTGTAAATGCGTCTTATTCACCATACAGCACTTTCAGATACAGCCAGGGTAAATAAACGGGAGATTGTTCCTACCTACGTTGCGGCACAACTGTTAATTGTAACGCCCCATGAAACTTAATTATGCAAAGCAGAGTGGCGACACTGCAGCCATTAATGAGATGTTTGATTCAAGAATAATTTGTTGTTTGGAGCCTCGGACTTGTTTTGCCTGTCCCTTCCACTGTGCTGCACTAATTCTCAATTCGTGCTTATTTTAATAGGGTGGCAATGGGGCACAAAATGGCTCAGCCGAGGAGGCAACGGGAGAGCTCCCGGTTGGGATGACATTTTGCAAGCCTGCAGCGAGGTCCCACCACAGGGGTTTCTTGCACCACAACAGTCCCGAGTTCAACCTGCCTTCCCCAGAGGAGCAGGGGCAAGCCAACGATGGGACATACAACATTCAGGCAGGTAAAGTGGGGGATGCTACTGAGCACTTTTAGACACAGGGGTGTCTAAAAAGAGAAGGACTTGGCTATTTCTAGACCCCAGAAACTCCTATAGCCACTCTGGGATGTACGCAGGCATGGATCCCCTTCATTGTCTACATGCACAAACATCCACGCTTTGCTCCCAGCTCCGTTGAAATGGCTGAATCCCAGCAACAGTTTGGGCTGAGCCATCACATTGCCTGCCTGTAAGTAGCATTATAGAAACCACAAATTAAAGTACAAAAGAGGATGAAGAGACAAAGAAAAAGATGATGACTTGATACAAGAGCTTGTAGTACACCCACTGATAAGGTGCGTGATAGATAGATGTACAGGCTGTTGCGTGGAGACTTTCCCCGCTGCTCTAAGAGACTTTCTCCCTAAATGGGGAAAGGAGATTGGTAGTCAGACCAAAGTCTATTATTTAAGCCTCCAGTTATTGATAGAAACACACTATCTTTTTAAATTTACAAGCAAGCAATTCAATTTTACCCATTTACAACAGCACAAGATGTTTGCTCATATCTGCTGTGGAGATGCCAGAGCCCTTCTCCTCTCAGCTCTCTCCCAGCCTCTGACTGCAGAGATCCCCCCCTCCAACATCATCTCCGAGCTTTCCACTTGTTTTTCTTTCCAGTGACACCCGCTCCTTCTAACTCAGCCAGAGCACTGACAACCCACTGAGCTTCTGACCCAGTTGGCTTCGTTAATACCTGTAATTAGTAGGCATTGGAGACAACGGCCACCCCCAGCCCATGAATCAACAGGATTTCTTCGCTTGCACAGCACCAGCAAAAGGAGGGAGAAAGGGTACTTTATCTCTGATAGTTGATAGAAAAGACATCATTGGTCTACTGCGACTATTTTTTTTTTCTTATAAATGCAACTCTTAAAATAGCAAGTCACAAAGAGGGTTTTAGACATCTTCAAGGCCCTTGGGAACAAGCCCATCATGACTATGCTATTGCAGCGCGCGATATTGATGGCAACGGAGATAAAGAGTAACTTGCAACCCGGCACGCCGAATCCCGCCGACGCTTCTAATAAGATCAGGACAGATGACAATACACTCAACTGTGCCCCGGCAAGGTCATTACAGAGCATTAATAAAGGAGCCTTATTATGAACATATCACTCAGCAATATTGCGTTTCCCACCTTCGCCGTTAAGAGACGATGAAAGAGGTAGCCCCTCACGTCCCAGATCTGCGGGGTTTGGGTTTTGCTGTCGCAGCCAGCCAGGCTAAATCTGGCCGGGGGAATCCTGCTGCCCCATGCAAAATCCCAGAGGCAAGCCAGTCTTCCTAAGAAATGCTAATCTTACTTAAAAGTCGTGACCAGCTACATGCATCAAACCAACTTCTAATATTCTCCTTCCCCCTTGCCTTGTCTGAGCCCCTTACAGCCCGAACCAGCTTCTCCTCTGAAGACGCTGCTCCCACCAAAGCAGCAGCCAGCTCTGCTCTCTTCTGCCACGGCATCCACCAACTCTGCCCTCCCTCTTTTCGTCTTACACAGAGGAGAAGGCTTAGGTTCATTTGATTCTCCGTCCATCGCCCTTTTTCCAATTTGGAAGTCCAATTCTGGAGTCCGAGCCAGTGAGAACTGGCTCCCCCAGAAATTTGCACCTGGCTCTGCCGAAACTCTGAGCGAATTTATGCCAATCCCACGGACTGGTGGCTTCCAGAAAAATAAAAACCATGCCTGGAGAAGGGCGTGATTCTTTTCAAAGCATTTTGGGTTTTTTCCCCACTGTCTGATATTTCATTTCGGGTGTTACTTTGATTTTATAGAAAAAAATCAAAAACAATCTGACCCCAATTGTTCAGAAGTGCTATAAAAAAAAAAATCTGATATTCACAGAGCGCTGGTCCTGTTGCCCTAATTCTCACCTTCTCTTATTCTGTAATTTCCTTCTTTGTAACACGGTGACTAGAGCTGCGTACAGTGTCTCAGACATGCACTCAGCGAGGGCTGAGATATTATTGTTGATTTATACGGGCTGGCTCTGCTTAGGGAGCGGTGATTTACTTCGCTGTGTTTTCACAACGCTGCTATCTCTTTGGAGACAGATATCGCCCTCATCTTCCCCATATCCAAGCGCCTGGTGCTAAGCACTCGGTCACAGATTGCTAAGACACTTCCACATTATTCCTCTTCTCTCAAGCTTTGTTTCAAGGAAGGTCATTACCACATTTTTGCTCCCTAACACTTTAACAGCCCAATTAGGAGACACAGCTGCTCTTCAGTAGGTGCTGGCCAGAGCATGCCCTTGTCCCTGGAAAGCAATTCTCCCTCAGACTTAACCATGGGCCCAATTTTATACCTCACTTATCTCCACAATGGAACAGGTCAGGAATTTTTCTTCCCAGCTTTATCTCGTATTGCAACTCTATCTTTTGTTGGTCCCCTTCTCTTGATGCTGCAAAACAAGCAGACCTTGCACGTAGAGTTCTACAGGCCTCCAAAACGATTTATTTTTCTCCTACATAAGCAGGCAAACCCGCAGCAAGTCTCGGGCAAACCCATAGCAAGCAATCCCACAGCGAGCAGCCCCACACCCGAAATCCAGCTAAGTGACCATGCCTGGATGAACCATGCTGCTCCCTGCGTTGTTTTTGCAAGGACAGCTTGCTTGGAGAACTGCGTCTGCACAACGCTATTTGGATACAGAAAGAGGAATGGGAACGATGATACAGTAGAACCCGACCATAAATACCTACTAAAGGGACCTGTTATGGCTTTGCCTTCTGCAGTGGTTTTATATATACATATATCAATAAACACTTTAATAGAGTGAGTTTTCTGTACAACAAACGCCTTTTGCCCACTATTTTGCAAGTGCGGATACATCAGTGTAATATCAGGCTTTTAAAAATGCTCAGAAAAAGTTGCTTGGTGGTGAAAGGCTGGTTTCCAGCAGTTGGAGAACAACAAAGCAAGTTATGCATGCCACTTTGCCAG
This sequence comes from Pelecanoides urinatrix, assembly GCA_013400755.1. NCBI lineage: Eukaryota > Metazoa > Chordata > Aves > Procellariiformes > Procellariidae > Pelecanoides > Pelecanoides urinatrix. The sequence continues at coordinate 950,389 of VZTQ01012108.1, read as the reverse complement.
CTTGAAAAAAAGCCATCTCCACCCAGCTCCCACACACCATAACACAAGCACTTCTCAGACCAACATTTCAGCAGCAATTCTCCAAAAGAGGAGAAGCGAGACACTTTCCACGCCAGAGCTATGGACAAGTCTCCTACGGACCAAGTCTCCCACTCCCCACTCGGATGCAGAAATCAGAGGATCACCGCTTTGTTTTGCATCTCCCTTTTCATCCTCCCGCTGCCTCCGTTCCCCCCGCTGCAGGAAATCTTGAACGCCAGCTCCCTAACAGAGATATCAAGAAGCTTAACAACTGAGCAGCGTTTTAAGAGCCTTTGAACGAGCAGCGTTATGTCGGTACAATGGTTCACGCCAAACAATAACGTGTTCTCGCTCTTGGTGCTGGCTCCCACGATGACTGTCCTCAGCACAACTGTCAACTTGACTCCCATTGAAGGATCTGTATTATTAGCGATGAGCTAAGAAGCAGGGTGAATGCAGCTTGATTTTGCAGCTCTAGCAGTTAGGGAAAAGACCAAATCTTGTAAACCCACAATCGGTGTTGAAACCATGGATTAAGAATAAACGTGGTGTCCCATCAGGTGAAATCTTGCCTTAAAGTCCGTGTTTTCCCTTGCTGCTCCCTACATTTCTCCTGCGAGAGGAGCACGGGCGAGACACCAACTCGTCTCCTCTCCTCTCCCACAGCCCTTACTCTATAATTTGTATCATTTACATCCCCATACAACTTCCTACACACTTTGTAAACTCTAATATGCTCTTAAGGAGTTTTACACAGTTCCTCTCTGATGCTCATAAGTATAAAATCTTTCAGTGACGGTCGCAAAAGGCGAGATCAAATGACAGGTTGATTTAGTGTAGCTCTTACTAACAGCTTGCAGGAATTAGAAGTAAATAGGAGGTCAAACAGCTCGCGAGCAATTTGACATTGGCAAATGCAGCTTAGTTAAGCTCCTCCAGTAATAAAGAACCACCACGTCTTTCCTTCACCTGAGTGCTCGGCAGAAGTAGAAAGGTCATTACCAGCTAAAGATACTCGAAGAATAACAATTTAAACCTTTATTATTTTTAACAAGACACAGGTATTTCAAATAGTGCCTGCGCAGTAAACTGGCGGCATGCTACAGTGACTGGAAATGGCTCAAAATAATAAAAAAACCCAGCAACTGAAATTGGAAACACAATACGTAACGATCCATGGTTCTTAAAGCTATGTCAGTCAGTTAAGTAAAAACTATGCCTGGGCATAAGTGAGCATGAAATTCAATATAAACATCCCCGCTCATTCCAGACACCAGTGGCAGAGAAATAGATGAAATATATACAAAATGCTAAAGTAAAATATACAATGAGCTTTGTATAAATAAACAGTAAAGAAACAAGAAGATTAAAAAAAAAACAACTGTCCTCATGATACATAGTATTGCTGGGAATGAACCCATTCTGCAATTGTCTGACTTCAGATACTTTGGGGATGTTGATTACACCTTAATTCTCTTTCATCACAAATAGAGGTAATTAGGGACAAAATAATTCCAGTAAATGTCAACTGCCTAAGACTTGGAAAAACTCAAAAGAGGCAAAGTCATACACAAATGTTTTAAAGTGAATAATAAATGAATTATGGGCTCCAAACAATTATTTTTTCAAGTATGCCTAGTGTAAACTAACCAGATGCCCTGGGTGAAGAGGGTAAGAAATTGCCTTGACAGGCCACTAATTCCCTAGCTGCAGATCTCTTCTGTGAAGTGGAGATTATCAAAATAAAGAAATAAACAAATGAAAGTAAATGCAAGAGGCACAACATGGCTCAAACAGGCAGGGAAGGCCATTGTGACTATTAAAAACGAGTGCAACCCCAAAAATATTTCTGAAATACTTCCTATTTGAACGACGGTACATATTTCAGATGGGAAAAGCACGCCCTGGGATTTTAAGATCCCCACTAGCACCCCATTGCAAAGCACCCAGCTCTCCCAAGCTCCTCATTTAGAGCTACGGTTTCTACTCGGGGTCCATGTTCCCAAAATAGTGACAGTATCACTGAGCCCAAGTCAGTTCCTGAGTTCTCTGCACCTCAGTTTCCCATCTGTCTAATGGGAATAATAACACCGAGCCATTTCACCGAGACACGAGCGTTGCAGAAGCACTTAGATGCTATGGTAACAGGCCACGTTACACCCACCCACGCTCCCCCATGCCGGCTCCATTATTCAGCAGAAATGCAGACAGACCAGCAGCCGGGCCAGAGGAAACCTCCTCTCATGCTGCACGAAGGATGGGCAACAGCACTTGGCCAACCCGACTCCGTTTTACGAGTGCCGGGGTGTCAGCAGCTGCTACCCTGGCTTTTCTCCCTGGGCAAAACTCCCCAGTCCGTGCCATCCCATCAGGACACGTCGCTGGACACCGTACGTGGGTTCTCCTCCAGGTCTTCTCCTCTGCTAGGACCCAAAAGTCCTACACGCAGGTGCAAGGGAGCACATCCCCCAGGTGCAAAAGGCTCCCACAGCAACCACATTGCACCCAGATGCTAAAAAACCCAAGCAAGATTACCAAAACAGCTGTGAAATAAAGATGTTCCTCACCTGGAAGCTGAGTTCAAGCCCAACATGCACCTTTTTCTCTGGTGCCCTCCTCTACCTCCATGAGGTGGGAAGGAGAAGGGCTGATCTGCAACTAATACTTCCCCTGAGCTGCAAGCAACTCATCATCACACCAACCTAGTCACTTCCCAAACGCATCCCAACCGGCCACACCGCAGGTAATTAGGGCCCACGGTCATCGGTGATTCCAGAGGGTCAGCAGCAAACCGCGGCGTGGGCTCCAGATGTGCCCTGGAAAATTATGGGACTGCGTGGGTCGCTCCAGCTCATCTCCGGATGAATGGATTAATCAAAGGTAGGACTGACAACAGCGCAGAAATAGAGACCGGGCCACACAGGCCAGCTTGGTAGGAGATAAAGAAAATCAGAAATGTCAGCGCAAGGTCTAGACATTCATGAGCCATCCAGATAATAATTTTACAGCAGAGTTTTTCCCTGGCCTCCTACCCTGTTGCAAACCCCAAAGCAAGACTAAACTGAGGTGTTCAAATGCTTAAAGACCTTCCACAACACCAAAGCAAGCCAGTGAGGGATGTTCCTACACCAGCCTCCAGCTAGGGTGGAGGAAGAGGAGCACCAACAAGTCAGAGGCAACCAGAGAAACGCAGAAACACCTCCCTGGCTAAGCGAAGGATGTGGTTCCACATCACTTTTGTCATCTTTCCCCATTCGGCACCGGCAGACGAGCTCCTTGGTCACAGCAGAAGACGGGGGGCTGTGGAGAGCAATTCTGAGCCGTCTCTGCCAGCAACCCGTATTTGTTGCTCCCTTGAGTGGCTGCCTCAGACAGGCTTTGCTGTATTTTAGACCTGACATTACCCAGCAGGCAGTGAAAACTGGATACTCATTAACTTCGCCGAGATGGGAGCAGCTCCTATAAAAGGTACTGAAACCATTCTAGCATTTGGTGCGTGTCATTTAGCAAGACACAGGGCTGTGATGTGTCCCTCTCGCTGTTTGGCTTTTCCCTTTCCTCTCCAGTTTTATTTTTACGCGGTGACATTTGGAAGAGAAAGCCGTGGTATCGGACACTCGATTCATTCCTGCTCCCTCGTTGTCACTTAGCAGAAAACATTCAGAAATCTAATATTTTATCTCACTCCATCCTCCTCCTCCCCTTTGACCACCTCCTTTTTGCACCTCTATCGCTCTTAGGACAAAGATGCTTAATAAATGGGAGAGATGGGCTGAGGAGGGAGCTCCGAGCGGGATCCAAGGCAAAGGCATGAATCAGATTTACAAATTACTTGCTACCCAAGATTTTGGCAGAGATGTTGAAAGATTTGTGTACTTTGTGTTATTTCAGGCCAAACTTCCTGGAGAGGGACTCTCGGCTGGTTAACAGGGAGTTAAACAAGGCGTGATAGAGACAAACAGTTAAATTGATGAATACTCGGTGAGTCGGTGCTCAGCTTATAACCGTGGCGTGTGGCCACCAGTAGCATCATCTACTGATGGATTTCTACCAATCTACTACTAATATCTGCAATATGTTTCTAACATCTGCTAAGCACTTATTAACTCTATACGGACTCCTGAAGAGCTATCAATAAATGTAACTTTAAGAAGAAGAATGACCCCCTTGCTAGCATCAGAACAGAAGCAGAAATCTCATTCAAACAACTTTTCTGGCTGGGGTTCTTCTCTCTGCCAGAAGTCTCATGAGAGCATCGGGCAGGATCAGAGCAGCGCGGTGAAGGTCAGAAGTCCCTCACCAGCCTTGCCCTTGGGACTGCAAAGCCCCTGCCCCAAACTTCAAGGCAGTAACGTGCCTTAGGCTGCATATTCCTCTTATCTCCTCCATGGCCACTACACAGTTGATATTCAACTTCCAACCATAAAAAAAACCAAGTTCATAACAAGGTCAAGTACAGTGACCTCATTCTGCATGTGGCAGCTTCATGTGTTATAGCAGATATTTGATTCTTTCTATACAAGAGGTGAAAAGCGTATATTTAGGGGAGGCCCCACAGCGAAAGCCATCAGGAAGGACGGCACAGGAGTCCGATTTCTTTTCCCTGAAGGAAGCCATTCCTTCTCCACAGCACGCTCACCTGCACGCCCTGCTGCCGCTCCGCCCGAGAGGTGGGCAGAGCCCTGCCGCCTTCTCCTTGGCCTTGCCGACAGTCCCTCCCTGGCACCCGGGTTGTTAGCACGTCACGATGCCCTAACATCTTGCGTCGTGATGTGCTAGCAGCATACGTCACAACGCCCTAGCATCACGCATCACAACGTGCTAGCATCATGTGTCAACGCGCTAGCGTTGCACGTGGCTCCCTTGCATGCTTGCAGAAGGACGCTCCCCGTTGTATAGACAGGGGAAACTGAGGCAGGCTGGTTTGCGGCCAGGTTTCTGCTGCCTTTCGTAGCTGCGCTCTGTTTCCAGCTCAGCTCTCAAGGTCAGACCATGTGCGTCGGCAGCAGTCGCACATCCCGCTGGGACAGGGCCAGAAGGCAAGCCAAAGCCCAACTCCTCCACTCTCTGCAGCTCCACCAGCTTCAGGGTCACACGCTATCTGCAAGCCAATGGATTTGGGTTCAAGTAGAAGTTTGAGTCCCAAACTAACACAACTGTGCCCCAACGCCATGTCCAGAGGGGACCCTGCGCCAGCTCACCAAGAGAGGACACCCCATTTGCCCATCACTACTCCTTCCAAAATAAACAGGTTTATCGTCACGCAGCTGTTCAATCGGTCCAAGACGAGCTACTCTGATGGAAAAAACCAACCTGCACCACGGCCAGTGCCACCGTCCCACACTCCACAGAAGGGCTGTGGGTCTGTCGCTGTTTCAAGAGTCACTTTTTGCATCCCAGCCATTCAACATGACTCTGCCAACCTCTACCACCTGCTCTGCTTTCCCCGCTTTGGCCTCCGCTGCTACGGCCCTCAGTAGTCAAAAAACAACCCACCCTGGCATCGCACGGATCCTTCCGGCGAACAACGGGGTTTACAGCCTCTGCCGCGGCACCAGCAGGCACGGCTGGCTGCAATGCTAATGCATCGCCGTACCGCCGCGTGGAGTAATGGACATTGCAGCACAAAATTAACAGTGCATCTGCTCCTCGCTGCAGACGCCGGAGAGAGTGGGCTGTAATTTCGTCTCCGATCCCCCAAATAATGTTTGTTGTCGTGCTGTAATCTTGGCAATCAATGTAACAGCTGAACAGATCGTTTTGGCTGAAATATTTGCTAAACACACTAAGACCTTGAAACCACACCTCAGCGTGTGCGTATTGTGTATGGAATTACATACTGAACTAAATAAGGACTGGATGGGGGGAGAAATGGTGAGAGTTGCCAGCCAATTAAAGCGCAGAAACAACAACAAGGAAAAGAAAAACCAAGCCTGCCGTGTTTATCTCCAGCACCTTTCACCAGCAACATCTTATTGCCTCTAAACCAGAAAAAAACAAAGCTTTGAGCACTGTTTCAAGCACACCGCCATCCAAGACGTATCAACTAAAATGTGTACGCAAGGCTTTTAGAAGTGGAATTTAATGGTCACAGAAATCAATTGGCCAAATCAGCTGTACACATATTAACCTCCCGACGTCCCTCTGACTGAGCGCTGCCTTCACTCATCTAGCTATAAATAGGCTACGCCACAAAGTGTTTTTTATTTGGGGAATTTAGTGAGAGTTGCTTTTTTATTTCTGTTTTTAACCTGCTTGAAAAGCCAGCTTGGGAAACAAAAGCAGCAGATATAGTGAGGACAAAGCTGCAGGAGACCAGGTCATACTCATGGCCACGCTGCCGACCAGCTGCATGCCCTTCTGCAAGTCATGGCACGCTGGAATTTCACCAGATCCCCTCCAAGAGTTGTTTTGAGAGTTTATTTGAACTAAGCCTTCTGAAAGAAAGATTGTGTCTTCTTATGCATGTATACAACAGCTACACTGCAGGACCCTGACTTTGGCTGGGGTCTATAGGCATTAACGTAACATCTATAAGCATACGAGGTTCGATCACACTGGCTGGTTCAAAACTATGCTGCATTTCACAGCCGCTCAACACCACAATCATTGCAATCTCCAAGCGTACCACCAAAATAACACAAGGTCTTTGGGGACAAAAGAGAAAAGTTGGTGCTTTTTGGTCAAACTCTTGTGCTTCCATGGTTTTGATTTCTTCCAGCACTGCAAAGCATTTGTATAAATTAGTGCAGACATCTAATATACATCAAGTTTGACAGGCCCAGGGTAAGTTCAAACTTCTGATCACAACATCCATCACAGCGCTGAGCTATTTATCAACAATTGATCAGAACAAAGAGGGAGAACAAAACCTTTTACTTCAGTAGTTGATACCTGAGGACGTACAAGAACAGGCCCACCACCACCTCCTAAAGACTGCTGGTTGCTCAGTTGTCCCCCAAGACTTTACCTCATTAAACCACCTTGCCAAATGTGGATCTTCAGGAGAACCTGACACCAAGGAACAAGAAAAACCATCTCACAGACCTGCTCAAGGAATGACCCTTTCTCCCCCAGCCCAGCCATAACCATCGTAATACTCTCATGCAAAACCCTTGATCGCCTTAATAAGGGGTGAAGTTGGAAGATCAGCGATGTTACTGATGGAAGTGGGGTCTGGGACTCTGGATAAGAGGGGTCACTCTCCTGCTCTGCCACAGCCTCCCGGTGAGACCTTGAGCACATCACACAGCCTCAGCTCCCCGCGGGCTCTGGATCTCCTTCAGGGGTGCTTTGGGGAAAGCACATTTGCAAGTCTGGGGAGCCAAGGTATGACAGCAAAAGGGGCAAAACCCTTTCAGCGAGACCCAAGCAGCCTTTTAATCCTCCCAGGCCTGCCAGATCACAGCTGCTGAATCACAGCACTCTTGACTTGGACTCAAAAGAGAGAGTTTGGGGTCACTGGGCACCTCTGCAGCGACCTGTCAGGCTGGATTCCTCGGCTGTAACATCCCGTCCATTTCTAAACATCTCATTCAATAGGGTTTCAACCATCTGCACTGCAGAGGGACTAGTATCTTGCCCGGGCTGCTGGCTTGGATAAAACTGGCAGTAGCCAACGAGCGAAGCCAAGGGGGCAGCGGCTTGAAGCCAGAAGAGCCACACCGGCACAAACACCACCTCCACCGGCGCAGTTATCCCGGCGCCCGCAATACCGCAAGCTTCCCTCCCGAAGGGAGACGAGGGAACCACTTTGCACGTCTTTATCACGCCGCAGACTCTAATCCGGCAGCAAGAGCCAACCTGGCTTGCCTGGATCCCTCATGAAGACGCAAGCCTGCCAACCTGCTGAGAAGCGAGCGGCTGCCAGCGCTCCCAGCCTTGGCATCTCTCCCAAGGTGGAGAAGCAACGGGCTTTCCCAGGAGGCACGAGGCAGACAAAGGAAGCACCGCGCTTCCTACAAGACGTGCACGGCCCTTGCCAGGGGACACGCGTCCCCAACGACTCCCCGTCTCGGCACACGACTCCGAGGGAGCCGGCATGCAACCTCGTTGCGGCAGGGCTTGTGGAAGCCGCGTGTGCCAAACATGGAAAGAAAAAAACATTGCTTTCCTTCAAAAAAAAAAATTAATTTAGTCATTTTCCACACATTTGCTAATTACTCATCAGCTTTTCTAATGAAGGTGCTGTGCTGGGCACTGGGAGACCAAGGGAGTTACTCAATGTTTGATTTTAGCAGCAAGTGCTGCGTTTACCAGGGGTTAGGCAGCTTCAAAGCTTTCCCTTCCACTTAGATTTTAAGCACTTCTACAAAAGAGCATTGATTTTGGGTTAAATTGACTGATTTTATTCATAGATGGTTCATATGGTGTATTCAAAAGACAAATTGTACGAGACTGCAAGCTATGGATGAGCTCTGATAATTCAGAATCCTCGCTCCTCTTTTCTTTTTTTTGTTCTAAATATTTTCCATGCTTATAATTTGCTATTATTTGGCCCCTGCCTGGACAGAAAAGGCATTTTCACAGTATGGGAGCCTCTCTTTGAAGGGAGAGTATTATATTTTAATGCCAATTACAACAGAAGTAAGAATCAGACATCCCTGCAACTCTGAAAGCTCCTGCATAGGAAATTGCCTATTTGGGGAGGGGATGTACATTTTGTTCATACACATTATATTTATGCAGATAGTTTATTGACTCCAATTTAGTTGAAATATATAATAAACATGTGTATCAAGCACTAAACGCTTGTGACAAAGATCAGCTCTAATCCCCCAGGTGCATTGCTGTAGCTGTTAAGAGAAGTGCTATATGAATACTCTTTAAATATATAACATGCCAGGACTGTTTAAGGCTATTGCACATTAGGCACAAGCCCAGGAGAGCCAGCGATGCTGCCGGGTGCCTTTGGACACAGAGGAGGGAGGATCAGCTTCTGCCACCCCAGTGCAGGTCACCGTGAATGTCCCAAAAACATACCCCGGGGCTGACTTCAGCACATCCCTTCCCCTGCCACAGCCGGCCAGCTGCAAACAGCTGGATGCAAACCGAAGCACGGGCACAACACCTTGCCCCAAACAAACCGTGGTGTGAGGTTGCCCAACCGCCGTGACTCCGTTTCCCCACGCTGAAAAAGGGGGATGCTAAAAGCCACCAGTGAGAGGAATTCAAGGGGGAACTGTTTGCAAAATGCATCTGAGGTTATAAGATAGAAGCTGCTAAATTAACGTCTGCGTCATCGCTTATGACCCCATTAACTTTGGTTACGTCGCACGTCTCCTCGCAGCAGCAATGTAAACCTAAAAGGGCAGCATCCCTCCATCCCTACGTTGTGAAAGGCTGCAAGACCCATTTTTTTTAACTAGAGGGAAAAGAAATCCAAACTATCAAACTTCTTTCTGTAAAAAACAAAGGTTTGGTGACCCCAGAATATTTCCTGCGTTGAACCCACCGGATTGTTTTGAGGAAGAGGAAGAAATTAACAATTTCAAAAGATGCTGAAGCGCAAAAACATGCAGAGCATTCGGTTTAAAGACCCATCACAGAGTTTCCGTCCACTTTATTTAAACCCTTTGGGAACATATTCGAATAGATGAAATCAAAACAAAACAGTGGGGTTTCCAGGGGGAGGGGCTGAGCTTTCTCCTCCCTCCCCCCCATTTTTGGTTGTTGTGGGTTCTTTTGGGTTGTTTTTTTTTCTTTAAAGGAATTTTGCCATCCAGCAAATGAGTAGAAAAATGCACGATTCACTGAGCTCTGCTCAATGCACAGAATAACAACAATAATAGTAGTAAATAAATAAAAGGAGAAAGAGCGTATGAATCCGAACACATAATGAGAGCCTGGTGGTGATGAACTAAGGGGGATGCAGGACAAACCACCACTGAGAACTGGCGTAGGGAACAGGACCCGGCGCGGTGCCAGCACACGCGCTCCCCGACGGGCACCGAGGAATCGGGAACGGCTGCCGCAGCGGCGGGCAATCCAGATCAGCATTTCCAATGAACTTATTCACGTCACACCCCAACCGCGGAGGCTTGAGAAGAGGGGGAAAAGGGCACAGACTGCAGAACGCCAGGTCAGGAATGCTGCTCCTTCAGCTGAATTTTGTACTGATCTGATATTACAGAAGTAGATACCTTAAAAAAAAAGCATCCTGAATCTCTCAGCACCCCAAGTATTCTTGATTCTCAGCAGGCAGCCACTATAACTAGCTACCTTACACAAGAGCTACAACACTTGAACGGGAGACGGGATTCGGACCAACCTAGGAGCATCTACACTTTCTTTTTCCCCACGAAGCCAAACTCTCCAGCATCTTCTCTTCCCCAAATCCCACAGCCACTTTTCGACACATCTCGGCACCTGCTGCCACAGTTTGCAGACGGAGAAGGCACAGATGCCAGGCACGTCTCAAAAGCAGGCTCTTCTGTTATCATTTCAGGGCATCCGATGCTACTAATTGATACACGGTAATACTCTCATTTACTCAGCGGCAAGCTGAAGCGTTGATAATTGATGGATTGGTTTGCCTTTGATGATCTGCAAAATTAAAAGCCCCAATCCTGCAAGATACTGAGTACCCCACATGAGAGCCTGCAAACTCTGAAGTCCCCATTGCAGTCAAGCAAAAAAGGAAAGGCACTCGGGACCGAGCAGGATTGGCCCTTAATTCAACAGCCCCCATGACTGTGTGTAACTGCATCTATTAATATGGATTTAATTGTGGTTTTATATTTTATTATTGTCAAAGGAAATGAAATTAAGAGGAAGGAGTTGCTGGTCCTCCAGGGAGCATCCACATTTCCAGCCCCAGAGGGCTTTTACTTCTGGGAGAGGGCAAATAGGCAACAACAATTTCAACAAGCCATCTCTCTGCTCCTTTTTGATAAAAAGGTTTGCTGCAAAAGAACCACAAAGCCGAGGGGAGTGCAGGCATTGCACTGCACTATGCCAGTCTTTGCAGCGTCTTCCTCTCCTACCCGGTTTCACTATGCTTTTCTGAGAGGAGATGCTTTATTCCAGCCCAGCCTTCCTAGGAGAACACCAAGTGAAGTGCACACAAAGCTGTCTCACAAGCCAGCCACCGAGTATTTTTCTCCCAGCACATTCAGCAAGCTGAAGAGTTAGCTACGGAGAAGGGGAGAATATCTGGCCACGCTGCCATTAATCAAGACAGGATCTCTCTTATGTTTTTTTTACAGATTTCTGACCCAATGTTGCCCACACGTCAGCAACATCAGATTCACGAGGTCAAGGAGACGTATGCTTGAAGGATGACAGTTGCATGGCTCCTCTCAGACTTGCACTGTCAGTCAATCCACACTTTCTCTCAATATATTATTGCTTCTTCAGAAATGACTCCCCCATTTGCAAGCGATGATTAGCACGCTAATCTTGGCATAATTACTTTTGCCTCTCAATTCACACCAAAAAAAAAAAGCAAGAGAAAGGGGAAGAGCAATGAGGAGTCAGTATCCCACCGTCATGCCACCGCTTCAGAGCCAGCTGCCTACGAGACAAGTCACGACGGCAGTCCTGTCCAACTGCTTGTGAACAATGTCACGAGGAACTGAAGAGGACATCGCCATCTGCATATATTCACCTCATTACTGTCTCACCACCTCAAGTCACCGTGGCTTATCGGGTTTTAAGACGCAGCAAGGTCATTGCTATCGAAGTTCTCCTATTCACGTCCCAGCATTCGTTCTAGCTTATTTCTATCTAGATTCTCATATTATTGCTATTAAATTATGATAATTTAAGCATCCTGCATTCCGGGCAATGCAGACAGAGATACCCAGTCAGGATGCCTGCCAGAAACATGGGCTGGCTGCACCTTCTGAGTATCTCTTAATTATCTCTTTCTCTTTCTAATGGGGAAAGGTCTGAGCTCAGGTGAGTGCTCCCTGCTCTCTTCTATTTGATTCAATTCTACAGCTCATGAAATATGCTCCCGCTTCCTTCACAGGACAAATGAAATGAAACAGTCTCTTGGAAGGAGACAAATGACAGAGGATATGGGTGAAAACATAATTCAAGAGACTCTGGGAAAGTCAGATGGTGATTTTGAAAGGTACCCAAGGAATTAATCCAGGAATGGAAATAACAGGGAAATAAGTCAATTAATTCACTGAAGCACTGCATGGACCTGCAACTGGAAGTCTGCTGCGAGGAGTGCCCGGGGAGGCTGAAAGGCACTATGGAGCAGAGGGACACCACATTTTCAAGAAAGAGCCGAAAGGTGGATTTGCCATGCATACAGTGGGGGTGTGGAACTGGAACAGCGCTGAGGCAATGGGATTCACCCCTTCTTCTCCTTTTGGTCCATCTTGGGTCTGAAGGGAGATGCCTCGGATGGTGGTAGCTGCTGGCACTATATCCACTTGCCTAACAAAGGACTATGACATGTCTTCAATGCCCTACAGGCAGCTGATGCAGGAAAAAGAGGATCTCTATGGGGTGGGAAAAGCCAGCTGGCGCTTAGCAGCATGGGTACTGCAAGGCTGATGGGAGAAGTCAGAAGAAATTTGGCAGAGAGGTGGGTGGACAGGTGGAGTGCCTTCAGGGCAGCTGCTGTGAGCAACCGTCACCCATGGAAGAGTCCTCCACATGCATTAAGTGAAGACCATCATTGGGGGAAGGAAAAAGCAACACCTGGGGTCAACGTTGGCCAACTCTTGTCCCTAGAGACCCCTGGAGACAGCGGACTCTCCCTGGGACCTGGGCCATCTCCACCAGCACAGAGCAGCAGCCCTTGCCAAACATTTTTGTGGAGACCACTTTAACTGCCCTTTGTTTGTTCTTCGAGGTTATCCACGGCCCCAGCAGGGACCGCAGAGGACATCTATCTAAAGCACCGACTGAAGCCGGAGGTAATTAAATACAAGGGGCCTCCCATTGTCAGCATTGTGACTCTGTTTTGGCAGCCAGCTCCAGCAGAGCAGAAGAGGGAAGATTTGATTTTAATCACACAGATTTCAGGTTTTATTTTGCTCATTAAAATTTCTGATAAGGATTTAGTCTGACATTATGCAGTATTTTGGAAGAGGATGTGTGGCAGTGGGGGGGATGCAGAGGACTGCGTTTCCTCGTGATGAGATGATCTTTCTGCCTCCCCATGACAGACACAAGGATATGAGCAGGTGGTATTTCAAAGGGAAAGGATTTGGGGGGAAGAGGGGAGCAGGAGGGAATCATCCACACCAAATCAAGGACCTAAGCCTCGGATTATAGAGAAAAAAAGGTCCGAAGTCTGAGATTACGTACACCATTTCACAGGCACCTCTCAGAACTCACAGATCAGATACTCTCCCAATGCATTTTTAGGCCCCACCAGAGGGAAGTGAGCATTTTACCTGGCAGAACAAAACCAGAGATTTACAGAGCCTCCCAACCACTCCACATCCCTTAAGAAATTGCTCCAGAAACGGGCTGGCACTCACCACACGGCTGTCTCCTGGCAAGGGGAAAAAATGACGGAGCATGGGAAATGAAATCATCATGATTTCACTCCCTCCTGGAGCATCCTCAAATACTTTGGTGAAGTAAGGGTAAGAGTATGGACAAGGGAGGGAGCAATTCACCATTGCCCAGGAGGCCCTTGTTTCCTTGTTGATTAGGAACCAGCAAATGCCAGCAATTTGCATCCTATTTCTTCAGCTAGCTTTACACAAATACTACTTTAACACCTACTAAGCATTATTCATCAAGAACAAGAAGTCTGCATGAACCCAACATCACCTGAGCAAGAGAATAAATTAGCCAACCGTGAGCTTCACCTGGGCTAGTTAATGCCAAGCATCTGAATTCATACCCATAAACACAGAAGCATTTTGAAACAAGATGGATTTCTTTGTCCCTGGAGGATGCGTGCATCTTTTAAAAAGCCTTAAACCAACCAAGTTCTGTAATGTGAACTGCAGAAGATGAGATGAGCTTTTAACTGCGGCTCCCTGTGCACTTTTAACTGCTCACCATCTAGAAGCCAGGCAGGAGATGTGGGGAAGGAGCAGATATCTGTGAAACAGATTGAAACAAAAATCTGTGAAATACCCAGTAATTCCCACCAAACCCAGGGCAGCCAGAACAACAACGGCAACAGGTACCCAGCCAAACATCTCAAGCATATCTGAAGGGCTTGTGCCAGCAAAGGATCACAAAGGTTCCTGGTGCATTTACAGCAGCACCCAGAGCCATCAGATACCACTTCAGAAGGGTTTGGCACTGCCAACCACCCCACAGAAGCACCGCTTTGCAACCAGTCCCCGCTTGGACCTCCCCTCGATGTCGACTGTGCCACAGTTGTGTGTAAGGCGCTGCCATTACCGTGCTCAGAAAACAAAGGAAATAACGCAAGGGAAATCATTCACCTATTTTTAATAACTTCTAATGTAAATCAGTAGCTGGGAATGAGTACGCATCCTGAGCGCAGTCAACTCCCAGGGGCCCAGAAATTCATCCTGGGTGCCAGCACGGGAAACTGCTTCGTTGAACGCACTAGATAAAACGCACGACTGCCCAGCACTGGATCCATCCTTCCCACTGCGCACCATGCTGCTGGCAGCGACTCCCCAAATCCTACCTCAGCGGTTGCCGTAACGCCCCGAGCAGCAGCAAGGGCATCGTGCTCATCGTTCTTCATGGCCCCATCCATCAGGTGGCCTCTGGGGTGCTCCAAGCCCCCCCAGTAGCCATTAAGGGAGTCAGTTCCCAGTGAAAAAAATCAATGACAAGGCTTGGGCTGAGACCCAACCTGCCCCAGCAGGCCCCACGTCGTGGGGGGACACAGACACAGGAAAAAAAAAAAAAGAATCTGCATCCCACACATGGAATCCTGAGCAGGACCCCAGAGCCACCTCCCCCAGCAGCAAGGGCACCTCTTCTCAGGTGTTGCAACTAATTTATTAGATCTCTCCTGTCTTTTCTCCCCCACTTTTCACTGTCTTTATTATCTTTTTTTTTTCCCTACAACCAAAAGGAAAAGAAAGAAAAGGAAATCTCTGCACCACAATAGCGTGTCAGGCTCCTATCATTTTCAAACCCTGCTCTCCCCTCCCTTTCAACTCCCCTTACTTAGCAGAGAATTTTCCTTCATTAAAATTAAGCCTCATTTCAGGCTCATCTTCTTTTCTCTCTCTCCTTTTCTCCAAATTGAATGGAACGTGATCTCCCAACAACCTGGCCTCCCCTCCCTCTCCTCTCACTTTCATAACCAAACCTTCTTCACCATGAAAAAAATTACCCTGCCAGCCATCCTCCCCACCCTCTCCTCTCGCTACTCCGCCGCAGGCAAATCAGCCCCACTGAAGGCGAGAGTCCTTCTCCCAGGAGCCTGCACGATTCCCCCCCCTTCCCTCTCCCCCCACACCTACCACTTTCAGCTCATTCTCTTTAATTGGGAGGTATTTTCTCCCACATAATGGAATGAGATCTTTTCCCCTCCTTATTTTCTCACCACCATTTTTACCTGCCTTAATACACCTGCTTTCTCTCCTGGAAAGTAGCAGGAGTGGGTCTGGGGGGACCCCTTCCATTAACCCGTACCCCTTCCTCTCTAAGAGACACAGCCCACGCCAGCCTTGGCGTCCCCTCGTAGGAAAAGCAACCAGAGGGTGTTAGCGGGACTTCCTCCTCCCCTCCAAGCTCCCAATAACACGTGGCACCACTGGATGGTTAACAACTGCCTCCAAAGACATCTTGGAGAGAGGATGCCCGCCACGATCCGCACGTCCAGCCTGGCCAGACAGACAGACTGCCCCTTTGCTCCGCAGACGATGCTCCACGGGGACGTCCCCATCCCAACTTGCCGATTTCTCCTGCCTTCGCTCTTCTTCCCTCCCTCTTCCCAACACCACTTCTCTCTTCCTCGCTCGAGCTTTTTCTCTACCAAAAAACCATATTTAACATTCTCTGATGCTCAAGGCCAGCCGGCTCGTTAGCTCTGCTACACCTGGATCAGGATCTGGAGACAAATTGCTGCTTCATTATAGGAGCTGAGGCTCTAATCCTTTTTTTTTTTCTCAGGCTGTTTAACTTGTAAGGACAACAGATGGATACAGGGCTGCATAATGCAGACTCCTTAAGATCCATCACACAGTCTTGGAAGTGCAAAAACACAAGGCTGAGGAACGTGAAACTAGAGCAGAACTTACAGCGGTCACCTTAAATTAGGCACAAGGAGAAAATGTGCCAAGACTAGAACTGGACCGAAACTGCCAACTTGTTTTGCTGAAGACTAGAGGAAAAACAAACCTTTTTCCTCCACATCCCACAAAGTCATTTATAAGTTTTTTGCTTCTCTTTCTTCAGTGAAAAAGAACAAGCAAAAAGTCCCATAAAAAATGAGCTAAGAAATGAACAGAACTCTACTTTAGTTACGCAAGGACGATGTGCAAAAGCCACAGCCTGAAAAACATCAGGTTTTGCTTTGATTTTTCACAAAGACAACTGAAAGCCCTGAACTATGCAAAAACTTCCAGCAAATATGCTCATTTTGGTCACAAAGAGACTTTCTGGAGGGGGGGAGGGATTAAAGACCTGTTCTAGCTTAGAAAACATGCAGCACAATCTTCCTTTCAGCCTCTCAGACAGGAGCTGAACTCAGCTGCGGAGATCTCGGGCAGTGGGGGAGGCTCTCTGCGCCCTGTGCCCCCAGATGTGCAGCACATCTGCTGACCCTCCCAAGCCAGCCACTTGCTTTCACCTGTGAAGAACCCCAGAGACCTGGAGGTGACCGTCCCTATGCTTTGATCCACTAGAAGTGTGTATAGGTACCTATAGGGCGAGTCTGGTACCTATAGGGAGCCATGCCCTCCGCCCATGCCTATACGCTCGCCAAAACCCAGCCTCCGCTAAGCCAGACTGCAACAGCGGCACATTCTGCAAACACCCTCTCCTTACAAGGCTGGGGAAAGGTGCTATGTAGGTTGACTGAATTTCTGAATCATCAGCCCTCGAGAGGCGTTTTCACTCCTCCATCAGTTTAACTGCTACCTACCAGCAGCAGAAGGTGACTGCTGACGACCTGGGAGCGCTCATTTTCCCCTACTGAACGCAATTGTTTAGATGACAAGCCTGCGAATGCTGCAATTTCTCAGGTCTTCAAACACTTAATTCATCTCGGAGGTGATACTGAAACAGCGAGGCTGGCATTTACCTTGGTACTACCAGCTCCTCCTGAAAGAGCCTTTGCTCCAACCAAGCCCAAAGCAAAATGTCCTCCCTCGGGGCAATGCCCTCCTCTTGCTGGAGCATGTTTTGGGGACATTTGTACCCTCAGGGGATTCTGGGGTACCAGCAAGCCTCCAAAACAACACTGCTCATGCAAGGACAGGCAACCATCCTTCCCAAAGCCAAACCCCACTTTTGCAGAGGAAACCTCGGACGCTGTCTCCACCACGCTCGCCGCTGGTTTTGGGATTCACCCGGACAATGGCAGGACAGCAGCTCCTACCCAGGGGCAGGTGGATGAATAGGCACAAGGCTCGCTATTTAACACACACAATAAAGCATCCCGGCTGCCGGCATGTACGTGCACTCAGCATTTGTTCACGTTTCCCGCTTCTTGGACTCTCTCCTGGTCCCTCTCACAGCTTGGAGGCAATAACTTGCCTTCTTATCTGACCCAGAAGGACAGCCAGCTGTCAGCACACAAACATGGCCTTTGTTTATCCTTAAATGAAAGCTCAGTTAATTAAAACCAGAAATCACTTTCTCTTATCTGCAGCCTATGTGTGGCGGGCAGGAGGCTCCCCGACCACGCGCATCCCCCCGGGCTGCAGACAACAGCCCCGACACATGCTGTCCCGATAACCCTGCCGGCACCTGTTGCATCCTCCTCCGGGATGTATTCCTGAGAGATGGGAATTTGTAGGGCAGCCAAGAGCATCTCCGTGCTTCCCGGCAGGTTAACACCGCTCGGCGCTTTCCCATTCCCTGACGGCAGAGTGCAGAGCTTTTCACTTACATGCAATGAGTTTAACGGTCTCAAACGGTTTGCAATGCTGGGGTGATAAAGCCAACACCAGGAGACCATAAATGCCCCCCTGGCAGCCTGCCACGGCATTTTGCTCAGCCCCACGCAAAGATCTTGCCTTCTTCTTCCCAGCAGAGCTGTCACCCTGGCAGGCAGCAAATGGGCAAAAGCCCCCGTGGCCGAGGGGCTGCTGCCCGCCTCCAGCCGCCACAGCTCCGGGCGTGCTGGAAGCCCTCGCCAGCAGCAATCACGGTTATGCAAGGCAACAGCTTGATAGAGCGCCGGTTCTGCATGCTGAAAATTGAAAGTGATCGACTTCCACCTCGCCCGCACAGCAGAGAAAATCACATTCAACTCATTGAGAGGCTTCACCAGCAGAAAGATTGATCAACTTGATGAGAAGTGACTCTCTCTCTCTCTGCCGTCCTCCTCCTCCCCGCATCCCTGTTGTCCCCTGCCCCCGTTGATACCAGTTTCGGTGCAAACAAGGCAGCCAAGGGCCAGGAGAGGAGCCCACTTGTTGCCAGCTGGGGAGCGTGGGGCTGAGATGCTGCTGGTCCCCTGTCTGGGAACGGCACTTCCCCCAGGTCCACTGGGAACCTCTTCCAGAGCCCACCAGGACACAGGTTTGGGCAACACACGGCTCTCGCCTTCGCGTCACAAATAACTCAGCAAAGCCGTGGTCCAAAAGGGTCACCACAGGATAGTAGCGCATCCCACCGCGTGCACAGACGGTACCAAACCAACCGTGCCTTAACCCAGTAGAGTTATTCCCATCCCTAACGCAGAGCTACCCTCATGCCATCACGCATCAGCCCTGCCAATCCCTCCGCAATGATTCAGTAAAAGCAACGGCAAAGCGTATTATCCATCCCAGGGTCAATTCTCCGCCAGGCAGGGAGGGTTCAACAGTTCAAGCTATACTGAACTGCAAAGCACAAAACAGAAGATGGAGGTAGGGGCTGCATCTCGCTCTGGGGAGATGAGGAGGATGCCCAGGGTGGGGGGACCGGCATCGCCTGCCCCCACCTCCCTTTGGCTGGCCGCCCTAAGGCAGGCTGCTCCCTCCCTTCCCTTTCGCCTCGCCTGGCACTCATCACTTGGCCATTTACACATGTCACACCAAAAATCTTTCTCATTAAGTGGAAATTGAATTTCGTTAATTAAAGCAAAAGAAATCAATTAACCTTATCAGCAAACAGGAGCCATTTGAAACGGAATAAGGAGAAGGCTTCTCTCCCTCTCACCCCAAGCCTTCCCTCGATGCTCAGAGCCGCGTACGGGCAGCACACCGTGGGTGCAGACAAGCGAGATGGGGGACTGCGTGGAAGGTGAGGAACCGCTGACAAGAAGAATCAGAGAGGAAAGGGATTTCAAAGCAATTAACACCCCCAAGGTTTACCATCAGGTTGACAAGCTCTCAGAGTAGCCATCACTCAAACCTAAGGATTCAATTAAATTTTTTTTTTCCCCCTCTCCCCCCAACTCCCCCGGTTGCTTTACACTGAGCAGCAGAATGAATCTGGTGAGGATTTAAAAATCAAACAGAGTAGGGTTATTTTAAAGGAGATAAAAGCATAGTTTCAGTGTCCCCCCCAGCTGCCAACGTTTGTTTTTTCTTCCTTTGCTGTACACCTCGCTGGCACAGCTCAGAAACACAGCCATTTTATAACCACCCCCAGATATTTGTATGTGCTTATTTTCTTCTACACCTTGCAGAACCTCAATCCCAGACTCAAGTCCCATAGGGAAAGCCTGCTAGTCTGTGATGCTCAGTCCACGCTGACGGAGCGGCCCCAGCAAAGGAACTGGCGTTGACTCTGCCAGAAGACCTGTCCCTGGTAGATGTGGTGGTGGTGATCCCAGGACACCCTGGCTCAGGCACACTTTTAACCTGATTAGGACCATTAATCAACATATGGCATGGTTTTTTTTTTCCCAGCCACGTGGAACAGGCTTTACTTCCAGCTCCCCTCCATGAGTTGACTCTGTGGGACCTTGTGCTTTACAACACAACCCTCTGCAAAAGCTTCTCACTGCTTCCCGTGGGCAAGGATGCTCCACAGAAGAGCTGACGTTCAGATTGCTGGTGGAAGTCTGCAGGCCAAGCACGGGTTTCTCTTCCAACCCAGGCAGAGGATCTCAGCTCTTTGCTGCTTCAGGTTGTCTCTCAGGGTAGATGTTTCCACCCAAATCTGTTCTGGCCAGTCTTCTCTACCTCTAAAAGCCTAAGCTGAAGGAGTCCTTTAATATCTTAGTGTCTCTATGCAATGAAAACATCACAATAGTAACAGCTCCTGCTGAGCACCCTTAATCTGTAGAGATCCAGGCACTTCAGAAAGGAGCAAAGCAATTATATTGAGGGGACGGAGGAGAAAAGAACAGGGACACAGGAAGATACAGGGATTTGCACAAGGAAATCAGCAACCCAGGCAGCATACGCTCCCAATCTCTCAAATCTTCCTCTGAAGTTGAGCTCACAGCCCAGAAAGCAAAGGTACAGCACCCAAAAAGCAGCCAGGCTGCAGAGACGAGCGAGTCAGAGCAGGGCCCACAGAGGGCAGATGCTGAGAGCAGAGAAAGGGAAGGGTTTTTTCCTGTGACCCTGAGAACTTGCTCTCCTCTTTCAGGTAGGAAAAGGAGGCAGAGGTGAGCTCCCCCCCGCCAGTAAAGTGCAGAATAACCCCTCTCCACCACCTCCCAGAGCCTCCAATGGCCCCCAAACCCGACCTCCTCCAGGCACCATCCCTCACACACACCCCAAACCGCTGCCACCCAGGGGAGGACCCCCGAGGATACCCAGCCCAGAGAAACCTTCTAATTATTCTTTGCCCCCCACCAACAAAGTGCCAGCTGGCTGCAGAGACCCTCAGATATCTGAGGAGTGAGTTAGAAAGACCTACCTTTGAGGCAAGGAGCCAGAAAATCCCCATGCTGTCCCAAAACCACCTCACTGCAGGCTCACCACACTACCACCTGCGTTCACCTGCACCCCTTAAATACCCACCAGCCACCACTCCCTCCTGTACGCAGGTAATTAACTAATTACACACAGCTGGGTAAATTAGCACTACCCCAGGGAACACACATTCAAGGAGGTCAATCAAGACCCACTTTCTCCCAGGTGGTGGACAAATACCTCCTGCTGCTCCCTGTCAGTCAGGCAAAGACCATACCCGTTCCCTGCAGCTATCCATTTTGGCAGCAAATTCTAGAAAACCTCTGCCTAATAAATCAGGTGGGTCCACGCAAACCCTGAGCCCAAGGATGAAAGGAGGAGATGGGAGATCTCCCCTGGTGATTCCGTTTTTTCCACGCACCGGGATGCTCAGGTCTAGCAGGCAAGATGCTCCTCCCGGGACCAGGAGGACCAGCAGAGCAGGAAAGCCCAGGAATGAGCAGAGAGGCATCTCATCAGTATGAGGAACGCTGCTTTGGGTGCAGGGCCAAAACAGCATGTGTTTGCAGCAGCGCCGACAAAAGTAAGGAAGAAAAAAATGCAAATATCTCAGGAATGTGCCCGGCAGCCTTTTGTGCGAGCGCATTAGAATACAATACAAATGTGACTAAAAAAGACTCAACAGAATAAATACTGCACTTATAATAGGCCTCAGAGAGAGGAAGAGATTTAATGGCAACATATTAAATGTAAATCAACATAAAAGGTAACTGGGAAGGGAAGAGATATACCAGCTTAGGGATTATAGCACAAAGCTGTAATATTTACTCACGAGATTAAGGCACTTATAAGAAATGAAAAATTGTCCTTTTGTAATAATTCAATCCCTCGCCTTTATCCAGGAGGATTGGACGTATCAAGTTATTTTAGAGATGCAGGCATAAATTCACACCTATTATTAGCGGAGGGATGCTCTACAAGAACTCAATGTTTTCCAGGGGAAGCTCATCTTAGACCAACCAAAGACTTGAGAGCTGCCAGCAGCCACTGCCTACACATCCATTCTGACACCCAGCAGCACCAGAGCTGCAGTGACCAGAGATTTTGGACTGCTTGGACAAACCAGAAGATGACTGCTTACCATTTTGGGGGAAATCTTTCCTCCCCACAACTCTCATCCATCCAACACATCTTGGGATCTACGGACCTGCTGGTCCACCAGCTGCTCTCCCGGGCAGTCGGGTCTGGAGGATGCTAAGGGCTAAGAGAGTAAGACTGGTCCCATGTCCTGGTGGGGTAGGTGAACACCGTTACCTCAATTCGCAGTGCCTCAGTTTCCACGTCTGCAGCTTGGGCATGTTTCCTTGTTGCGTAAGGAGCCTTGCGGCTATCAGCCGAAACATGCTTGAGGAATGCAATATATCGTCACTGCACATGTTATCTCCCAGTTTACTGTACTTCTTTTTCAGGCAAAAATAAATTTTAACAACTCACTTCGATTTCCAGGTGTCAGGCAGAGCTGGCAGGCAGTAAAAAAGACAATCTTCCGATTTCTCAAACTGCAAACCTTTTCCTAAACTAGATACCACAGCTACTTGTATGGCCCCAATCAGTAAAGCATCTTTAGCACCTCACAATCTTTAATAGGCTCGTCCTCTGCAAACCCCTCGTGAGGTGGGAAAGTGCTATTATCTCCTTTATACAGGCAGGGAAATCGTCTGGCCGCGTCGGGGAGCTGCCCACAAGCACCCCAAGTGGAGCGGGGCACGGCGCGGCAGCTGCCGCGGCCTCGCTGGACCCTCCTGCCCCGCTCCCGCAGCCCGCCCGGACCCGCTGCCGCCGAGCCCCCAGTCCTGCTGAGGTTTAANGAAAAAGGGGGGGAAAAGGGGGGGGAAAGGGGGGCAAAAGGGCCTCCAGTTCAAAGCTCCCAGGTTAATTTGGGCTAACGATCAACACCCCACCGCAACAGCCTCTTCAGACGCCCCGTCTCTGGGCGTCCCCCCCAGGGCAGCTCACCCAGAGCATCACGCAGCACTGAAGGGGTTAATGCCACTTCGAGTGCACGGGGAAGCTGATAGACAAAGTCCCACTCCGCTCTTTATTTAATAATACTTATCCGGATAGTAAACGCGACCCTGCTGTTTTGCTCACTTAAATTTTTCTGTTTCCCCAGCTATGGCAGTGTCACTTCTCCCGAGGCAGCCTCCCCCACTTGGCAGAGTTAAATTGCATTCTGATTCTATTAAATGGTACTAAATGTCTTTGAAATCAAAGAGCAAATATAATTTAAGTGCCATTTGGGTCTTCCCACAGGTTCTCAGCTGTTCACGCAGCCACCAACCTGTAGAAAGCTGCCTGGTGACAGGGGTATAGTTTAAAAGGAAGCCCACAGCCAGTATATACAATACAATTCCCTTCCACAACACGTCCTTTATGCAAACTCACAATGCACCGCGGTTACAGCTTAAAACAATGCGACTGCTATAATAAGAAGAGAGGAGGAGGAGGAAGGGAGAGTTAAGACAACGAATGCAGCCAGGGCAGGAGGGCTGGTAACAGCTTCGTGCATCACGGCATCGGGATGGGGAAAGGGAGGCTGAAGAAAAGCAGAAATCCTGCAAATCTCACCTGGATCCAGATCTCAGCACAACACCAAACGCAGCCCAAAGATGCTGCACACGCCAAAGCCCCGGGAGCCCACAGACATCAGTGCACCCCGTTAGCATAAAAACACCACCCTGTTTTTACAACCAGGACTCAGGGGTGGAAAGCTTTCAGCAGGGATGGGATGCACGCAGCCCTTCTGGGGAGATCCCAAGGAGATCCCAGGGGGAATCCTAGGAAAGCAGCGGTTGGCAGGCAGGGAAGAAAGGGGGGAGGCTCCAGCGAGGAAGAAACTGTAAGCAGAAAGTTAAGATGATAAAGAAACCTTAAGGTGTTGGTAACGTCTTGCAGTTTCAAGGCTGTTTTTTAAGGGCAGGGGCTCAATAGAAGCAAAAAGCACTTAATTAAGGTTTTCAGAAACACCAACTGACTTGAGGTACTTTCATACTCCCAGCAACTAACAGCCAGGCATGCTGAAAGGCGAAGTGCAGTGCAGAGAGAGGAAGGCTCCCTTAAGGCACCCCACACTGGGTACCAAAACAGGAGAAATCTCACCCCAGCAACTTCTTGGCACGGTGCATCACTCCGCTGGCTCCAGCCGAGCCAGAGCTCACCTACAAACGAGCAAAGCTGCAGCCAGCGCTCTTCTGCGAAGCGAGGAGGCAGCCTGCCAGCCGACAAAGTTGCTCCTTAGCTCCCGCCGAGGACAGAAACGGTCCCAGGTGCGGAGCTGGCAACGGCACAGAGGGCAGGGCTGAGCCCAAACCATCGCATCCCACCAGTCAGAGGGATCGCATCCCACCAGTACGACTGCGTACGGCCTTTCTGCAGCCTTGTGAACCACGAAATAACAGCCCCTCTGTGCTGGATTCTGGCAACTGGTTTCTCTCTCCCCTTTCCACACTGCTGCCATATCGTTGATGGACCCCGTTGGCTCCATCAACACCCATCCTCTGCCTCCACCACCTCACCCGACACCCAGGGCATGATTGCAAACGTAAGGGTGCTAAAAAGGGGGATGCATAACACAGAGAATGTTTCGAGCATCAGCAACAAAAGCCACCGGGAGGAAAAGGTCACCTGGAGTTGTCCAGACCAGGGGCAGAGGTGCAGGAGGACTCGCTCTTCAGCTTCCTCAGCTTGAAGCCACAAATAGTTCAAGGCCCTTGCTCTCCCTTGCACTGGTGGAAGTGACTAATTGTACTTTGAGAGAGAAGCAAATCATCACTCGAATCATCTGCACCAACTCCAATAACAGCAGATCTTCCTGCAAGGATCTGCCAGGCAGCACTAAAGCAGCCGCCTAAGCCTCGCTAGGCAGCAAGTGCTGTGCAAAGACGCTGTAAGAGCCCAAGGTTGTGCCCTGCCAGGCCACAGCTCCCTCCTCGAGCCACGTAAAGCATCCCCTAAAACCACTCTGAGCCACCAGCAAACGGCGCCTCTTTGCAGCAAGAAAAGCGCTTGGGAAGGCATTAGACAAACATCTCGGCAGCTCAAATGCCATTCGGTGCATACAGCAGCAGGCAGGTAACAGCCCTCCAAAAAATACTCCTTGCTGCTGAAGAGGTAGCTCCAACGTGCAGCTTTGGAGGCTAGAAGTTTTTTGCCGTAGCTCTAGGGACGCGGCATCTCCCCCCCTGAGCTTTCTGCTGCGGGGTTCGGGGAGAGCCACGGAGCAAGCAGCACAATTTGGGGGGGTGCAGCCAAGGGGGCTGCCGCTCCCCGCAAACCCCAGCAAAACAGCCAGCGCCGGGCAGCATCGCCAGCGCCTCGAGGACAGCAATTCCCGATCCTCGGTGGTTTTTTCCCAAGCCTTTATCCCCACGCTTGGAGATACTCAGGTGCCGCTGGCCAGCTCGAGAACCAGGCAGGGGTTTCCTAAGGAAACTAAGGGGTGGGCAGGGATGGAAGCACCGCTGCCCCATCGCCGGAGAGCAGCCCCAAGCCCCGGGGATGCTGCTTTAGCCTGAGGCACCGCTCCGACTGACAGCACAGAAACAACCTTTAGATATTAAGACTGCTAACTGGCATCCAAGGTGTTTGGCAAGTGTCATCGTCCTCCCCCCCTCCCCTTCCCCGATGCAAAACCAGCCACGGGAGGAACGGCAGACCCGTTTTTAAGCCTGCGTCGCTCCCCCGTAGCGAGAGCAGCCGAGGGTTTTTAAACATTCAACACCGCCTGGCCAGACTGGGCTGCACTACAGAGCTGCTCAGATCAAAAGATCTTCAGCTCAGAAGATTAAAAGGCTCTGGGGATGGGTAATAGGATGCAGAGCTTTTCACCTCTAGGTAGCTGGCCCGATTTCTAGGTCAGGAACAAGCAAAAACCCCGTTTCTGCCGCAGCGGAGGAAGCAGCCGGCTTCGCTTCAGCTCCCGGCTGTCAGCTGTCCCCTTCTTGGGGGAGAAACGGCAAAATCCCGGCTAGGTCGGCACCGCTTCAACATTAACCATCCTCAGGGACCCGAGATGGGCTGAGGCCACGGGTCCCACCCCGCTGCATGGCCACCGAGGAGAGGGTATTTGCAGAACAGGGGGCATTTTGGAGGGGAAGGCTGCCCCGAAGCCCAGGCTTGGGTTAAACGGGGATGTTCTCTGCGTGGCGCGGGAGGATTTGCCCATCGAGGGATGCTCCAACCCTCTCCAGGCAGCCAGGAGGTCCCCACACGGCACGCACGCCTCTGGGAAAAAGCGCGGCACGCTGAATTCACGCCTCGGCTCCCTCCCCGACGATTTGCAAGCCTGAAATTCTTGGCAATCTGGCACTTTCTGCCGGTGCCGGCTGCACGTTCGGGGAACGGCGTTAAAAATATCTCGCATGCCCGCACCCTCGCCGTCAAGACTCCCACGGGCGCACTTTCAGCTGTGCCCCCTTTGCTCTGCCTGCGGCGGGGAGGGATGCCGCAATGCAGGCAGTCGCCGTGCCGCTTCCCTGTCTGATTTGCAAGGAGAGGTGGGCAACAGATGGGAAGAGCTCTTCATCTCTTTTCCCCATTTTTAAGCCCGCTGCAGGCGGCTGGGAAGCCGTTGTTGAGGAAGAAGGCGGCGCTTTCAAGAAACCTACCTTCAAACCAGCGCTCGGGGATATCTTTAACTCACAGGACAGAGGGGAAGAGCAGCGGGACTGTGTCCGTAGGCTGGACCCAACAGGCTGGGCTCAATGGTGTGGATGAGAGAGGAGGTTTAAGTCTCTCATCGTCTTGTGGACGATCCGTCTGTTATTATATCCTGTACCAAATATGTTTCTGTCGTGCTGAGGTTAAGCTATCAACTCCATTCCCTGGAGTACACCAAGGGTGGGACAATTCCTCAGGAGCTGATTAAAGCCACCTTCAAAGTTTAAGGGTAGGAGCCCAAAGAGAGCTCTCAGTTGGTCCCTCCATTCAGATTTCACTCAAATAGGAATCCTTGCATTTATAACCGATATGATTATACCTGCCTGAATTTGCAAGCAATGATTTACGAGGTGGGGGGGGAAACACCCCACTGGGCTAAAGCCTGCTGAGCTGCAGCAGATGGCTTGCTGCAAGAGTGGGGAAGGAGGAGAGAGATCTCTATGCAGTTACGAAAGGTTGCCTCCTCTTCTTAGTCTGCTCCTTCCCCACCTCCTTCCCCACACTCCTCCTCTCTGAGACAGAGAGAAACATGCGGGAAACATGCCGGTGAAATCCCACACAAGGCGCTACTTGACTGACTTCTCTAAGTTAACTTCACTCCCATCCAATTTATCCTAACTTTGCAAGCAAACTGTGGCCCACTAAGAGCAAACTTGGCTGGCTTGTCAGCGTTCAAATCACGTAAGACTTGCCCTGCTGCACCTCGGCAAAGGCTCACCAACTTCTTCGAGGAGACCTCACGCAGCTCGGCAGCGCAAGGTGAAACCACGGGGCTACAAAGCGGCATGGATCAAACCCAACAGAAATATTCATACCAAGCTCCGTGAAGTGAAACCACCAAGCTTCTCATGGCTTTAATTATGACTGGCAACCTTCCACGGTATTAATAAAACTCCTGTTTCTATGGCACCTTTCATCCCACAGGTCCCTGAAGTCAAAGCCCTTTGCAGACGTGGTGGGAGCACACGCCGAAGGCGTTGGGATGCAGCCGCCCGCGGAGCACAAGGCTCCAACTTTTAAGGCAGCGAGCGATGCCGGCCGGGCTCCATCCTCCTCCTGCATTGCAGGGGCACGCATCGGGACCGGCTCCGCTCTCGCCAGGCTGAAGGACGCGGCATCGAGCCTGTTTTATCCAGCTCGAGGCAGAAGGTAACGGTTGAAATTGGAAGATGAGCAACATACTCCAAATCTCATCTCCTGACTTGGGTCTTTCTTGTTTCTCATGCGGTTTATCTTCCTATTTAAATACATACTGCTTTTCAGTTTTTCTTTTTTAACATCCCTGAGCTTTCTCCCTTTTGGGGAGAAATCTGCCCATCCTGCCCCGGCTTGTTCTCCATGCTGCTGCGTGCTAATGGGAAGCGATATATATGGAGGGCAACAACCTTGGGGGTTCGATAACCCACACATCTGCCGCCTTCCCCCCCGCAGCTCTTCCCAGTCGCAACAAGCTGCAAAAGGGGACCATGAAAAAATAGAAGGAAGCCATCCCCTCCACACACCCATCTGTGCCTTTTCTCAAGGTCACCTGCAGTCACATTTGACATATTTTCTCCAGTCGACTCACTGGCAACCAAAGCCTCATTTAAGCGACAGAGCAGCCTTTCCAGGAAGCAAACAATTTCCTCGATGGTGAAGGAACAGAATTATCCATTTGGAAAAACGGCACCTCGTCAAGCTTGACACGTACAACAAAGGCAGCCATCCTCCGAGACTGACGGAAGCACAGCAGGCGAGACGAGCGGAATCCCACAAAACATCATTTGGAGGTATAAAATATTCACCATAAATTGCAATGTCGCTCGGGACCCGGAATTCAAAGAGCGGAGAAGAAAGCAGAGCCTCGGCAATGACATTCGGCTCCTGAGCTCAACTTTCTCCCAAAGCCCCGAGGAGGGATGGGAGGCTGGACACAACGCTCCAGCAGCGATTATCTACCTCCCATCCGGTGCTTTTAATCAGCATCTCCCCCAGTATTTCACCAAGAATATTAATATCTTTAACCCCATTTTGCTAGGCAGAGAGAAAGAGCAATAAGAGATGTTGTAGAGAACAGCTGCCTCTCTACCCATTAGGCAACACTTCCACGTGATAAGGATAAAGAATTAGATGGGGACGCAGAAGACTTCCACAACGCCCCAAAGGAAAGAAGCAAGGAAACATCCTCTTACAGGTGGGGAAACTGCCGTGTATTTAACTCAAGATAAAGTTGCTTGAATGAGGAGATCAGCCCGATGTTTGATACCAGAGGTGGAGCCAGCTCCCTTGCACGCCCTGAGCTGAAGGTCAGATCAGCTGTTCCTCAGCACAGGTTGAGCGACCAACCACCCGGTTACCCATCAGTTACCTTTCCAGTCTGTATTTGCCCAGCACTAGCGACGGGGGGGGCACTTCATCCACCACTCAGCATATAAACTCCTCAGCTGCTTTCTGACTTCTTTTTTTGCTTTTTTAGTTCGTTCTTTGTCTCCTACCAGATGCCCAAATTTCCTGCAGAAGGTGAACTCTTCCCATGGAAATTTCACTTTTGACGAAAACCCAGGTTTCTGTCAAAAAAACCTCTTCCCTTGTAAAATTTTCCTCCAACTCTAATAAGTAACACTAACACTTGGATCTGAACTGCCCCTGGCTCCGTTTTGCTGTTTGCAAACACTGCTGGAGGCTTTGCCCACCTGTAGTTATTATTTCATTGCTTTGTTCCTGGCTGTCAAACTTCATCGCTTTTTTTTTTAACCTTAACACCATATGTTTCCTAATGAAAAAGGTCTCCATATTCACACCTGAAATTAGAGTCTTGTGTGAGTGCTCTTTCACAGAGTCCTTACGGAATTTCACTCCAAGGCTCAAGGAAAAAGAAAAGGCGAGAGCAGGGCCTTAAAGAAGAGAGAGAAAATCCTTTTCTTCTCAGACTGTTCAGCAGAAGCTGCCCTTCACTGGAGGTCCGGGGTTAGCTTTATGGAAAATGCAGATTTCAAAAGGGGGAGAAGAAAAGGGCTTGGGCATCGCTCACCGCAGCCGCGACCCCTGGGCTTTTCCCCTCTGAAACTGGGGTGGGGAAGGTCGGCAAGGCTGCCTTTTCTAAGCCGAGGAACTCTTCAGCTGTAAAAAGGTGCCCAAGAGCCTCTTCATCTTGCCTCTTTTCAGAGGTGACCTTGCTGGTCGAGAAGATTCCCTTACGATACTTGATTTACCGACTCCCTCTGTCTTTCCGAAGGGCTGAAAAGCAGGAATCATCACACAGCCTTGGCAGAGCATCCATGTAAACCTCTTGCAATGGGGATGATGCCCCCGCGGGTACCACACATGCAGCATCTCTGCAAAAAGACCCAAAACCCCCTCCGAGCAACACCCAGATACAGCCAGGGCAACGCCACGGCTCGCCGGCAACGACCCCGCTCTGCGGCACACGATGTCCTCAACACCGCTGAGGATTCACGCTGAGGACGGGAAGTTTCAGAAGTTTCCAAGGAAACCTGACAAGCTTTTGCAGGAGAACTGGGAAAAGCAGACAGCGCATTGCTTGCAATCAGAATTTTAAAAGCCTGCACGCACGCGCAGGGGTGTAAAATGGATGTTTATTTTATTTCTTGGCTGGACAGCCGAGCCGGGACGTGGCACCAAGTGCGGGCTGGGGATGGCTCAGCATCCCCGCTCGGCACACGTGGTGAGGAAGGAGCCCGTCGCGGTGTCGGAAACACGTTCGCCATCAGGCTGTGCTCGGCCGGGCGTCACCTCCTCGGCCCCTGCTCCTGCCAGCGACGCTTCAGAGGCCGGGCTGACGGGGCTGTCAGCAAGGCTTTCTCTTTACTCCGAGCAACCGCTTAATGAGCCACTGCGCTGCGTGTTTAATTAAAACCGTGCTTTGCGTATTTGTCATTCTTGAGTCTTGGGAAATTGAGCTGGAAGGGGCTGGCGTGACACCGGCGGGCACCCGGGGTTCCAGCGATCCCCCGCGGCACAGGGTGCCCCCAGCCCTAGCACCCAAATCATTCACAGCACCTCACCCCGGCCCCAGAAACACTTTGCAAAGGACAAGGGGGACCAGGGCCTCCCCTGTCCTATGCCAACAGCGGGACCAGTTACTGCAGCTACCCCACAACGCTCCCTGCCAGGAACGTGCAATCCCAGGGCTTGACAGAAAACACCATCGAGGCAATCAGGATTGCATCCTCCCATTTCCTCAAAACCAGCGGGCAGTAATGAGAAAGATGCCCAGAAGGAAGAAAAGCAGCTTGACAGCAGCACTCCTGGATGTAAAACAGAAAAGCGAGTTGCTGCAGAGGTATTTCTGGAGGTATTTAAGTCCTGGACGAGGTCCTGCAAAAAACGTTTCTGTTCTGACACGGAGGATGTGCAAGGTGGGAAACTATTATGTTTTTCTCACACTGATTTCACAGCCGCAAGCAGAGGTCAGCGAGCGGCACCCGGAGCGATGCCCGCAGCCCCCGCGGGGCACAGGGACCCTTCGCTTCGCACCGCCACGTTTCCACCAACAGCCCACGAGGACTTCTCACAAAAACTGCTGCTACAACGTCAAAGATAGAGAAAGAACAGGTTGAAAATGCATTTTGTTTACGTGTGGGCAGCAAGAGTAGGGAAAAGATTTATTTAAGACATTAGGAGACGTTTTGAGCCCCCTTTCCCCACCTCCATCCACTTAGAAGCAATTAGGCATTTTCCTTCCCAGCTTATCCTTTGTTGAGAAGTCAGATTGCTTTTTTTTGCCTCCCCCTCAACACCTGAAAACTTGAAAGCTGGAGGGAGACCCAAGTAAAAGAGCAGGGCACCCTCAGTTTGGGTGCAGGGCTCTGCAGCCCTGCTGAGGCTGCACCAGCCCGAGCAGCTCTGCTGTCACGCTGGAAGAAAGGACAGAGCAAGTAAAAAAAAAAAAAAAAAGAAAATAAAAAATAAAAGAACGACTGAAAATTGGATCCATTTATTTTACTTCAAGCTTCCCCAATAGCTGCTGGTTATTTACCATTATCTCTCCTTGCAGTGCTGGTGTTGAGCCCGACCACCCTCGCAGGCTGCTAACAGCCCATGATTACCAAGTAGTGCAGCACTTGCTGCAAAAGCAGGCAGCGGCCAGCCCGAGAGAGATCCTCCCCGGCAGAGCCAGGCAAAAGCCTCCCGCGAGGGGGAAGGGGGAGCGGAGGGGAACAAGAGAGCCATGAAACGTGCTGAGATGAATTCTCCCCCCAGGGACCCCATTCACGCCCGGCGAGCACCCGCTGCTCCCACCTTGCACCCGCTGCTATAAATTTGGAGATGCCAAGCAAAATTATTTCCCCCTCGGAAGGACTCTTGCCAAGGCAGAGCTGCTTCTCTGCTGCACGCCGTAGGGACGAGGACACGTAGTTCAGGTAAAGGGTATTGCTGCGTACGTCAACTAGCTCATATGTTTTATTTGCCCAAGACAGTATTTGTTCGGCCAGGGCAGGAGGGGGCACACACAGCATCTTCTGTTTTATAAGAATATATTGGCCCTTGGGAAGAGCTTTAACTAGTTTGTACCATCAACCGTGGATGAAGCAGCACTGGAAACGACCCGCTGCACTGCGCTTCACAATTAATCTACAATTTCCTAGTTAGCTTTCGATGCACTTCACTATTAACCCCAAGTTCCCAGAGACAGGTAGGATGTTCCCAAACCCATTCCCATGAAAACACCCCTCCTGCCGAGAAGCGGAGAGAAATGAGAGAAAGCTTGGATGGGTCCCCCTACAGAAATGTTGCCCATCACTTCCACCCGTCTGTGCCAAAGGCAGGCGATGCTGTTCAGCACAAATAAATTAGACTGGGAGTAATGTGTGCCCCCAGAGCTGCAAGCTCAGGCGCTGCGAAAGCAAATCCAACCAGATGAGTTAAGGGGGAGCGAAGACAAGGGGCTGCTATTCGGGTCTGCCTTGGCTTGGTCTTGTTTTTCAAGCAAGCCCTCTGCCTCCAAATTAGCACAACACTCCTAAAGCCAGGCTTTTCCCCGGTGAGTAGCCAGCTGGGGATGTCCTATAGCTTAAACCAGATGCAAAACATACACGCTGCACCCCTTCACCGCTGCAAACCCCCCATCAAGCCCCATTTGCTGCAGCCTCGGAGGGCACGCTGGCTGCTCCAGCACCGACCCCTCGTCCTCCCATCTGTCTCGGGCAGGTCAATGCTCTGTCACCATTCCTCCCCATCCCCACAAAGCAGAGGGCTCCGGAGGGAGCCGCGAGTGTCTTCCTAGATTTATGGCCTCTTTCTTTATTTATATTGATTTTTAAAAACTCTTTTTAAAGGGGGAAAAAAAAAAAAAAAGCTCAATGACTCTCCTGATCCCTGGAGGCCTCGCAGTGATTAGTGCTTAATCCATCCACTATTGCTCTGTGCACCTGGGGACCTCCAAGCACCGTGCAGACATCCAGACTGGGGTGAACCCCCCCACCCGAGCAAGCCCCGGCTTTCTGAAGGCGAGCAGCCAGCGTGGGACCGCACCGTCCCCATCCCCACGGGTGCCAGGGGTCCTGCACAAGCTCCTGACTTTCCTTGTGGCTCCTGAAAGCCCCCCAGAAACCCTCTTCCTTCAGCTTAAAGCTTACCGGTTATGGCAGCCCTGCTGTGGTTCAGAGTAAGTCGTTGCAATGATTAATTACCCTCTCTTCAAAAATTGGACGCCACTTCTATTGTAAATGAGTCCAGCTTCACCTTCCGACACTGGAGCCTGATACACTCTTTGCTGCTAGATTAAAGACCTGTCTATTTTCAGCAACTTCTCCCCCACCGAGAAATATGTAGACCACAACCCAATCACCTCTTAACCTCCCTTTGATAAACTGAGCAGGCAGAGACGCTTCCCTCACGCTCCAAGGTGAGGCTTACGTGCCTCAATTTACCCACACGTTTTATTTTAAACTTCCTGTGGGTTTTTTTTCCTCCCATCCTCCTTTGACAAATGCTCTCTCGGAGCTGCACACAGCCCCTCTATAAAGGTCCTGCTCATATACGTAACACCACCTCCAAACACTCGCTATTCCTCACGTGTTCCCAGAGACACTTCTTGCCCAAAGGAGTTCCTATTTATATTGAAAGAGCAACACAGGCTGAAAGAAAATAAGGATTATTATTCCTGTTGTCTAGATGAAGGAACCGAAGCACAAAGATGAAGTGATGCGGGGTTTGAGGAGCTGCCTGTGCCTTTTCATGCCAATAGTTATTTAGCACTAAGAGTATCAATAGATGGCAATGAAGAACCTGGATCTTGCTGCTCTGATGATACTCCAGGCAGCTATCTCGCCGTCGCTGCCCTGACAGCAGGATTTCACCGCACGGGTATACAAGCTCCCCGGGATGGGAGGCTGCTCGTGGGGTTTCCCATCGCAGGGAAGAAAGGAGAGGCCATGCTTGAGCACCCAGACCAAGGAAAAAGCCAGATTTGCCACCGGCCCCAGAGCCAGCTGTCCCAACAGCCCCGTCATCTGGAAACACTCGGACCCAGCTCCACCAGCCACCGGAATCCTCGCTCCGAAGGGGTTCGCTGCAAATCCTTGCCTGCGCCCTGTCTGACGGCACGCCGAAGGCAGGGTGGCCTTTGCATACCAAAAGCCTTTGAAAAGCAGGTTGTGATTCTTCCCGCGCTCTTCAAAATGGAGCCAGTCCTATTTCCCTCCCTGGGTTTGCAAAGCTCATGACATGACTTTGGATGGTCCTCCCCCTGCAATCCTCCCTGAGCACCCTGTCTCCAAAAAATCTTCCTGGTGACTCAGGGAAGTTGGAAAAGGGTTGGTTTTGGTTTTTTGTTTGGTTTTTTTTTTATTCCTACCCAACATCTGGCTCCTCCCCAAAGCTTCCAGTGGCCAAACATGACGGAGCGGCGTGACAGCCAGCGGAGATGGCAGCCTCCTCCAGCTGGGTGCTGAATTAGCAGTACTAATTCAACTCCTGGCAGAAGACTTCCGATAGCCTCGGAGATTAACGCAGCCATCGTAAGCGATTTTTTTTTTTTCATGCTGCCAAGTACCCATGGCCAATACGGTTCTCCTCACTTCTTTTGACACAGTCCTACTTCATTCTCCTAAGCTGCCAATTAGGCAGTCAAAGGAGGTGAAGAGCGATCCTGAGAAGCGGCATCGCTTTGCTTACTCCTCTCTGGCAAGCTGGCATGAAGAGATCCCCCTTGCTAAACAGTTAAAAAGAAAACGGTCCAGCACAGCAGATCAAAATTGCACTTTAATTAACTTTGGGTTGTTTTTTCTTTCCCCGTCTTGCCTTTTTTTTCCCTTCTCTATTTTCTCTCCTGGCATCAAGAACCAAATTGAGATGCAGGTGAATTCATTTTCATAAACTATCAGTTTCCATCAAATCTATCTAATCCATCTCTCTCTACAAAATCCCTTAAGCAGAAGATCTCGCTCCCACTCTGCCTTCCACAGCTGTGTAAGCCTCGCAGAGCTAGCAGAAATACCAAGCGTGGGTGGCACTACAAGTTCCCAGCTCTCTCTAGATGTGAATATCACTGAGCTTACACGTCCTCGCCGTTCCATCTAGAACATATGGCTTTAATGTATCACGAGTCACTTCCCATCAAGATCAAAGTTTAAATATATCTGCGGACTAGGACGGGAACAGCAGGTGCTGCTCGTGGGTCCGGACCGAGGGGGCTGAGCTGGGATGGAGCGGAGATGCTCCATGGCTGGAGCACAGCTGCAGGGAGAAGCTAGGGATGGACAGAGGGACCGGTGTTTGGGAAAGGGGTTGAGCCAGCTGCTGCCCCAGGCAAGCAGCCCTCAGTCCCCAATCCCTCCACAGATACGGCGCAACACCCCAAAGATGCCGACGTCCGACTGGGAGCATCCAAAGCAGCACAGTAAGCTGATGGAGGCAACATCCCATAGCTCTGCACCCGGGCGAAAAACTCACAGACCACGCTGTTGAGCAGGGCAGAAAGTCAACCAGCCCTGCCTCAAATTTCACACTGGCTTTTTCTACAAGCCCCAGTTTCCACCAGTCCAACCTCTACCACCAAAGGACTCAGGCTGCCAGGCAAGGTGTTGGCAGTGAGCAGGATTAGGGCTGGGGAGGGCGGTGAGGAGGGAGAAGGAGTCATGTCAGTTATTAAAGCATCACCCAAATTTATTTATCAGGACCACACACAAAGGTATTGGCTGCAGACTAAATGCATTTCGTGGCAAGTGTTTCCCAAAGCTGCTGGGAGCTGGAGGGCTCATCAGAGAATCTTAATTGGTTTCCTCTTAAAAAAACCCAAATGCATAAATTAAAGCAAAATAATAAACTCCTGCCTGGTTTTCATTATTAATAATATTAATGCAGCAAGACAACGCTGCAAAGCAACTTTCTGCAAATCCTCTCCCCCAGGATGGAGCAGCCAGGAGTGGGGGAATCCAGGGGAGCTCCCGCACCCCGGGGCCGGGGCCAGCGGGGCAAAGAGGGACCCGGAGGAAGGCGGGGAGCCTGACGGCAAGGAGGACGTACAGGGGGATAAAATTGGGTCTGCTACAACCTCCATTTTGTTGGCGTTCATGGCTTGCTCCTCCCAGACAAGCCTCATCATTCATCTCCCCCTTCTCCTTTTATTATCTCCTTCCCAGTACAGGCACACGCTTGCTCTGGGTAACTTGGTTTCTCCAAGCCCTGGACCAGGCAAGGCAAGGCAAAAATCAAAGCAAGGAGATGATGCTCGGCTGTGGTTCTGATGCCCATCTCAAGCCAGGCTGTCCCAGGACCACACCAGCCCTTGGGGGGTGCTGAACCTCGGAGGGATCAACCAGACTGAAGGTGGGCAATGGACCTCTCACACTTGGCATTCAACTGACAGCCAAAACTACAAGAGCAAGCCCACTTTCCCTACTTCAAATGAAATTTCCCCTACTCTCTGATGTATTTAAGTTTTGGCTCGACAACCTTACCAAAGTCTCCAGTGAATTAAATCACCTTTTTAAGAGCTCAGTGATACTATTCTCAAGTTATGTGGCAAGAATCAGATGGGTGAACTGAGGATAGGAGCCACTCCCGGTCTCTGCCTGTATAGCGAGGTTTAATAAAGAAAACACAAACCAAAACAGACCTTGCTCCTCTTACTCTTGCTTTTTTTCCCCTCCCCAAAACTAGATTATTTATATTTTAATTAAAGTGAGCACAATGTAACTCTGTAAGCGAGTTTGGCCATGGAGCGTTGTCTCAGCTTGGGTTGGAAGATAAACAAGCTCAAATACTCTCCGTGTGGCCCTTCTCCGAGAAACACAAGGATCACGCTCACAATTCATTTTAAACCGTCGCAAGATGATGCCCATTAGAGGGGAGAGAATGGGTGTTAATGAGATGAAGTGCAAGAATGGGGGGAAAATGAATGAAAGCAATAGCATGAATAGCACATGAGAGGCAAATGAAATAATTACCCTGCTCACCATTGTTACAACAACACAATAAATTTAATGTAATTCCTAAAGGCCAACCAGTTTTCTTTCTTACTTGCTGCTTCTTTCTTTCTCCTTTTTTTTTTTTAAGTTCCTTTTTACAGTTTCAGAATTATGCTTTAATTAGCATAACATTTAAATTAGCGAATGGAATCTTAATTAGCTGAGGAAATAGACTTTTGTTGGAGTGGTTGCTAAAACAAATAAATCCTCTTCCTCTTTCAAGAGCCATTTGCTTATGGCACATTTAATAGCCTAGTGTACCATAAACAATTTGAGACAAGGATAAGTAATTAAATTAGAAAACATGCCGCCAGAAGTATCCCAGTCTGGCCTTCTCGGAGCTACAAGAGGATAATGCAAACTTTCCTTCATCGGGGGAAAGTGTCCACTCCGGGTCTGTTCAACTATTGTCTGCAGAACTCCAGTTGCCCCATGTTTGGGTTTCAATATTGGAGCCCCAGGGGTGGTTGATCCCTGACCCAACGCATTCCAGCTTGGAGGGCTCTCGCGGGAACCCAAGGAAAGGCTTGCAGAAAGTTCAGCCGAAACGAAAAATCCAGAAACGGCGTTTTCTCTTGTAGAAGTGCCTCGCTGGAGAGAAAGCCCACGGTGATGAAGGTCTGGGTGCAGTGGGGAAGAGTGGGACAGGAGGCACAGGTTGCAATGCCAAGACCAATTCCTACCAGAAATTGCTTGAAACTGCAGAAACTGTTTGAGGGACAGCAGCTGAGACACAGGAGACCCAGGTCAGGAACCACTTTCTCGGGTTGATCTAGCTCTGCTCCTAGCCTGGTCCCTCTCTCCTGGGTAGGAAACATCTCCCCCAGCTTTAGCCACCTGCAAGCCAGGCATTTAGCCTCAGCACTGCTGCAGAGGGACCAGCACCTGAACAAGGCACTCATCTCACCCATCCTGAAAACCTATTTCATGATGAGAAAAAAAGCCCTCCCCAGAAGGCTCTTCCCTCTCCCTGTGCCAAGAGAATCGCAAGTCAGGTAGCTCAGGCTACAGCATCCGCGTTTTGCCTTCCCCGCGCTATAAAACACAATACACTTTTCCCGCCCCAAAAAAGGTAGGCTCCTTTTGTTAATATTTCTTTACGAGGCTTGTGGATGAAACGGGCAAGACAGACGGTGCCGTGCACCACCCCCACACGAACCCCCGGCAGTGATTCTGGGCATCCTTTGGAGGACACGCTTCAAGGTCCTCGCCGGCACAGGCAAGGCAGCATGAGTCAGTCTGCACCGGGTACTTCGTAAGCTAGATAGTCCAAGGATGCAATGAACATAACAGTCTTAAATCTCCTGCATTCCCAGCTTTGAAAGATGAGCAGTTATATTCTCAGTCAACAGAGGTGGGAAACAGCAAGACCTAGGGGAGGACATCAGGAAAAAATTCTTTCCTGAAAGAGTGGTCAGGCCTTGGCACAGGCTGCCCAGGGCAGTGGTGGAGTCCCCATCCCTAGAGGGATTTAAAAGACGTGTAGATGAGGCGCTTGGGGACATGGTTTAGTGGGCATGGGGGGGTTGGGCTGACGGTTGGACTCGATGATCTTAGAGGGCTTTTCCAACCTTAGTGATTCTATGATTCTGTGACATCCTCCTATGTCTTCCTCTGCCTTGCAGAGGACTGGAAGACCATTGCACCCAAAGCATCTTCCAACGAATGAGCAAAGCCCTGGGTGGTCCTGCGCGTGGGAATGCTTCTCCCCTTTCCCACCCCTTCTCCAACACAACCCCGGCAGCCGAAGACAGAGAGTTTCCAGCAGCAGGGCCGCTCTATCCCGCTCCGGCCAGGCAACTGCAGAGAGCAATAAAAGTTTAATGGCTCCCAGCGGGTCGATTCAGAAAGAATGAAAACGCTATAAATCCAGCATAGTGCTTATGTGGAGCTTAAAAACAAACTGCTCCAATCACACTTAGCGAAGTCGTCCAGTCTTCACAGAGGACGGGGATGAAAAGGAAAGATTTAACCTTAGCCATGCCTTGGGCAGCATTCAGGTTGGGCAGAAAAAATAGAGTTTGGGCTCACTGGGAAGATTTTCTTGGCTTTGCTTTTATTTAGTGTGATGTAAACCCCTGTATGTGCATCCCTCACACAAGGGCTCACGCTCAAAGGCATCACCAGGACTCACCAAGCAGGTACTGCGCTGCGTGAAAAATCGCCAGGCATCAGGCAAAACACACCTCCTTGATTTCCAGGCAAATTAGCCATGCTGAGAAGCCCCTATTAAAAGCTTTACTACATGAAAGTTTCCCCATGCAAACCTATGCCATACCCACCGTCTCATTTCTCCTCTCGGTGCATTATAATAGCCCAGAATTTTCAGTAACAGCCTTTTTCAAGGAAGATGCTCTATTACAGGTCTAATTCATTCCCGGACACCGCTCTCTCTCCATCTTATCTCTCTTTCTTCCCTGCTTCACTACACAGCTGTGGACTATGGTGCCAGTTTCTTGGGAGAATGGGAAAAGCAAAATTCCTTGTATAATCACCATCTCGCACAGTAAAAATGCCTTCAGAAATGTGCCTCTCCAAACGAGGCAAAGGCGCACCACAGACCTATCCATCTTGTGTCCATCTTTTGTGCTAATAAAGCAAGGGATGTAGATGGCTACAAAGAACAATTAGCCTCTCCTCTCCGGTGGGGAAAAAAGTCAATCGGCAGAAAGGAGCCAAAAACCAGCTTTTTCCACCCACATTCTCCTTCTCCAGCAGCAGTGGCAGTGCCATCCTCTGGGTTCACAAGTTATTTCTCACTCCTTAGCAAGCTGCTCTGTCCTCAGCAGAAAGAGCCGTTAGGTGACAAGAGGAGACCGAGAAGAGCAGCATTTCACAAGTGCACCCACACCTATCTCCACCTGACCTCAATTATCCAGGGAATTCAGATTCTTTCCCATTTGAAAACTGGTCATAACCTAATCTTCGTTTTCCCTTTCATAGGCATCCATCGTCAGCACTCGCAGCAGAGCCCAGCCAAACCACCCCGCACAGCCAGCTCCCATGAAATACTTGCTCTACCTGCAGTGCAGGGTTGATGAGATAAGTCAAGTGATCTTTGTTTCTAATCTCTGAGAGGCTATCTTAAATATAAGGAGGGTGTTTTGATACTGCTGGGATAAGGACATCCAGAATAAGGGCAGGCTAGCCTCCAGCACCCCCCATCCACAGCTTCTCTTCGGGGACCCTAGCACCCACAGACCAATAATGCTTTATTTTTAATAGAAAACCCTGTTTAATATTTTGACCCATCACTTCTAAAGCCCAGAAAGCTCCTGAGATACCACAGACATCACCGCAACGTTGCACCGCGTGAACGTCCCTCTGCCAGAGAGCAGCAGCGCTCCTGCCCCGGACTTTCATGGTTCGTGTGGCAGTAACTCTAATTACCAAAATTGCGTCTACATTGCAGTCACGGAAGCCAAACTGGCTTAAAATAAGCTATGCCCTCATCCCAAATAACACTTCTCATAGATATATACACACAAAAAATCCCCAGCAAAACCAAACGAACAACCAGAAAAAGATACTCCCTTCTGGTAAAATACCGAGTGGTAGCCAAATTACATATTGCGACCACTAAACATTTCTCCTCAGGAGATTCCCAGCCCTCCCCTGCTTTGTTGGGAGCAGGGGATGCTCAGGACACAAGAAGAGGGGATGCAGAAACCCGTTAGGATGTTGCAGCGGAGCAAAATAAGCTGGAGCTGGAGGGATGAGGTCTCTGATGGAGACTGAGGCAAAACCGTGCCCAGCACCTTCATTGCTTTCACAGCATCGAACCAGCTCGGTTATTTATTTATTTTTTCAGTTAGGTTTCAGCCCCCTGGAATCCAGACACCCAAAAAAGGCCCAGCTTCATCCTCTAAGCCATTACTTCAGCAATATTTATAGCTTTCCAAGAACAAACAAACCTATCACGCCGAAGCCTGCGCGTTAATGGCACAGCCTCGGGATAGATGACTTTGGGGAAATCACTGCGGCAAGCGCTGAATGATGATGGATGGCGGAGGAAAGGGGGGAAAAGGAAAGAAAAACCAGCCGTCTGCAGAAACAGGGGGACAATTTGCCAACTTGAGTAGAGTCACACCTCCTTGCTCCAGTGACAAATTTGCTCCATTAGGCCCATAAACCATACTTCACCATCACCGCGCGGCAAAGTATGGGCTCGCACTCAGTAATGGGCCTTTCAAAGCAAATGCATACCCAAAACAAACACTTTCCAAAACGCCTAAGAACTTTTTTTTTTCCCCACCGCATGTAAAAAGCACCCGACTGCAGTCAAACCCGACCTCAACTTTGTGGTTTTTTCCACCTGCTGCAAACTTCCAGAAAATAAAAAAAAGCCCCATAAAAACATCTCCCTCTGCCACGTCCCCGGGCTGCACCAAAGCTTCTGGGCTTCCCACCGCACAGCGCA
The DNA here is from genome assembly GCA_013400755.1 of Pelecanoides urinatrix. Lineage (NCBI taxonomy): Eukaryota > Metazoa > Chordata > Aves > Procellariiformes > Procellariidae > Pelecanoides > Pelecanoides urinatrix. Next base: position 908,939 of record VZTQ01012108.1, on the reverse strand, counting down.
GCCCTTTAATGCTCAGCACGGAGTGTTTTCTTTACTATATTGCATTTATTTAATGAAAAGCAAAGGGCTGGCACAGAGCTGATGGGAGTCAGGACTCCTCTCCGACCACCCATCTTCAGACAAGCGATTTCTCCCCTTGTCCCTAATTTCCCCCAGCTGCAGCCCGAGGATGCTAACCCCACGGTGCCTCGCAGGCCAGCGGCGAGGATTAATATGCCTTGAGATCCACTGACGGAAGGATGCTGCGGGTAAGGGAAAACGCGATTCCCTCAGACACAAACTCTGACGTCCCATCTTAATCCTGGGCCGCAACGGGAGCATTACCTTAGGATCTCACCCCGTGTTATTAAAGCACTCCAGATGGTTTTGATGGGGAAGAGACATTCATTGCGATACCCCAGACGCCAAGCTGACATCTCAGTGGCTGCGGGAACATCACAGAGAAAATCAGTTCCCCACCAGCGTGTTTGTGCAGCAAGGGGGAACTCGTCAACTGAAGCAGAAAATCCTCCACGACTGCTCTAGACTAATAATTGCCCAAACGCCAGGTGGTAGCCACAAAAAAAAATAAAAACCACCCCACAAAGTGATGCCTGGCTTTGAAACCCTCCCTGCTCCGAGCCACGGGATGCAGTGTCCAGCAACAAATTAAATGCCAACAGAACTGTCTCGCTCAGCCCGGGCACCCCGCAGGCAAGCGAGATGAGCTTGCTCCGGCTCTCCGGTGCTTGCTCCCCTCCCCTGCAGCCTCTCCTCCCGTCCCTACCACCCTTTCCTTCGCCTCCCTTCCTCCAGGCTTTTGAATCCCCCTTTCCAAGGGCTCTGCCTCCCTCTGCTCCCCTTGCAGCGGTTGCGCAGAGGGACAGAGCCCGTATACGCGTCGTGGTTATTTAAAGGTCCTTCTCCCCCTCTCCGCAGCTGGCTATCAGCGCTCCAGAAAGCCAAGCAGGTTGCTCATGTCGCCGAGATGCCTTTGCGAGGGTCAGAGGCAAGAGAGCTGGGTGAGAAAAGCAAAACTCGCAGCCTCGAAGGCTGCAGGATGCTCCCTACCCCAAGCTAAGGCTGGGCGCCGGGAAGCATCCCGCTTCCCAACGTGCAGCCCACTTCGGATGGGAAGGAGGGGCTGCCGCCCCGCGCAGACCTGGGAAAAGAGATGTCACCGCGGTGGCCCCGGTGACATCGCGTCACGAACGAGCCGAGAGCCCGGCCGTAAGCAAGGGACGCGGGGAAAGCTCCCAGCGGAGACCAGTTGAAGGGGAAAGCCGGACACCGGCACGGGGGAGCGGGCGGTCACAGCAGCCTAACCTTCAATCACCGCAAGGCAGCGGTGCTTGGCTGCGAGCAAAAGAAAAGAGATCACTGCGGCCTTTTAAAGAGCAATATAATCTCGTGTCATTACCATACAGAGCGGCACACGGCGAGGCTCGGCACAGCGGGAGAGTTATGAGGAGTTTGGCTGCTCCGGAAAGCACAGGCTGGTGCTTTTTGAACCGTGCTGGCAGAGCATCCCTCCGTGGTATTGCTGCCCGGCGCCCGTGCCCTCGCCCACCATCTGCCCCTCCCCGAGCCCCTGCAAGCCAGGGAAGGGTTTTCCATAGGTGAAGCTAACGAGGCCGATCATCCGCTGATGTTCCTTGGCAAAACGCTGCGGAGCTTTCGCTGATTTACACCACCAGAGAGTCTTACCCCAGACGTTAATTATCATTCTGGGTTTTTTGGGCACGCTTGATGACTTTGGTTTCCACTCCTCCGCGCGCTGGATGTTTCCCCCTCCGCATCAGCGAGGCTGGAGCTGGTCCCTCCTGCCAGCTCCTGCCAGCACAGATGATGGCACAAACTCCGCAAAGGAAGAAAAATAATAACCGGGACCAAACGACTTGGCAGAGCGGTGCCAGAGCCACATTCTCTCTCTCTCTTTCACGTGAGAGATGAACGAGGACTTTTTCGGGGATCACTAGAGTGTGGGACAGAGAGATACTAGCTAAGAAACCCTGGCTGGAGGGCTGCAGATGGAGGGGGGAGGTAAGAACATCACCTGAAAAGGCATCTAAGAGTTAGAAGGCACTTTTTGGATTAAATGAAGCTCATCCCCAGCCAAGAGCTCCTGTTTGAGCCAAGCTCTCCCAAGGCGTCCACCTGCTGTGAAACCTTCTCAGCCACTTGGGTTTTTGCCATACCAAAGGCCATCAGAAATAAAGCTAACTCGTGATGCTTTCTCAACTACAATAACGCAAGACCCAACGCTTCTGGAAAATTTTTGCCCTTATTCCCATGAGACACTTTCCCCTTTGAGGAGACCTGGGGCTTGGAGGACTCCACGCTTGTACAACTCTGAAGATTGTGGTCCCCTTGGGTGAGGGACCACCCCACCGCCTGGCAGTCAGGTATCCAGCATCAAGGAGGCCAAACCCTCCTTTTTGGGGTCCTCTGCCTTCCACCACAGCCCAAATGAAGACTAATGATGATGGTCCCACCCCTCCACAGCATACAAGAGCATCTTCTCCTTGAAGGGCAATGATAATGAAGATGCAGACAAGAGAGGGCAATACCACTTAAAACTTGGCTTCCTCTGCAAGCCAAGCCCACGTCTGACCCGGTGGCGAGAGAACAGCTCAACTGATGATAAGGAAAACAGCAGACCAGGCAAATTTACTTAGACTGGATTATGGGAGACCAGCGCTCCCCAGGTTCTCCACAGAAGAAGTATAGTCAGGAGTCGGTGGTGAGCTGTTCCAATGAGAGGCAATAATTGAATTTGTTTTCATTTAATTTGAAGGGCCTTTAATTAAAAGCCAGGCCTGTGTGTGCAGAGAGATAAAGCTGAGCACATGGAGACCGGGGGTAATTTGGGTGCTGAATGCAATAATTAATTGTAAACGTGGAGGTCAGGAGACGGGCTCTATCTCCCCGCAATCAGCACGCCGCGCCGGCCAGCCGAAAGGAATGGGCTCGCAAGCGCCGGAAACGCTTAAGTGATTTTTGAAGCCTTAATAGCAATTATAGAGCAGCATGGAGGTTAATTTGCAGAGTTCATTAATCAGAGAAATAAACACATCAGCGATCGCCACGGAGAGGGGAAGCGGAGGAGCCTGCCTCTGAGATGGAGAAGGCCGACCTCGGCGCCGATGCTAACCAGGCAACCGGTGACGGCGGTTTGCAGCCTCAACTCAGGGTGAACCCTGACTTTTCACACCCAACCACCAGCTGTAAAACCCTCGGCCACTCACCCTGGGGCTCCTGCTAGCCAGAGCTAAATATTCCCCAGCTCCGTGAGGTGTTAACTGGATAACAAGACCTCTCCAGCTGGTAACTCCAGTCCTCTCGGTCCTCCTATTCCCCTGCAACCTCAGCTTTTCATGAGTTATTTTATTATTATTATTATTATTATTATTATTATTATTATTATTATTATTATTATTAAGGAGCTTCTCAATAACTCTGGCCACCAGCTCTGAGGTTACAACTATCACCCTCAAATTGAGAACTCGCCCCACAGCCGGTAACACGGGAGTCCTGAAGTCCAGCCCTCCTGGGAGCATCCCCGCCCCAAAGCTTAAAAACAAAAAGAGATGGAGCTTTAACACAGCAGCTTCAATGAATGTGAGGACACAGAGCGTTTGTTAAGGGACGACACTTAGAAATAAAGAAAATTGCTTGAATCCTATCAGGTATTAATGAAGTTAACAGATACGGGGCTTTCTGGCCATGAGAAAAGAACGGCAGAAATATCTCGGGGATGAGGTGAGGATAGCAGCAGGACAGAAAGGGGCAGAGGGGTATTGCTGCTGCTCGCATGGCTTAGACAACACGGGAGCTTTGCAGCAGGAGGAAAAACACCGCAAGGAGCCAAGGGGGGCTGGCATCACCCGGTGCCGAGCAGCGGGAGACGGCGGGCAGCAGGAGAGCCTCGGCAGGAGCCTGTTATAAAAGGAGAGCGCTTGCAAGATGAGGCTGGAGACCTCCAACAGCTCCCCGCCTTCACTGGGCCCTCCCGACCTGCCCTTCCCTTTCAGCCTAAGGAGAGGTGACAGAATGGGGTAAGGCTTTAGGGAGGTGCGGCGATGCTGCACGCCGCCGGCCCCGCTCCCAGGGGAGGTTTTTGGAGGAGCTGGGCAGCCCCTTCCCAGGCTGGCGGCTGGGGGACCGGCGGGAAGGGAGCTGCAGAGGATGCACACACATGGAAAGGCGTTTAAGGGAGCGGAGCACTAATAGCTTTTTCTCGGGCTGGTAATTGCTCCCTGGAGAAAGGCTGTACATTGCACTGATTTTTTTTTTCCCCTCCTTCCTTCCCCACAGTCTATTTCAGGAACTGGTTTCCGATGCTTTTTTTAAAACTATGGATGTACTTGCATGGAAGACCTGTGCTTCCAAGGCAATGGGCAAAAAGAGTCCAAATCCAGCACAGACAGGTCTTGTCTTGCTGATCTTCTTTTTGTCCTAGTACAATTAACAGTAGCCAATTAGCCAAGCCATTGCCTTGGCTCTTCTGCCACTTCAGGCTCTGTTATCCCCGGGACCTCCACGTGGGAAATGAGTTTTACAAACCTCAACACGCTTCAGGGATTTGTTTTTACAGCAGCAGCTGTGTTCTTCAAAATATTGAAGAGTAGCTAGGACATTAAGCAAGGAGAAGTGCCAAGCTCAGCACCTGGGACAGAATAATCCCCCACACTGGTACAGCTGGGAAGGGATTAGCCGAGCAGGAGAGCTGCTGAGAAGGACCTGGTGCACCTCAGGTTGAAGAAGATGAGACACCGCTATGAAAAAGGCAAAGCAAGCACCAGCCTACAACGGCAGGAGCACGGCCAGCAGATCCCAGGAAGCCACCGTTCCCCTCTAACTGGCTCCAGAGAGAAATAACCAGCGGCACATACGTGTCTCTGTGACCACGGTCGTCTCCTGCCCTCCCTGCACGCTCTTAACGGGAGTCCTATAACGTTACTGAGGGGCAGCTTAATGCATCTCCTCCGTGCCGATCTCCTCCTCTCCCCCGCCTCCACCAACTCCAAGTCTGGGGACTCAGCCAGGATCAGCGTTAACTTTTCTGCCTGCTAGAACTGTGCTTAATTAAACATTTTAATTAAAATCTACAAGAGTGATTGCCTCTGTCATCCTCTGAAGGGAAGGCTAATAAAGTCCCTTTTATCCAGTCCAACGAGCGGCCCAAGGACGTGCTGCTGGGCAGCAGCAGAAAGTGTCTGTAAGGAACCGGGTCCTTACCTGCACCCGAGCAGCAAAAGCCGGAGCAGAGCCAGAGCCCGGCTCGGATGCAAAACTTGGAAGCTTGGGCATGGAGACGAGAGGATGCAAACCACCCGGTAAGGTGGCATCACTCGTCGGATCTCATTTCTTCAAAGGATTTAGACCTCAGACCTTTGGAAAGACCTTCGAGCAACGGCTTTCACAGGACAAGCAACCTCGGTTAGCATCGGGGCTGGTGGTACACGTCAGTCCACCTTGCACCAGCCCCATCCATCCTCTCTTTTCCTCTACACCCCTTTCCCCGCTGCCTCCTCCCGCTCCCCGTCCGAGCGCCGGAGGGACGGCGGTGGCACAGAGCATCCTCTTAGCGCTCACCCTGATTGCAAGTGAAGTGTTGGAGCAGGATTTCAAAAGTTTTCTCCCTCGGTGCCCGTCAAGAACAAACAAAGTATTTGTTGTTGGTAGAGTAAAAAATTCATCAAAATAAAATAAAATCAGGAGCAGAAATGCTACATCTACGATTGAGTAAGCGGGGAAGAGAACACGCTTGGAAACTTTTTGATCAGAGCACAGAGTCTCAAATCCTGACAGAGAAAATGTATTCATAATTTATTAAAAAAATAATTTATAATTTATTTTAAAATTCACTCCTCTTTTTTCTTTTTGCTTCCCTTCTGACAAACAAGATTTTCTGTAATTCCCGAGAAGGGCAACCAACAGAACAATATCGCTGCAGGCTTCTCTCTGCTTTCAGAGGTGGGGAACGTGAAAAGACGCAGCATCAGTGCCGGAGACACCCCCCACCCTGCATCCCTGCTGCCCTAAACCCTCCCAGAGATGCTTCTGCATCCCAGAGCCCCCGTCCCCTCCGCAGGGGCTTTACAGACCCAAAGTAGGACCCCCCCGAGCCCCCCAGCATCACCCGGCTGGTGGGTACCACCGCCCCGCCGTGCCCCGTCCCGCATTGAACCCTGGCTCTGACAGGTGAAAAAAAGAAGGCAGGGCAGAAGGCTGCAGCTCTGAACCCTCCTGCTGTACTCTTTATCCAGGAAGATTATGAGGTTTACTGCTGCTTCTCCATTATCCTAAATAAAGCAGCCTTTCAAAATTGCTTCAGACATATTAGATCATGTACTTTTTACACTTCCAGAGGCACTGGTTATAATATCTTTTTAACAACACTGGGCAGAATCTATTTTCTTTTTCCACTGAGCTGAAAAATACTGTTTTCTCAAGGAAGAAGAAAAAGGAGGAGGAAAAAAAGCTATTGATTTTGTTTAGGGTCAGAATAAAATATCTTTGGAGTGGGTGTTGAAATCCTCAGCCACGAATTATTTCCAAAGTGACAGTTTGGGCTGTGAAGATTTTTCTCGTGAAATAAAACAAAATAAATGAAACATTGTGTTCTTCTTCTATAGGTATACATCTGAGGTTTCCACCGGCTCCAGCTGGTTCCTGCTGGGTATATTTAGCATTTCAATCTATTCCTTTCCCATTCCCATCCCTGCTGGAGTTGATGCACAGCCAGGACTAAACCCCGCTGCCCATCCGGCGTCACGCCATGCCACGGGGCAAAGAGAAATGTTACGGGTGGGATCCGGAGGCACAAGTCTCAAACCCACAAGTATCAACAGAAGTTGCCCCCTCCGATGCCCGAGGGATGCTGTCGGCTCTCCGTTCGACCCTGCCCCTCTGCCATGCAGAAGGGAGGATGGTACCCGGCCCGCCGCGACGCAGCATCCCTCCGGCCAGGACAGGCACTTCTCACGCTGCTTTTGAAGGCAAAACACCACTCAGCCGGGATTCACTTCTCCAAAGAGTCAGAAAATTAACTCCCATTTATATGCACAATCCACTTCCCTCTAATCTATCCACCTATCTCTTGCTCTTCTGCTGGTACAAGAGATGAGTATTAGCTTTAAACACAATAATTTCTTTATAAATAAAGAACAGGCAACACTTTTGAAAGGGAAACCAGATGTCTACCTCCCTCTTCTGTGCTTTCCGCTCCTCAGCATTGTGTGCAGGAGATAGAAACACGCCACTAGAATGAGGAGAGCCGCAGGTCCCTGCCTTCCTCTCTCAATTTTATTTTATTTATTGAGATTTATGCAAATGTCAAAAGAGGTCACCTATCCGTATGCTCTCAACGCCCTTGACGTAACTTTAAAATGCATCATAAAAATGTCCTGCGCGCCGCAGTACAATTCCGTATCGCACACCACCAGGAAGGCAGGTAACAGAAAAGCCAAAATCCTCCCCTCCTGCCCACGGATACACTCCCTCCCCTGGCAGGCACCCGCGCACACACGTACATTTTAGCTTCCATCAGCTCTTTCCCTTCGCCACCACCTTCTGTTCAGGGAAGCCGCAGCCTTTTTCCCCACGCATCTGCTACTCGGCTCAACATCTGTCCCCTACCAGTCGCTCCATGTCCCCTGTCTGTGGCTTTGGGCAAAGCATCATCCAGGAGCCGCTCCTGCCACCACCTGCCATCCCCTGCCACCACCTGCCACCCCCTGCCACAACCCGCCCCCCCCTGCCACAACCTGCCACCCCCTGCCACCACCTGCCATCCCATCCCCTGCCACCCCCTGCCATCCCATCCCCTGCCACCCCCTGCCATCCCCTGCCACCACCTGCCACCCCCTGCAGCAGCCACAGGGACCATCGGATGGGGACCCCTTGCTCTTCTCCACGCTTCTGAGCATGGTGGGCTTAGAAACCCCTTGGTTTCATGGAGCCAGCAGCAGGTAGAAATAACAAACGTGCTGCGAAAGCATCAAAAAAATTCAGCCCGAAGTCTGACCTGCTGGGACTGCCAAACTGGTCTCATGGTGCTACCACGCTGGCAGCAGGTCAAGGTACCCCCAAGTGTTGTGACACCAGGGGATGGTCTGGACCACGCTCCTGCTCAGGACACTGCACCATCAACACGGCCACACCTGAGCCACCAGCCAGCCCAAAATCCAGCAGCATTTTGGGGAGGAAAGACCTGCCCACGATTCAAGCCACCACGAGGATGTGATGAATTTTTAACTCCTGAACCTCCTGGAGCTCAACCTTCAACCAGGAGCAGAGCTCCCCACTGCCGGTGCCTGCCTTCAGGATGCCACAGGATTTCTCCGCAGCAACTCTTCACGGTTCCTGGCCATCGCTCCCTCGGGAACATGCGCAAAGAGTGAACTAATGAGTCTATTAGACTTAATTAAGCTAATGTGAAATTATTTACTTAATCTGGGAAGATCTTATGATGGTGAGAAATCCCCACGGAAAAAAGCATACAGCTGCCTCACACGGTCTAGCGAAAAGCTCGTGAGCAACCGGTTGCTGAGATGCTCGACCGCCCGGCGCGGACCCGGGGGCTCAGCTGAGCCCCTCCTGCACCCGGCTTTGGACCACACCACCGGCTCCCACCACCTCCAACGCATGCCGACATCACCGGCAAAACCCACCAGGAAGCCCCGGCCGAGTTTCACCTTCATTTTCCAAACGAACGTCTATCCCCAGCCAGCAAACCCATCCAAGTCTGGTAGGAAAAGTTTTCAAGCAGTGGTTGGCCGCTCTCGCGCCCACGGAGGGCGAGCATCCCTCATCCCCAGCCCCGCATCCAGGCTGCGCCTCATCGCAGCGGGCAGGCGCGGCGGGGGAGCGCGCAGAGCAAAGGCTGCAGAGAGGAAAAGGGATTTTGCTTCGCGCGTTTTGCTCGCTTTTATTTTTTTCCCCCCCTTAATGTAAAAAAGCTTAACGCTTGCTTTGAATTCTTAATACGACTGAGTTCTTTTTGCCACTTATTTTGTTTTGTCATGCACTACATACAATTACACATCTCTAATCCGCAAATCCTCCCCCGACACCAGAACACGTGCCAAGCCTTTACTTTCCGCAGCCGCCGCATTAAAGGCCTTTCGAGATTAGCTGACATCGCGGAGCGGCGGGATGCCCTTCCATCACCCACAGCTGGGATGCTCCGGTCCAGGAACAGCCGGGCGGAGCGGCTCAGCTGGAAGCCCCCGTCCCCAAGGACCACCACTCGCCACGGCGATGCCCCATCTCTAGCCCTGCGTAGAGGAGGGGTCCCCAGCTCCGGCATCGCAGCCGGGAGCCCTCGCTGGGACTAAGTCCTGGGGAAGGAGCCTCCCTCCATCCCTGCAAGGAGCTCAGCTCAGCATCTCTCAGACGGAAATCACATTTTGCAAATCTCTCACAGTGAATCAACTCACCAGTCAGAATTAGCTCAGCAAAAACTGGCAGGCAAATGATCTAATTAATAATCAGCATTATCAGTGGTTTCCGCTTTTCTCTGGCAGTCAAATAGGCGAGAGCTTCTCTGCAAACGGCAGGCACGGCTACCTGGGAACAAGATGCCACAAGGTCGGACAGTGGCAGTGCCACCCCGCTCACAAGTCACCTCACGGGCCACCTGCAAGGGGACACCAAAGGCTCGGTGGCACCTTGTGACACCCGGGCAGGCAGCGGCTCCCCAGGGACAGCAGAGCTGGCTCAGACCTTAGAATCACAGAGTCATTAAGGTTGGAAAAGACCTCTAAGATCATCGAGTCCAACCGTCAACCCAACCCCCCCATGCCCACTAAACCATGTCCCCAAGCGCCTCATCTCCACGTCTTGTAAATCCCTCCAGGGATGGGGACTCTACCACTGCCCTGGGCAGCTCGTGCCAAGGCCTGACCACTCTTTCCGTAAAGAAGTTTTTTCCTAATGTCCAATCTTGGTTTCCCATCCCCGAATGTTTCCACCAAATGCAGGGAAAGCGGAGCTAAAGTCTACGCCAGCACACAGACCATCGCTTGCAGGCTCTCGCCTGCGAGCACCAAGCCCTCGTCCAAGCCCTGAGGGGGTACCAAGGTCCTTCTTGCACCCCGGCACCCCACTGTCCCCACGGGAAATGGGTCAGCAGGAGCATTTTGTACAGAGATATGAATGGCCAGGGAGGGTGCAAGCAAGGGCAAGGGTTTCCCTCGATGCACAAGGCTTCACCACAGCCTCAGAGCCTCTCCTAACCCCACTCAGGAAAAGAAGAAGGAAATAAGAGAGGTATCAATTTCCAGAGCTCGGTGCCAAAATCCGGCCTTCGCCTTTGAAAACGTCATTTATTCAAGCTGTTTTATTATTGCGGAGCCCAGCATAGACAGGGGATTATGGAGAGGTCACAGCTGGAGCAATAACAATAATAATAAAAAATAGTTAAGTCGGGAGAGTATCTTGCGGGAGCTCATCGTGCATCAGGGAGACGCCTTTTTTCGCACCAAGGTGTTTTAAAGCAGTCGAAGAAGAGCATCCCGCCCCGCCACCAACTCAACGCAGAAGTGGCATCAAACAAACCTTTGGGGGAGCAAACCCCCCCTCTGTTTGTGAACCCAATTAGGCATATGTTGAGGAAAGGGTGTATGTATATTAGATTTTAATTAAGCAGTGTTAATTATAATCTATGAGATGTGCTTACTGCTTATCTGATAATTATGAGAAAGCCAATTTGGCTGCTGGCTTGTGACTAATTAAGTGGAATTAGTAATGATAATTATAGATTTAATTTTTGTTTGCCTTTATTGGCAATGGGGGGAAACCAGCTTTGAGGGGTGGGTGGGGAAGGGATAGGAAAACCCATGGATTTGGCCCAAGGACGAGGACCCGCCTGGGATTTCCCAGCAAAAGCAGGATTTTCAGTGGGAAAAAAAAAACAATTTGGGGGTAAAAAAGAAAGTTTGGTGGTAACTGCTTGATGCAAACAAACTTCTGCTAAAAGGCAGCAGTTCCATGGAGAGATTGGGCTGGTTTTTTGGAGCCCATTGCGCAGGCTGCTGGGGTCTTGAAAAAAAACTTGAAAATTTGGGCAATTCGGGGAGTTTGGCTTTTCCAACCCACAGCGGGAAATCCCCCAGGGATGTCTCCCCTCCCTCCCACACCCACCACAACCCTGACTCCTGCCAGGAAGAAAAAGGCGATTTTTGAATGCTTCTGACTTATTTTTTTTCCCCAGTGTAATTGATAGGCTATAAAATAAACATCAAATACCGCAAAAACTGCCCAAGCCCTGGGAATGGGACTTGCATATTTTTCAACATGCAGATTGCTACTGCTGCCTGGCTGCACGTCTCCTTGAAACAGGCATCTTCCTCCCCCTTCCAGTACGCACCGTGGTCACGGGCTGCCGAAGCGGTCCAAAACGTTATAGGATAGCAAAGCTTTTGTAAGAGAGAAAGAATAAAAACACAAGGAAAGGGAAAAAAACCTAAATATATTGCAGCTGGATTTCTAAAAGGCCCAGATAAACTCGCAGCTGCACGACACCACGTGGAGCCATGCAAGCTAAGCTAATGATAATTAAATCTCCTGCTGCAGGGGTGAACTGCAATTTCACGCTAGGCCTGGTGCCTGGGATGAGAGTTATCCCGGGAAAAGCCACGGCAGCGGTGCGGGGACGGAGGGTCTGACCACGGAGCCGCTCCGTTCACTTCCCAAGCAAAACCCAAGCGGAGTGCCGGAGCTGGGGATGCTCTGCCCAGCTCCTTCCCGCAAACTGCATTTCTAATCTCCAACGCCGAGCTAAATAATACATGACAATCTCAGGTATAAATTACAGCCAGCAGCGGCGGGGAGACAATGCGGGCTGAATGCATTAAAGGCAACAGCCCTGTTGCAGCCTGACTCATGTGCAAGACCCCGCGGCAGAGGGGGGGTCCCCGCTGAGGCACCCCCAGGTCGCGGCGGGGCGAGCTCTGCGAGGAGGGCTCGGTGCAAGGGCTCAGCTCCGGGGAAAGCACCCGACCTGCCTGCAAAGTCGCTTTTCCCATCCAAATCCCAGGCGTTCCCGGGAAGCAGCCTCGGGAAGCGGCTGCGGGGCCAAAGTGCTCCTTTTCGCACGCCGGATGAGTCCCCGTCGGTGACCAAAATAGCCACCGCACCCAGCTACTGCACAGCTGAATTTAGTCCCCAGCCCCCTGGATAAATGAACGCAGCACAAGGCCATTAGCCAAGATTTCTCATCAGAAAACCTTCACCACACAGGCAGGGACGCAGCCCTGCCGGGAGCCTGCCTTCACGCCTCCCGAGGAAGAGGATGGTAGGGAGGTGATGCTGCTTTCTGCCAGGCTGCTGGAGGAAGCAGACGTGAGACACAACCCAAGTCCTGGCCACTTGTGAGCATTAAAGATTATTTGCCAGACAGGCCAGCGCACCGAGCTCTGTGGTGGCTGGGTAGTAGGAGGAGCACAAGAGATTAAATGACAGTAAACTCACGATTTCTTTTTTTTTTTTTTTTTTGCCTTTTTTCATTTCAGCACCGACTCGAAAATAGGCCTGTTTGTAAAGGGAAAAATTCCCCATGACTCAGGCGGTTTTTTCAGACAAAAAAAAATAGCCAGCATCAGCCTGAAGTGACCAAAACACACACTGGGATGGACAAAATGTGATTTCGTTCCTAACGACGCTCGGGGTTTGTGGGGCCGCGCGCACCCCGACAAACTCCCTCCACGGTTCCCACCCGGAGCCGCGATCCAGCAGCGCATCGGGCTCCATCACAGCAGAGCATCCCACTCAAGTGCGTTTGCCGTACCATTCGTTCAGGCTCCTGTACTTAATTTCTCCGCCATACATTTACTACCTTCACCTCCTGTCCTGAAGAGCTGCGGGATTCATTGGGAGGAGACGCAAATGGCTTCAACGCCGACCTCCTGCTCAGCTCTGCAAGGAAATCGTTCATTTGGATTTCCCTGATGAGCGCCAAGGTAAGAGAGGTCAGCGTCTGGCCCTGGAGAGATAAATACTAGTTGAGAGATGAACTCAACTCTTGCTGAAGACTCTTACCCATGGTTGGCAAAGGATGAGGTGCCGTGCGCTTACCTACCCCTCTGAAAAGAGGAGAAATGGGGTTTTAAGAGAATAATGCTTCATAATACTAGGTGTGCTAGGTAAGAAAAAGACAAGGCAGAAGCCAGGAGCTGGTAAAAGCTACAGCTTGTAATTTCATTGCACCTTCTCTGCTCAATAAATGGGTTTCAGTCAGAGCATCTCTTCCATCCAACCCAAAAAGGACCTGAAGGGTGAGCTGATTGCATTGATCGTGCATGCATTTTCCCGGCAGGGAAAGTGGCCCAGTCCCTCGCTGCTCCCGTCCAAAGTACTCCACTTACTTATTACGGGAATATCGCCAGAGACTCCAGGGCCAGGGAGCGGGATGCTACGGGGAATTCATTACTCTCTTGAGTGCTAGGAACATTAAGAGAGAAGGCAGAGCAGGGGGGTATGGCAGCGGCTCAGCCCTTTCCCCATCACGGCCACTGGCAGCCTATCACTCCTGCCAGGGGTTTTGACAGCCCCGGGGGGTCGTTCTCACAGGGCTGTCGTTAACCCTTACGAGAACGGGCACGTAGGAGCTTGCCTGCAGGGAGGGCAGCACAGATCTGCTGTGAAAAACTGCCCTTCTGCATCTCCTGCCCGCCTCCCAGCCCTGCCACCCCTCACACGTGCATCCTCCTCTTCCTCCCCTTCTCCATCCTACCTGGAGCCCTACACCCGAGCAGGACAACGCTCAGGCAGCCGAACGCTCAGCCCTGAGCCAAACCATCTCCTCTGCTGCTCCCAGGCTCCCCGCCGCTGCGGAGTCTGCTGGTGTACCCATCCCTAAAACCCTGCCTCTCCCCCCGAGGGACAGGGAAGAGGGTAAATCCCCGTGGGAAGCGCTGCCGGACTTGGTACGAAATAGAAACTCGTCTCGGTAAGGCCACCGCTGCCATAGGGATGTGCTGGCACTGCTGCCATCGCCTAGCCGAAACCAGCCACAGCACGGGACTAGCTGCTGGGTCTGAGTCTAAATTCGACATCAAACCCCAAAACGGGAGCAAAAGGCTGAGCGCAAGGTCCAGCCGACATGCTCTTCGCCTTCAGCCACCCGGTCGTTCCCTGCCCCGGGGATGGCACACGTGTCCGAGCGATGGGCAGGGAAGGGGACATCCCGGAGCAGCGCCAGCCTCCCTGCTCCGCTGCCGTCTCATGACAGGCAGGAGAGAGGAGGGTTGGCAGCCTTACAGCAGGGGAAACGGGGTGGGGGGGACCTGGCTTTGCTAACTGACCCCCAAGGAAATCACCTGCCGACACAGCAGCGTGCTCCAAGCCACCTCCGCCTCTCCCTGCAAGAGGCTGAGCCGCGCTTTGCCGTAGTGTCTTCGAAGCAGAAGGCTATCAGCTCAAAACAGCCGAGACCTTTAGCTCAAATCCATTAATCCTCTTTATTAAACCCGGGTCACCTCTGAGTCCTGGCAAATTAACCAGCATCTCCCCACTGCAAGTACATCAAGAGGAAACGCGCTGTACAGCGCCTGTAATTTTCATGGACCAGGGCTCCGGGGTCAGAGGGCTTCCCGGGCTCCATTCTCTGCCTTTGTCAATTTAAAAGGGAACATCGCCTTGCTCTTGTATAAATTACAAGAGTGGCAGGGCTCGGGGCGGCCGCAGGGCTCTCTGCCGGCTGCGGCCGTGCCAGCGGCTCCTCTCCTGCCCGAGGACGGGAGCAGGGGACAGTGAGGCCACCAAGCACCGAGTCCCCTGGGGGGAAAAACAGGGTTGGGGACATCCTCCGAGCACAGCCTCCAAACAGCTGGGCAGGCGGGGTACCGCGCTTGGCATCCTCCAAGGCTACCTTGGCCACATGCCTTCTTGCCGCTTCTAATAAATGGCACATCCCCGGTGCCAGCCCAGCTGGGGAGCGAGAGAAAGAGAGACTGGAAGGGCTTCGCTCCAACTCAGAAGTGGGTGGAAAATTGTTCCCTTGTTGCCTGAAATTTCACCATTTGAAACATCTCCCCCTTTCTGCGCTATCCTGTTGGAGCCACTCTACTCTGAATACTCACCAAGCCAGCAGCAAAGCGAGAGCGGCTCTATTTCTGAAGAGCCAAGGACATTTAGCTGGGCTGGGGAAGACCTGGGGCCAAATCCCTTATAAACACTAATTATACATCCAGTAGAAGAGCTCCAAAAGAGAAAGCCAGCCCAGCCTGGCCTGGGGAAGAGAGACTCTGTGTGGGCTGAGGGATAAGGGCAGAGCAGGGACTGGAGGTCACGGCACTCTCCTTCCTGGGATGGGTCTCCTCCTGCTCCTAGAAACAGCATCCTCAAGACAACCAAACTTTCCAGAGCCAAGCAAACAGCGCTCATACATTTTGTGAGTGAACAAATAGACTTTTTTCAAGGGAAAAAAAAAAAAGTGGGAAAATTTCCAAGCGGCTCTGTAAGAGCTATAAGTTCCATATCTATTCCCCTATGACAACTCCACACCATGGCACTTCCCACCGCGCTCTCCAGCCGTAGCTCTACCACAGGGCTATAAATCCACCAGCTTTGGCTGAAGCTGCTCCGGTTTTACACCAACTTAAACCAGCAGAGACTGAGCTGGGGAACCGTGATCCGAACGCCGGGATGCTCACCCTTAACTCAGTCCGACAGCACGGGGGTTCTTCCACCCGGGTTTGAGTTACAGGTAGGATTAGTGCACGGCATCTTAAATCTCAAACAATCAGTTTGTATCACAGCTTTAGTTTTCTTATTAAAAACATCATTTCTTGCTGTATTTAATCACCGCAAGGTCATTTCAGTGACAGTTGTCAGCATCCTAGCCAAGGAACCAGAGGAGCAGAGCCCTGTCCCGCTGACCAGATAAAAGGAGGAGATGCTGGGTTTCATTTCCTTGTTTTCAGTTGAGAGGTGCCCACCTCGGTGTGCAGATTAAGGTGTGGGTGGGCCGATGTCAGCCCCCCGTGGGCTGAGATGGGAAGCTGCCGCTCGCTCTGCTCATCGGGAGCCCCGAGGAGAGAAATTGCATAGTTCTCCCCGCAGCCCTCTGCCCACCTCGAACCAATTTCTGCTCCTTTTAATTCAATTCAGCTCCTCCTGACCTTGGCTGGCTGGAGTTGCAGAGTTTCTCTCAACAGATAGCACCAATTACAGAGGTGTGAAAATGGAAGGCTTTCAATTCGGAGAACAAACCCAAGAAACTGGGACTTTATTGAACTGAGAAACAGGGGGTGGGAAAGGGGGAGCAGACGGGGGCACGGGCTCAGAAATATTGCCTGTGCTCGCTCTAGAAACCAAATGCTTTGGCTTTTTCTTCCCCAGGGGAGAAGGCGAAGGCTTCGCCTGGGAATCGGGGCTGCCCCAGGGGCTGGGATGGTGAGAGGTGCAGGTTCGGGTGGGCAGAGCTGATGGCACTTGGGGACCAGGGATGCAAAACCCATCCGCTGCATCCCTAGCATCACGCCTCACTCGTTAGCGGCTGCAAGCCGGCGCTTTCACGTGCATTCCCCAATGGGCTGATTTCAGACCCCCGAAATCAGATCCGACAGATCTGACACAAACTGAGTTTGCTTCCCCGCAGCGGATCCGGGCTGGATTGAATCTGCAGCATCTGCAGCCCGATCCGTACCGTTAGGCACACGCTTTTTGTCCACCCACGAAGCTATTGCCAGCCAAGGACTGCTGGGCCAAGCCTCTGGAAACCCGCGCCCCGAGTGCCAGCGTGAGCCCGGCTAGATCTGGGTAGGATCTGGCGGGATCGCTTAGCTGACGGCCTCGGCAGAGGGATCAACACGCGGGCAGTCTTTATACAAACCGCCTTCCTACCGCACAGTACCTGTGATGATCAGAGAGTCCCCAGACAAAAGCAGGGGATGTTCAGTCCACGAGAAGGAGGCAGAGAGGGCACCTCCCCGGGCTGAGCTCCTGAAGCTCTTTGCCCTACATGACCCGATGCTAAAACAAAATTAAATATAAAGCAAGAAGTCCTGGATGCCCAGGAGAGAAAACGTCGCACGGCAGAAGGGGTTACTCTCACGCGAAGCAGCACCACCAAGTATGGTCCTCCTTCAGCTCTGGATACTTCCACGTATTTCATGGGCAGAAGGATGCAGAAGAGCCTCCCCAAGACCTGAAAACTCCCCTCTCCAGCCCTGTCACACCATCTCCATCCACGTCCCAACCAAGCCCAGGGTCTCCCTTCGATCCAGATGCGATCTTTCCCTGATGAGGACAACCTCACGCCGCAAAGCTCTGCCTTCCAGGCCAACGCACAGAGCAAACACGACCTCCCCATCTGAATTTTGGGCAACCGCCTGGCTGGCTGGCACATCTGAGCAGGCTCAGCATCCCTTTTCGGAGGCATCCTCCCAAGCCTCGGAGCTGGGGGGCCACCGAAATGAAGTAGTGGCTTGTTTGGGGCTCTCTCTCAAGAGTTGCCACGATTCGGCAGGACTCTCAACAGCTCGGAGGCGCATGGTTTTAAAGCCAGTGCACAGCACCTCCCGCGTCTCCAGCCAAGCTGTGACCGTGGCTCCCCCCCAGCGCCTGCCCATAAATCCTCCAACTCGGTAAACAGTCGAATTACGGCTCCCCGTCATTGCTTAGCTGCTCTTGACACTAATTGCTCTGCGGAGTGTGTGCAACTGGCAACACCTTATTAAAAGTGAAATATATTATACTGTCCACTTATTGCTACTTTATAAAGATAAAGTATCCCGAGGATACGGAAAGGCTGGCAAAGGCATCGACCAGCGGCCTCGGAGCAGCACGCAAAGCAGGCGCAGGGCAGGCATCGCCGGGACAAACGCGTGCTCTCCGTTAAATTGCAAAGAGCGTTCCCATTTGGAGCCCGAGGGGTGAGTGAAGAGCGTGCTTGAGAATTTCTTCTCTGTTCACCTCCTGGTTTCACCTCAGAGATCATCTCCAGGCATCGCTGCCTTCCGCGTGGTGCAGCCTCTCCTGCGGTGACACCAACCAGGGCATCGGCTGCTCTGACGGTCACATAAGCACCAGCCCAGAGCCCTGTGATACTCCAGCTCCACATCAGCCCAGCACAGGGATTTTAGAACCCGATGTATTGATCTCACAGTCTTTCTCCCGTGTTTCTCAAAGGAGGAAACCAAAACCCCACTATTTCACAAGGAAAAACGTGCAGAAACCTCCACTTCAGATTTGGAGCTACAGCGAGGACACATCTTCTAACACATGTCTCTGCACATGCCTCAGGCAAGTCATTTTCCCTCTTTATTCCTCAGCTTCCCTGTCTGCAAAAACAGGGACAACGAAATTTCTCTTCTTTGAGAAGTGTTTTAAGATCTAGTGGAAACAACCACTACGCAAGAGCGAGACCTGATACCACCGAGTTTCAGTAATAAATGTTTCGATCCAGTCCCGCAGGCCTTGTCTCACCAGGTAATTTTGCGAGAATTTTTGTTTTTATTTTGCATTGATAGGCTGTTTCTGGCGGGGAACACGACAGGCAGCAGAAGACAGGAGGAAGGCAGACACGGGGGATGCCATCAAAGGCACTTCTGCAGCCTGCGGTGCTCACAAAGAGATGGTGTGCGGGGAGGGCACAGAAAACCACCCGCGTGGGGGAAAAAATCAGCTTCTGGGGACTCATTTTCAGCAAAATGGAGATATTCCTCGTGTACATCACAAAAGGCATTACATCTACATCCCTCCTGTACCGTGGAGAGTACAGATGCTATTATTTATCACTTATTTGTCATCTCCCATGTGGCAGAGACAACAGACCCACCTCCCATCAGCTCCGAGGACCAGAAACAGCCCGCATCGCGCTTTGATTCCTGAGGAAATGGCGTGTCCTAAGCCACAAATGTGAAATATCCGGACTCTTTGGTTCAACAAGTTCAAATCCAAGCAGGATCAATACCTTCTCACTCCTCAGGTATCAGCAGGTAATTGGAGATCACGCAGTGATGAGCAACCCAGTTTGCTCAGAAGCTGCAACCTTTAATCTTCATCCATTCCTGGTATACAGAATGGGGAGGGAGGAACAGATCAAAGGAGAACAGATCACATTCAGCTGCATTTGGACCCAGATTGCAGAAAAAGGGACTCATTCTTAAGCAAAATGGCTCCGACTTCTAAGGTTCAACATCTTGAGAGGACTCAAGTACAACACAACGCGAAGTTGCCACCTCTCCAGTGCAGCCAGCTGCAACCCTTGCGCCGTCTCCCTTGAGTTTTAGGCTGCTCCTGACACCCCAACTTTGCACCAGAGCCCTCCCCAACTTCACGCTGCGGCATCTGACCACCTCGACCTCTGCAAACGCCTACGTCTGCTTTCAGCTCATGGACCCGCCGTCCCGTTTTCCAACCCCACGGCATTTCAGCAAAGGGGCTCACGAGCGCCCGCACCGCTTCGTCCCACGGCACCAGCCCCGCCGCCGGCTCCGGTGAGGGCGAGGAGAGGCCGGTCCACGCTTTGCAAGCTGGAAGGTCCCACCTGGAGGTTGCCACAGCCATGGAAAGGAGAGGTGGCAAGGTAGTCGGATGGGCAGAGAGAGAGAAAAAAGCCCCACGGGCAGCAGAACGAGCTATTTGACAGATTTCCCTGCCGATCACAGCTCACGTCGCTTAGAGGTTTTGACATCTGATTAATTATGTCGCGCTGGCTCGCCTCAAAAGGTTGCGATTCCGGCAGCCCTCGCCTTTCATCCTCGCGGCGTTTGGCTCCCCCGGTGCCAGCAGAGGAGGGGACGGCGGGAGGGTGGCTTTGCCAAACGTCCTGGCCCGTCCCTGGGAAGCAGGAGATAAGGAGGGCGAGGGACGGCCGGGGACAGAGCCCCTTTGTCTGCGGTGCCTTTTGTCACGGGCAGATAGGAGGCTGCTGCCTCGCGCTGACATTTCGGTGACCAAATTAAAATGCGCCGCCATGGAGACTAAATGTCATTAGCCTCATTAGAAGTGATCGCATTAAAATAAACAACAACAAAAAAAAAATTAAAGTGGAAATTAGCCAACGCCATTAAATAAAATAACTACACGGGCAGATCTGGCGAGGACCACGCAGCCGATGCCAACATCTGGAGCACCGAGCCGGGAAGGGCTCCATGGGCTCTGCTACCACCCAGGAATGTGCCAAGACGTTCAGCCGTGATGTGGCCCCTGTTTGGGATAAGTCTATGGGGTCTTTTGGGCTTCATCTCCAGACGGTTGCAGGATGCTCTGCACAAGCTGTAAGGACTCAATGCCCGCGTCCCCCGGGGCTGGTGCTGCGAGGACCGCTGCCAGCAGCTGCCCCGTGAAGGATGCGCCCCGTGCGTGCTGCTCTTACAGGGCAGGGGCTTTTTGAGCAGCATCCAGGTTTCTCTCGGATGCTTTCCCATTGGATTACTGGACAACACCAACCGCATTTCGCTTATGCGCTGTGACAGGACGGCCGCACAAGGTGGAAGGCTTGGTGAAAGAAATGCTGGTTTGTCCTCAATTTTTCCTCTAACCCCTCTTGCTATGCAAACGCCATTTCCTTTGGGGTGGGAGAAGTCATCAGAAGGACTCTGCAAGATCCTGCTTATGACAGAGCAGATTTGAAAGCCCAGAGATCTTCTTCCCCCTCCTTCCCTTCTGTCAAAAATTATAATCATCATTTTCCAGCTTGCTGAACAATCAAAGTGTGGCCTATATTCGCTGGAGCTCCTTCCGCACGCCGCATGCATAGCAACAAGTCCAGGAAACAAAAGCCAGAAGTAAAGAGTCGGGCAAGAGGAGGCGATGGGCTGCTCGGAGAGCACGCCGCGGGGCGCAGGCAGCCTGGCTCCCCCCCCAGTTTCACCAGTCCGGAGCTGCTCTGAGGACCTGAAGCCCCATGTGAAGGCCTCTTCTTCCATGCTCTGCAAGGAGCACGGGGAAGAAATGTGCCTGGGCAACTTGGTTAGTGGGAAGGGTAACATTCCTGCTGTACCAGAAGGAAGCCCAAGCCCTTCTGCTGCAGGTTCAACTGGTTTTGTCGTGGCTGCGGAGCCGTGGGGAGCTCACCATGGGGTGAGCCACGAAAGACAAAGCTATATCAAGCACAGGTAAACCCAGCTTGTTCCCCGGAAAGGTTCCTCTACAGAAAACCCCACCGGTGCACCAGCCCTGGTCAACACAAGGGACACCCCCTGTGATTTTGCTGTCCGGACAGTCTGAGCCGATGAGGTCCGGTCCCAGCATCCCACCCTGAAGCATGGAGCTCGCCGGGAGGCTCGCTGGGCTACCCCTTCCCCGCGGTTTGCAGCCCGCTTCAGTCTCCAGAGCTGTCAATCCAGCACTTTTCACTAGCGCTGAATTCACAGAAAAGTAAATCTAAAAATAACTCTTCTTTTTCCCCCCTTCCTTGCCTCATCTCACACGTGTTCGGCGCGCACATGACTCTGCCGCACAGGCAACAGGTCCAACTTCCCCAAAACGGCTCCTGCCAAGGAGGCTGCTCCCGATGCTGACGCACCGGCGGGTCTCTGCAGCTAGCTGAGCCTCGCTGCCCACGGCCGATGTGTCCGTCCAGGAAATTCAGCCCACGGAGACAGATCCAGGACATGAGAACCATGAGAAGTACCAAGTCCCCTTTCCAGAAAGCCCCTGAAACCACAGTCTCTGCTTTCTGCGACCGTGCTTCAGATGATCTTGAAGAGATACCACCTCCGCAAAACATTCTTCCCCGGCTGCCAGGAGAAGCCCACCACCTCCACGCAACTCAAACCCATGCCCCAACCCTCTGCCCGCCGCCACCCCACGCTCTCTGAGCCTAAGCTGGGACTAAAGGGAGAGCCCACCAGCTCCAAGGTCCCGCTCAGCCAGACCCCAGAATACCTGGGCTCATGCCACCATCAGTTCCCAAGGGCGATGCATCCCCTGCCATTCCCACCTCTCTAGACCTAGCAAGCCACCTTGCTCGGTCACCCTTCCAGGATGATAATGCAGTCCCAGAGTTTTTGAGAAACAGGCAGGAAAGTGTTTCTTCCCTTTAAGCACGAAACGAAGAGGAGGTCCCTGGAAAAACCCACCCACTGAGCAGCAAGTGTCAAAGCCACCTCTGTATGTGCTGTTGCCGCATTGGTAATTATAAGTACCATGCCTTCATTAGCGAAAGGGAGAGATGACTGGGAGGCAAGGAGATTTGCAGCAGAGCTGTTATTATTTTTAAGTTTAAATAAAAAGCAGAAGTGTGACAGTCGAGATCATTCCCCATCCTGCACACACCAGCAGCCGAGAGCATCTCAGGGGATGCTCAGGCCAGAAGGTAAGAAGGGACGGGGACCAGTGTCCAGCTTTGCCTAACTGGGGTTGGGAAAAGGATAGGGCTGCAAAGCCCAGGCTGACACAGGATCATGGAGGATGCTACAGAAAAAAAACCACAAGTTTTCCTCCATCCCCGCCTGACTGTAGCAACGGGACCCTCCCGGGTATCCTGCTCCCCCCGCGAACGTGCCGGGGTTCGTCGCAGCACCCCGGCAGCCTCCTCCTCCGCTCCTCGCCCTGCGACTTCAGTTTCTAACCAAGCAGAGCGCAAACTTCAAATTGCATATTCAAGTGCAAAATACGAACACAGCTGTTTATGCAGCTCAAAATTCGCCATAACCAAATATTCAAGCCTTTGGGGAAGATTTTCAAAGGCACCGATTAAGGTACCCAGCTCCCATCGGTGCCTTTGAAACATTTTTCCTTTTTCGGTTTTTCACAGGGATCCGCACCAGCGAAAGCTCCTCCACCCGGCCGTCTGCCACTAGTGAATGCACAAAGGAGACGCTGTCAAAGAGAAACTGCTGGAAAACGCAAAGCAAGGTTCATCGCTTTGGGGCATCCTGGAAGGCAGCCGCCGGAGCCACCGGCCTCAAAAACCACAGCCCCTGGAGCAAATTGTTCTGGAAACTTGTGTCGCAGGGATTTGCACGGAGCAAATGCTGCGTGTGTCCGTTCTCCCGTCATTTGAAAACGAGAGCAAGCGCTGCTCCTCGGCAGCAGAAACAAAATATCCTCCAAAAGGCCGACACCAGCTTTCTCCCTCTCCTGGGAGCCAGGAGATGGAGGAATCGACCTCCGACAGGGAAACTACAGCCTAAGCCTCGGGCAGAGGAAGACCAGGCAGTGTTTTTGGGCTGATGCCCACCGGTGCACGCTGCCCGTCCTGCTGGGACCTCTTCCTTCCCCAGCACCTCCAACTGATGGAGGACTGATGGCTGCAGTGCCTTATCCGCTACTATCCCCAGCCTTTGGGAGAGCACAGAAAATCCCTTTAAGTCCCTCTCGCTCGTATTGGAATGACACTAAGGCAGAACTAATGTGCTCCAGGTACTTATTCCTGGGCTTAGTTGCAGGGATCAGCAGCCCTCCGCCAGTCTGGCATCCCCCGCCAGAGAGATGGCCACGTCACAGGCGGTGAAAAGCAGAGGCTTTGTACTAGCAAGGGATGGAA
This sequence comes from Pelecanoides urinatrix, assembly GCA_013400755.1. NCBI lineage: Eukaryota > Metazoa > Chordata > Aves > Procellariiformes > Procellariidae > Pelecanoides > Pelecanoides urinatrix. The sequence goes on along the minus strand of VZTQ01012108.1, from coordinate 885,511 downwards.
AAGTGTTTTTAACTCCTCCGAGGTCTGTTTCTTAACTTCAGACTGGATTTACAAGCACCACCAAAGCCATGCTGCCCAAGCGAGGATGAGGCGGGGAGGTGAGGGGTGGCACAGCTGGGGTCTCTGAGGGGACGCAGAAGGCAGGTCCCGGGTGCAAGGGGTGACGGCAGAGAACGGGGGGACTCTCCAAGCTTTATCTTGACCCCGATGCCCAGCAGCAATGAAAAACAGGATCATCCGTCTCACCCTGCATTGCCAGATTTCTGACCTCTGGAAGGAGCCGCTGCCATGACAAGTCATTTTGCCAAGGCAGCAAAGGCAGCAATATAAGTGTCTGAAGAAGCTGATGTGCATCGATTTTTGCCACCTGTAGAGCCATGATGTCACATCGTAACTGCAAATTAGCCAGATATACTCCTCCCTGCCCCAAATTCATTCTCCCGTGCATCACAGCCCACCCCTGTACTTCTCAAAACAACAGCACCCAAAATGCCCAGCAGTTCAGAGCATTTGCCAATAGCTTGACAACTAAATTATCCGCGGATCCACCTCTCCATCCTGCAGCCCTGGGCTCATTAAAAATCCTCCGCATCCTTCCCATCAGCAAAAGCCCCCCTCAGAGAGCAACCGATGTCCAGGAACCCGCCTCCCCCAAGGCGCCAGATGACAACAGCATTAACCCTTGGAAATTATTTTGGATGGAAACTTGTCTTACAAAGAAAGAAAAAGCTGCAGAGTAAGACGCTATCTATGACCAGAGGGGTCAGGGTTTCATTATTGCATTAACCTTTCGTGTCTTTAGATTCCACAAGAGTAAATTGGTAACGAGACGACATCAGCCCCGACGGGAAAAACGCATCTTTCCTAAGAAAAGTTGGCTGGGGGGGGGGAGAACAGAGGTGGGAGCAAGAGAAAGAGGAAAAAAAACTGGCAAATAAGCTATTACAGCTAATAATAGCTTTGCAATGCTATTTTCTGCAGGAGCCTTCAAGTTGTGATGTTTCCCTTCACTCTAATTACACCTTCTAAAAGCAGGTTCCCTTCTCACTTTAACCACCCCGTGCAAAACTCCCGCAGGATTTAGCTAAAAAGGGAGAGGGAAAGAGTTCAAACTTCACAAACAGCCTCTGCATATCCCAGGGGAGCATCACCTGCATCAAACACGTGGGGTTATGCCTGCAAATAATAAACAGCCAAAAAAAGAACCACGTTCTGGGAAGGTGCAGGCTCCGAGGGTCAGCAGGGACCCTCTGCGCTGGCTGCCATCCAGGGAGACTTTGCCAACGCGACTTGCGTTACAGCCCGCGGCAGTGAAACCACGACAGAAATCAATGCCGCGGCCAGGTTGGGCAGGGAGGGAAAATATCCAGCCTCTGCAAGCCACGCAAAACTAAAAAGGGGAGGAGATGTTCACATCCCATGCTTCCAGGCAGCAGGTGATGGGTGTGCGGGCAGGAAGGCAAAGCACGGAGCAGCCAGTCCAGCCCACTGGAATATTTCCCTTCCTCTAATCCAGGCAGCAGGTTTCAGCTTGATGGATTAACGGCTGAGCCCAGCTGGGCAAAGTCCTGGGCTGGTTTGGCTCAGGGGACCTTCAGAGCCAAAGCAGATATTGCTGCTTAATAGAAATAAGAAGGGAAAGCTACAACTGTGTAAGCACGGATCAAGAAACCTCTCCCAAGTTACCGGGGGCTTAAATGCACGGGCTTTTTCCTTCCCTGGCACGCACAGATGTCAGAGCTCGCCCAGGCCTTGGGCCAAACAGCCACGTCCCGAGGAAACTGCAGCAGGGCACCAGCAAACCGCAAACGCTCCATGCCAGCTCTCTGCCAGCTCCTGTAGCTTAAGGACACCTTGATGACAGCCCATCAAGTGTCACACGTCCTCCCGTTTGACCTGCACGGCTGCCTCGCATCCATCCCTTTGCGATTTTGATCCAGAGGAGCCTCGTCTAGCACGACGGTGAAAGAGCCAACGCTCTGCTCAGCACGGTCTCGGAGAGGCGAGCTGCCCCCGCGCCAGGCACACCGCCTTGTCTCCCTCGAGATAACATTTTCCATAAAAACCCCCTTGCATTCAGCAAAGTCAGGCAGCTCACGCAGCCGCCTCACCCTTCTCGCGCTCACGTGCCAAACCGCGGGTGCACCATTTTGGTTCCAGGCGTTGCCACCGGAGTTCCTCTGCCGGTGCCCCTCAACCTGCCAACGCACGCCCCGGGGGACGGCGCTGGCCCCCCAGGGCTGACCCACAGCCGGCAGCCCCGCGGAGCATCACTGGTACCCGGCCTCATTCCAGGGGCTCTCGGACCTGCTGACCTCGGGGTGCAGCGTGGCACCCGCGACCCCCGTGGGATGTGGACGGTCCCACGGCACGAGCCTCGGCAAGCAAGTTTTAGCCCAAATCCCCTCGTCTTCGTCACAGCTGTGGAAAGAGCCGTTTTCCAGCTGTGACACAGCTAACCTCTCCCCCGCCAGCCTCATCCTCTTCCCACACACGCCAGCCCTGCACAGCAAAGCACTGTAACTAAACCATGGAAAGCCGCTGAAATTACAGCCGTGCCTCTTCCCTGCCCTCCTGAGTCCAACATAATTCTCGCTGACAGTCATGAAAAACACATGTTGGGCTAAGAGCCTCGACACCCAGTCCCCATCTGCTTGCAGAGGGACCGTAATCCTTTCAGCTGCTAAAAGTGCACGCATCATCGTCAAAAAAAAAACGCCGGTGACTTTTCCCCCCCCGGCGTGCAGCTCCGCTGTCCCTCCCCATCGCTCCCTCCCCGCGGATGCAGTGCGGGGCTGCGCTCGCTGCCCCGCCGCGACCCACCCGCCGAGCCTCAGCACGGAGCCAGCGCTGGATCCAAACCCAGCATCTCCCCCCTCGTCCTCCCCCGGCGGGGACGAGGCCAAGCCATATTTCGGGAGCCACCTGCTCGGCTCCTGGAGGTTGCGGCACCTTCCCCGCAGCCCGACGCGGTTCCCCCCCCGGGGTGCCCGGATCGGGGGGTTCGTTTTCACTTTGCAAAAGGGAGCGATGGGGGGGGCACCCGAGTTTGCCTGGCAGGAATCGGGGAAGCAGGGATGAGAGGGAGCACGGGGAATAACGTGACAGCTCGGGAGAGAGGGAGGGCAGAGGAGATGCCCAACTTTGAAGGGGAAAAAGCTCCCTGACCTCATCATTTACAGCCAGAGGTTGCCCGAGGGGACGGACTCTGCCCAGCCGGGGGGCCAGCCCTGCCGCGGGGGACAGGCAGGTTTGAACCCCGCTCGTTGGAAGCACTTGGCAATTCCCTGCTGCAGAGCAACTCGCTGCCTGCCTGCATGTGTGCGTTCGTGCGCAATGTGCATGAAGTCCGGGTCCCCCATGCGCTTTCCCACCCCGCGAGCCGATGCCACCCCATCCCCTGGAGAAAAAGCTTTTGGCACTACCTGGGATGAAGAGCAGGGCAGTTGTGGCCGTGAAGACGACCCAGCAGGCAGGATGGTACATCTTGGAGCTGCGGTAGACTAGCGGCTGATTTGCTTGCTGCTTGCTGCTTGCTGCTGCCGCCGCCGCTTTCGCCTGCGTTGAATTCTGAGCAGGTTTAAATCCAATGTTTGCAGAGGGAGGGAGACTGAGTTAGCGAGCTAGAGAGAGAGAGAGAGAGAGAGACGGGAGCAGGCAGTCAGTGTCTCTGATTTTTTCCGTTGCACACGCACGCACGCACACAGGCAGACACAACTAGCAGAAGGAGCACTCGGTGCGTGCACGGGNCCCCTTAGCACATCCCCACACCCCTGCCAAGCCCCGAGCATCCCCAGCGTGGGGTATCGGACCCGGCTTTCCGCCCCTCTGCCGGCTGCCCCCGCCACGTCCCCCCTCCCACAGCCACCCCCAGATCAAAGCATTTGCCAGCTAGGGCTGACTTTGCTNGCAGACACAACTAGCAGAAGGAGCACTCGGTGCGTGCACGGGGGAAAGCAGACCTCCTACCAGGCACCCATTGGTTCGAGATGCTGACTGACACACGCACACCCGCTCTTCTGCGGGTCTCACTCTGCAACCAGGGAGTTAAATGCGGGCATCGACCCCCTCAGCATCCCTCCCAGCACCGGCTGGCAGCGGTACCCGGGATGGAGGGAGCAGCCCGGCGCAGGGACGGGCACCGTCCCGCCGACTCCTTGCGTTCCGAGCCCCTTTGCAGGCGGATGGTGATTTTTTGCCCCCAGGCTGGAGCCGGCCGGTGGGGCAGCCCCGGGCTTCAGCCCCTTGGCTCGCCCCTGCCCCGCCGCGGGCTCTGCTCCCTTCCCCGGGAAGCCGCCGGCAGCTCTGCCTATTGCCAAGAGTGGCAAACCAGCGAGCAATCCAAGCTTTTTTAGCATGAGTGGGTGTTTTTCGCACAAAATCTCTGAAACCGAGAAGCAAATCTTCTCTGTGCATCCCAACCAGAGCCGTATTTTCTCCCTTCAGGGGCTCCAAAGGGACGCCGAGCCCAGGGTACCTGCTCCCGCAGACCCCCTACTCGACACCGTGCTGTTCCCAGCGAGGCCAAGGAGTGCTTCCTCAGGCTCTCTCCTGCCAGGCTGCCACAGTTTCCCCCCATCCCTGTTTTCCCCCCGACCCCC